>CM041780.1:154344585-154570426 GCA_023374045.1 Limonium bicolor
TAGACCCAGCTAAGGTTGAGGCTGTGAAGAGCTGGCACAGACCCCGCACAGTGACAGAGATTCGAAGTTTCCTTAGGTTGGCTGGCTACTACAGACGCTTCGTGAAGGATTTCTCCAGGCTAGCCAAGCCCTTAACTTCTCTGATGAAGAAGGACAACCGTTTGTATGGATAGAGGCCTGCGAGGTCTCCTTTCAGGCGCTAAAGGACACCCTAACCACAGCTCCAGTGCTAGTAATCCCTGAAGGGGACGAGGGATTTGAGGTTTATTGTGATGTTTCGGGTAGAGGGATCGGTGGGGTATTGATGCAGAATGGATAGGGATTCGAGCTCCTCGCCATAGTCTTCGCTTTGAAGATCTGGCGACACTACCTGTATGGAGCCACAGTCCGGATTATGATAGACCACAAGAGTCTGAAATATATCTGGACCCTTGAGACAACGACGATGGGTAAAGCTACTAGCCGATACGACATCAACCTCCAATACACTGAAGGTAAAGGGATGTCGTGGAAGACACTCTGAGTAGAAGAGCATATTCACTCCTTGCTTTGATAGAGATGACCATGATAGCTGAGGAGGTATATGCAGCCCAAAATAGTGATGTTTATCTAGAGGGCATTAGGCAGAAGTTAGCAGATGGTTTGACTGATGGTCTGAAGTATGACTACGAGCAAGACAGCGAGGGACACCTTCAAGTTAGAGGCAGACTTTGTGTTCCTCAGGATGCAACAAAACTTTAGACCAGGATCCTCTCTGAAGCTCATTCATCTACATTGTCAGTACACCCTGGAGCCACCAAGATGTACAAGGATTTGAAGTAGTTATTCTGGTGGAGCAGGATGTAGAGGGATGTAGCAGACTTCGTCTCCCGATGCCTCACCTGTCAGAAGGTGAAGTTTGAGCATCGTCGACCAGGAGGCCAGATTCAGTCTTTACCCGTACCGTGCTGGAAGTTTGACGACATCAGCATGGATTTTGTGGTAGGACTCCCTCCAGCTAGAGGTGGGCTGAACGCAATATGGGTGATAGTCGATAGGTTAAGCAAGACAGCCAGGTTCATACCTATCAAGGACACATGGAAGGTGCCCAAACTAGCTGAGGTGTTCACCACAGAGCATATCCGATACCATGGGGTACCGAAGACGATCGTCTCCGATTGTAACACCCCTATTTAACATAAATGTAGTGGAAATAAAATACTAAGGCGATTACAGATCATCGGGTTCCAAACACCCGACACCAAACCTCACCAATTACAACTTATAAAATTATAAATGCTACGGTCTGAACTAGAGAAAACATAACAAGAGAAAGATATAAAAACTCTCCATAATTCCTAATTCCCATCCCAATCACTCATACTCTTCGTGGCCACCTGTATAACAATTTGTACCTGCAAGATGAAACCAAGCAGCCCACCCCGGGAGGGGTGAGTCAGTTCCCTGGAATGGAACTGGTATAACTCCAAAACAAAAGTTTAAAAACATAACTCTTAAAATAAACAATAACTTGAAGTCAAATGCTTAAAACAAAAACAGAAGAACAAGGCACATCAAAATCACCAAGTCAAAGACAACAAGTCAAAAATAGAGATAAATAATAGGAAGGCAAAGTTAGTCAGTTAACATAAACCACTCCATAAGTTAGTGAACAACCATTGCTTGTGTTAGATTCAGTTCTAATTAGGAGTAGAAAGACCCAAATAGTCACAAGGACTAGGAATGAAAGAAGAGATTCAAGAACCAACAACTCAAGAGTGGAATAAAACCAACTGGGAGAGATGGCCCCCACCGCCAAGCACGTCTTTTTAGGACAGGGGATATACAACCCTCACTACCACGTCCTTTTTGGACATGGGATATACAGCCCCTCACTGTTACCGATGAAGATGCGCGCACATCACAACAAAAGACTCAGCTCATGGATGAAATGATATCCGGAGTCAAAAGAAGAATTTACCAAGATTGAAATTTCCCATATTCCCACCAGATTAATAACTACACAAGTGCAATACCAAAACACTCAGTCCTATAGAGTGCAGAGGTGTTGAAATACCCCAAAATTAGATATGGTGTTTAAGTGACAAACTAAGATATAATAAGGCTAAATAATGCCTTAGAAACATTAAGAAACCATTTTAACCAAAGAAAACATAAGGAAACACCAAAAGAGCAGTTTAAGCAAAAACGTGCTCTAAGCTTGGAGAGACTTGGGTGAGCACCCAAATATCATTCTAAGACCTTAGTAATATCCTAATGGTCATTTTAAACCAATTACCAAAGAAAACCAAGCTTGAAAACAAGTTAAAACACAAAATGTGCTTTAAGGAGGCTTAAAGCACATTTTTGAAAAATTGTCTTGTAAATAGGTTTTGAGTGGCTAAATTTCCATCATTACTCTTTAATTAACATGTGTACTATTTAGTATCACATTATGAAGTCTAAATCAATGGGAAATCAAAAATTTCACAATTATGTGCCTTGTTTAGTGAATAGTAACCAAATAATGCTAGTTTAAGACATTAGTCAAAGTAAGTCAATTAAATGGTCAACAAAGACCACAATACACCTGTTTGACTAAGGGGGCCGGTTTTTAAGTGTGACTCACCACACTTATCTATCTAAGTAATGAATAAGGCAAAAGTAAGTAAATTCACTATTCACCTTTTAACATAATATCTTACCTTTAGTAGTCCTCTCTCCTCCTTTCTTCATTCTTCATCTTCTCTATCGGTTTCTCTTGCTCTCTTTCCTCTCTTTCACGTAAGAAGACAACTCCATGCTAGCTCCATCTTCTCTTGCCCACATCTTGCTCATTTAAGCTCCAAAATCAAAACCAAGTACATATATCTCTTAGTTAGCTCAAGCTCTTCCTTTCTATCTTTTCAAAACCTCAAGAGCCTCATTTTAGAGCCAAGGCAAACCGCCATTAGAGGAGGAAACTCAAGCTTGGAGACTCCATTAGCTTCTCCATTCTCTTAAGGTAAAGAATATGTAAGAAAATCTAGGTTTCCATCATTTTCTTCCCTTGTCCGAAAATTTGTACTCATGGGACTCCATGTTTATGCTTTGTTCTAGCTTGTTTTCTACTCTTCAAAGGATAAAGGAGGTCCTTCTTGCTTCATATCCAAGCTTGTCTTGAGAAACCAAGGTAAAACAATCAATTTAATACCTTAAAACACATTTTAACCTAGGTTTTTATTCCTTAAGGTTAGTGTGTTGTTTAGTACTCATTGAAGTCATTTAATATTGGTTAGAACATTGGCAAGGAAAATTTGATTGGTGACCGAGATTGTTCAAGAAAAACCTAAGGAGAAAAGTTTGTGGAGCTTGTGAAAGAACAAGGTAAATGTCTTACCTTAAGGTGTTTAATGCATTAAGGGGTGGGATTTAGGTATATGATGAGTGTAGCTTAAGGTTTACATTAGAAAAGGGCTATATATAACCTAGGAGAAACAATGACTATGTTTGAGAACTTGTGACTAAGGAGCCAATGAGAAAAGAGATAGTTAAACAATGTTGAGATGAATTACAAGAAGCATTTTATTTCAATGGGAGCCCTATTGTGTGTATTCGCAGGTTAAAGGCAAATATATGTGGAAATTCAGTGGTTAAGATTATTGTCATTTAAGGGCCTAAGTGCCAAGCATTTTAAGTTTATACACTATATGATGATGTGGTGTAGTAGTTTGGTGTAGATTGTGTGTAAGATGGTGTAATGAGAATTTGAGTGATCTTGGTTGTTTGATGGTGAAAAACCAAGTGTTTAGGTGTAACAATATACTAGAGAACCCATGTCAAAATTTGGTGAAGAAATTAGTGTTTTAGATGTTCTAAGAAATTTCATGACTAGGATAGTACTAGGAAGTTTAGAGGTTGTCTTGAAGGAAAAAGAATGAGGTTAAGGTTTCTTGTGAGTTAGAATGACTTAGGCATTATCATGGAGGATCTTGGAATCAAAAGAATGTTTAGGTATGCACCAAAGGCAAGTTGAGAATGTGTTTAGGAAATATGCAGTCTTGTTAGGAGAAGGGTAAAGTAATGTGTTTAAAGGTGAAGAGACTTCATGTAGTTACATAAAGGAACCTAGATGTTGAAAGATGCTTGGGAGATGATGTTATGGTGGTGAGGTAACATTTTGGCATAGTGGATATGATAGGTATGAAACACCACTTAGAAAACCTAAGGAAAATATTACAAGTGTTGAGAAATTATGTAAGGAATTGGGTTATAAGGCTAGAGATGGAGATGGGCAAGTTTAGGATGTTATTTTGGTATTAGAATATGCCTAAGATCATGTGTGAAGTTTGGGTGATTTATGGATGAAGAGAACAAGTGTAACAACACTTAGAACAATGCAAAAGAAAGAAATCTGTAGCTGGTCCGGGACTTAAGTCCAGGGTGAAGTCCCGGACCAACCTAAAATTTCTGCCGAGAGTTGCTTCAACCATAGGGTCCGGGACTTAAGATTTGTAAGAAGTACCGGACCACCCCCTAATTTACCCCCGAGGATTTCAGCTTGCAATGGTCCGGGACTTAAGTCCCATACAAAGTCCCGAACCACACATCAAAATAGCCGAGAGTTTGAACTAAGTATAGGTCCGGGACTTAGGTTGAGGACAAGGTCCCGGACCACACTAAAAATCATGTTTAAGCTTGGGAAGTGTTAGGAAATGTGGGAATGATTTTGTATTGATGTACAAGGTTATTAAGGGCATGTTTGGCGGGTGTAATGGTTATTAAGTGGGTGAACAAGTATAATAGATAATGAAGAAGTGATGCACTTAGAAGTTAAGTTAAAAACCATAAGGCTTAGTGAAAAACAATGGAAAAAAAATTGATGTCTAGGGAGGTTAAGTAATTGTATTTAGTTGAATTGAATAATAACCTAAAACTGAATGAATGTTTTAGGACTTATGAATTGGGACTTGGAAGGAGATAAACCAAACAATCGTCGACGGTGAACGTACAATCTTCTCTCTGACCTGCTTGCTAACGAGGTGTCCCTCGGCTTGTGTGCTATCTGTTTATCTGCTATGACTAAGACAAGATAAAGCATGCAACCGGTTATATTTGTTCTCGTTGTGAATGTTTTTCTTTACACTAACCCACAAGACTTGAGATTGTTACTAACTAAGTTTAGTACTTACTGAGTTAAGGATATGAGTTAAGTATTGGTAACTGTTGGTTAATACCCGTTAAGGTTTAACTAAACATGGTGTGTAAGATTTTTACTAACTGGAACTTGAGGGAGGAACCCGGGACTGACTCCGGTCATGCATGCTAAGGAAAGGGGGACGGTATCTGAATCAGATCCGCCCTCCGCTTAAGGACTTGTCTTTGGACTTGTTGCCTAGGGTCGGTTGTCGGCTCAGCTACACTGGACTCCCGTCCAAGGTAGGTGGCATTAAGATGGTGCGGTAGGATCACCTAAATCCTAGGTTTGAGTTTAAGCTACAACCATTTCCTTTCTAGGAACGGTTTGTATACTGAGATTAAGTTAAGGTTAAGACTGAGGTAAGATAAGGAACTGAGGTTAAGGAAATCAGGATTAAGGGGGGTTACTAACCCGCTTGATAAGGGAACGCTTGTGTCGTGCATTGTGTGTGTGTGTGTGAATGTCATCTGTGGATTGTTGTTTATAGCACTTCATATCATGCTTGCGTACTTAATCAATTTCCATGCTATCGACAATTAGTCGTCGTAGCCCCGTTAGCTTAGGGGCCATGAGAGGGAGTACCAGCATCCGTGCTGACCCCCTTTGGGGGCTGTTTTTACACTTGCAGGTAAGAGGCCATGAAGTCACTCCACGAGAGTAGGAGCGTAGGTAGTACGGTTAGACTTAGGATGGGTGTTTATTTTGAGTACGGGTTGCACTTGTGCTCCCGTCTGTTTATATTGAAACTGATGTAAGTTCGTGACCATGACTTAGATATAAACTCGGTTGGTTGATGGTATTTTGGTTGATGGTATTTTGGTGGTGGTGTTTTGGTCGGTTGTATATTTGGAAAGTGTCTGTTTGTAAATCGATAAGGTCGGGTATATTCTAACGATTAGACCGTGGCAAGTGTCCCGTGTTGTTATTTCCGCTGTGACGAATTCATTAAGTGTTAAGTTTGCGACAACCACGATTGGCTTTGGACGGGTGTTACAAAAGTGGTATCAGAGCGTAGTTACGCTCTGATCAAGAAATACCGGACATGAGTAACCACCGAGTTAGAATATAAGTTAAGAAATAAGTGATGGGTTAAGGATGTGAGCTGTTAGTGTGAGTAGAGTCAGATGACCACTAATAAGTGTGGATCGTCTTTACCGTCTACGGACGTTATAAATCCTTTAACCGAAACAGTGGTGAATACGAACCTAATGTGAGTTGTGATTGTTCAGATGTCAGGAAGGAGAGGCCGAGGCCGTGGTCGAGGCGACGAGACTGAGATACCGGAAGGGCAGACGATCGCAGAGATCGTAGCTGCTGCATTAGGGCACATGAGCTATCAGCCTGGTGTGGGTGCACCACCTCCACCGCCACAACCCCGGGAACCAAATTGGGTGAAGAGCCTTGCAGACCTTCGACCCGCACACTTTAAGGGGGAGAGACCGATCCCGCCAAGCTTGAGGCGTATATCTCCGAGCTGGAGACCGCCTTCGAGACCCTTGACGTCCCTGCTGGGATCAAGGTGCGTCTAGCTGCATTCTACCTGAAGGGGCAGCAGGCGATTGGTGGAAGCTGGTGAGGGCCGAGCATGTGGCCAATCCAGATTGGCTCGGCTGGGCCAGTACAAACACTGCTTCGAGCAAAGTACTATCCCGCCCATGTCCAGACGAAGAAGTGCTTGCAGTTAGATGCGCTTAAGCAGACCGACAAGATGACGGTGGACGAGTATTACTTAGAGTTCACCGCCTTGCTCCGTCTTCTGCCAGGTCTTGGATATTCAGACCAAATACTGGTGGACCGCTTCTATGGCGGGCTTAGCCATCGACTCCGCTTTGGCATGGGGCCGACGAGTTACACTACCTTACAGGTAATGAGAATGTTTGAGATATGAGTAAGTAAATGAGAAGAGGTTTAGATTATGAAAAAATAAGAGTGACTAATACTATGGAAATAGGAGTGCTATCATGCCGCTGCTAAGGTTGAGATAACCGCCCAGCTGAGGGACGAGGAGAATGCTAAGAGGAAGAGTGCCGGTAAGAGCACGGAGAACCAAGGGCAAGGTGGGTACAAGAAACAGAAGTACCAACCTCAAACCCAGAAAAGTCAGAACCAAAAGGGGAAGGAGGAAAAGGAGAAGGCTCTAGAGGAGCCATTGAAGTTGACGTACGCGTACGCAGCTACACCCTTGCGCTCAAGGGCGCCAAAGGGTAAGGGATTGATATTGGGTGAGTTAAGAGACAATTAGTAACCGTATGAGATATGAGTACTAATGTTGCGAATGATCAGGATCTGAGACTGAAAAGGGAGCCGGTGGTGGCTACCAGCGACGCTACATCTGTCGGTGGTGTCACAAGGACCACCCCGGGCTAGATTGCAAGGGGACAAGGTGGAGTGCAATTATTGTGGGGTATACGGACACCGAGCATACGAGTGCTTCCGGAACCCCGCTAGCAGAGCCTATAGACCCGAGACTAAGGGCAAGGGCAAGACCGATCAGGGAGCTGGATCTGACGGTCAGAGGAGGGTGCAGCAAACTGCAGACAAGAACCCACGGGTGACCCAGAAGTCGGGACCCACACTACACATGGTGGACCGGGACGATGAGCCTGAACCCTCATCGAGGCCAGGTACCGCTATAGCCACTTAGTAATAAAATTGCCTGCTTACCACATTACATGCATGTTTGGTGAATAATTGAGTTAAGTGAGAATGAGATAAGACTAGAACTTAAGTAAGATATAACCTACTACCACCTTAGGAAGCTTCAACATCTGCTATCCAATGCCTTCTACACCTAACCCGGAGTACACCGACATCGAAACCAAGACTTTCCAACCGAACAATGTCAGGTTATCCGCCCAGGTATGATTTTATTAAGGGGATACCTGACACCCGAAGTGCAAATAGCCATCATCAGGAAATGCAATCAGCTAGGAATGGGACTGGGAGGTTTTTATACACCGGAGTACCCAGGGGGAGCAAGGATGAAATTAAAATGATGAGCTTAGGCAAGGATTGGAATCCGTATGCCAAGAGCTACCAAACCACGAGGATACAAAATGAAGTCTCACCACCGGGAATACCCGAAGAGTTCCATCCGGTTATTACACAAGTCATAGAAGTCGCTCAGCAGTTGGAAGCTGAACCGTTTCCAGACATGTAGGCGGACATTTGCATTGTAAACTTCTATGAGAAAGACGGGCGACTCGGACTACATCAGGATAAGGACGAGACAGCGGAGTCTCTCGTACGAGGGATACCCGTAGTGTCTTGGTCCATAGGAGATGACGCTGAATTTTTGTACGGCGAGCAGAAGCATGCGGACCGTGCTAATAAGTTAATACTTAAGTTAGGGGATGTATAGTTATGGGAGGAGAGTCAAGGATGTTATACCATGGGATTAAGAGAATCAAGCTGAATACAACACCGTCAGCAGTGATTAATGCGACGCATATGAAACCTGGACGGTTAAACCTAACCTTTAGACAATATTAGCTATGTAATGTTTTAGTGTGAGATAAGGAATGAGATGTAAGATTGAAGCACATGTTGTAAACAGGATGGTTATGAATAAAATAACAGTGTTGTTCATATAAATTGTTACGACTCTTATCATACCATCAATACTCATGAAGCTTATGAACACAATTAGGTCATGGACTCGGTACGGAAGGTGCGCTAAGCATACTTACAGAGGCACAAGCTGACGCCAGCGGTACTATCCTCACCGGCACCTTTCCGATTAAAGGGATTGAGGCATCAGTTCTCTTCGACTCTGTGGCCTCGCATACCTTTGTCTCGGCATCTTTCGTGAGAAGGTTGGGGCTAGACGCTGATGAGCTACCCGACTTCACGGTTACGCTCCTGTCTAAGGAGAAGGTTCGTTGCTGTAACACCCCTATAATAATAAAACAACAGCGGAAAAAAAAACTAAAGGTGCTACAGACCATCGGGCTCCAAACAACCGGTACCAACCTCACCAATTACAACCATTACAATTAACTAAGTTACGGTCTGAACTCAAGAAACTTAACACGGTAAAAATACAGATAAATTACAACAACTCTCCACAAATCCTAGTCCCATCCTAAACGCTCATTCACTTCGTGGCCACCTGTAAATCAATTCATACCTGCAAGATGAAACCAAGCAGCCCACCCCAAAAGGGTGGGCCAGTTCCCTGGAATGGAACTGGTACTAATCTCCAAAACAGAACATTAAAAATAACCTTTAAACAAGCAGTAACTTGGAATCAATATTTAAAACAAAACAGAGAACAGACACTTTAAAAATCACCAAGTCAAAAATAGCAAGTCAAAGATAGAGTCAACAACAGAAAGGAAAGTTAGTAACAAATTCACACCATGAGTTAGTGAGGGTCCATTGCCTTAGTTAGAATAAGTTCCAGTTAGGAGTAGAAAGTCCAAGTAGTCACCAGGATTAGGAATGATTGGTAGATAATGAAGAATCCAATAACCCAAGAGTAGAATAAACCCCAATACCGAATACGTCCTTTCAGGACAGGGGATATATAGCCCCTCTCTGTTAACTACGTCCACAAAGGATAGGGGATATACAGCCCCTCTCTGTTAACTACGTCCACTAAGGACAGGGGATATACAGCCCCTCTCTGTCTACAACGTCCCTTTTGGGACAGGGGATATACAACCCCTCTCTGTCTACTACGTCCCTTTTGGGACAGGGGATATACAGCCCCTCTCTGTCTACTACGTCCCTTTTGGGACAGGGGATATACAGCCCCTCTCTGTTACCATTGAAGACGCGCGCGCACGTTGAAACCTCAAGAACCAGCCCATGGATGAAACGATATCTAGAGTCAAAAGAAGAATTCCAAGATTGACCTTTTCCAAATTCCCACCAGATCACTAACTACCCAGAGCAATACCAAAACACTCAGTCCTACAGAGTGCAGAAGCGTAAACCCTAAGTAGTCAATGTCTAATGGAACAACCAAATAGAAGGAACCAATACCCAAGAGAGTTTCGCATCCAAGGCTCAGTTAGTCACACAAGCTGAGTTAGTCACACAACCAATTCCTTTTTAGAAATTCCTCTTTAAGTCAGATAGCGTTTTCCAAAACATTCCACAAGTCAATCAGCAAAAAGATCGGAGTACGGGAAATCATACAAAACATTCCATAAAGTCTAAAACACAACAAGCTGAGTACGAGAAATCGTACCTGGGTAACGCTGTAGCAATTCTAGTCAACTTGCGCAAACAATCAACAGTACTCTGAAGAATATTAAAGGTAGTCTATCATCAATCACTTGTAGCCTATGTTAAGCTTAAATAAACTCCTTACTCTTATTCCAAAGTCTCAATTGTCTTTTAAGCCCTCACTTAAATGTTAGGTATAATCTTTGAGTTATTTGAGAACGTTGTATAGCCCAAGGTGGTAAGATCAAGGAATGTATTCGATTAACATTTGCTAATTGTCCACTCCTATCCACTTATTCATACTTAACCACAATCCCCACATTCAAGACTTTTGAGACCTCTATATCATAATGTTTTATATTATATAATTAAATCTAAGAATTTCAATAATAATCTTAAGCTCAATACCTTTATTCTTAATTTAGAATAAACATTGTATTATGACCTACGATGGACTCATCTCAGAATACTATACTACTATCCCATAATGTAAAGATTATGTATTCAAACAATATCCACTAGATAACCCATTATGATTAAGTCTTTCCCTTAACTTAATTACGATCTACATCTTGTATATTGGAATCATAGTGTAGTAGATACATTTTATTATAACTTAGTTGAGCCACTAAACTCAATTATCATTCCCTTAGTTCAGAATGACTTCCTATTATACCGTCTAATAATCTTGTCATAAGATGTCAAATTACCTCTCATATTGAAACCACTATATTATAGTTAACTTAGACTTACCGAACTCTTACATTTAGTATTCACAAGGTACACTATTTGCTTAATCATTACCTATATAATAAGGTGTTTAAATATAACCTTTTATGTATCCTTACTTACCTTTAATCTCCTAAATGTTTTATTTTTACACACATTCTCTCTATAGACTATGCATAATCCTTTGTACTAAACTTCATTAAACTTAAGCCTTAAATACGTTTTAAATGGTTTACAAAACCTAAGGTTCCAAAGGAATAACTTAATAAATTAATTTCCTTTATTGTATTTAGGATGGACAGTATATCTACATAGAGTAGAATTTATCAGAGAATTAAATTCTGGTTCGTAAGCGAAATTGTTAATTATTTTATAAGATAATCTATTATGAAAATTCTCATATTTAATATTCAAATAACCTATCATTACTTCCATACCGTAAAGTATATCAATATAATATCTTATGCAACTTAGTTTTGTCTAATAAAAGGTTCAAAGGTTTTAAGTATCAAATTCCTATTTATAAACCTTCCTATAAATTCTCACTACTAAATACCCCACTTAATTGTACACTCTCAACCTGAATACTAGTAGTAAATGTATTTTATATGGCTTATCTAATTCTAAGAAACTTAAGGATAATTATTTAGATAAATTTCCAAATCATCGTTTAATATAGGTTATATCATAATCCTTTTAATGATTCTATCTTAAAACATTAAGTTATATTTCACTACCTTAAATGTTAAGAAATGATTAAATCTAGACTTACTAATCCACCTCACATTTTGATGTAAAAGTATTTTACTTATTTTATTATGGTTTATATATTAAGAACATTCAGATGTAAACGTATTACATTTGTTTATCATTAATTATAGAATAAGATCTATTTGTACAACATTTTATGTAATCACAATTTTTCCTAAGTTTTAACTTATTAATTACTTAATCCCAAATTTAGATTTACATCCTGGTCATTTACAAGTAATACCATACATGTATTTTAATATGGTTTATAAATAAACCTTGGACATTCAAAGGTAACTCTTTAAGCCTAATACATAACTATAATCTAATACCACCTCATATAATTCTTCTATTAGTATTATTAGAGGTTTAGTTTAACTTATATAATTCCTTCGTATTATATTTCCTATAAGGTATTTAATTTTATCATGTTTACTGTGTATATATTTATATATACTAGGATTTGTACAAAACATTATTTATGTAGTTTTATTGTATTTAATTATTTATATTAACTTTTACACACACCTACATCCAAAATATGGTTAATAAAATAAAGTATGTTCCTTAGTTTTAATTAAGAATATTAACTCCCATATAATATAATAAATAAAAACGTAAAAATAATTATATTCCTTGATTTATATAAGTTTCCACCTAAATATGTATATATATACATATATGTACATAATTTCAATTCTATTAAAAACTAATACCTAAACATTTATAAACTTACTGTTATAAAATGTTAATTTAATTCCCTTTATTTTCCCCAGCTTAAAAGTTAATTAACAAACCATACTTTAATTTTTGGTTACATCAAAAACCTTATATTATAAGTTATTCTTATGAAAAACTCATAAACACAATTTTTAAAACCTTTTACCATTGCCCAAAAATCCCTAAATTTAATATATAATAACTATAACATTTTAGACATATTATAAAATTTTTATTTCATAAAAATATCTTTTTAATTTAGCTAAATAATTCCAGAAAACCCGTAACTTGCAAAAATCATAACTTATGTTTAAAAACTCCAAAACCATAATAATTTACATCAAAATAAACTAGATTAAATAAGGAATCTATGGTTAAAATTTCAAGTCAAAATACCTTGGGAAGGCCATTAACTAATATCACAACAAGTTAGAGCTATTTACTAGATTTTATAGAAACTTATAACAGTTTTTTAATTACCAGATCTAATCTCGGCCGTCCAAATCCTTTAAAGCGAGATCGACGGCCCCTGAACGCCGTGTTCTTCAGCGAGCCCTTATGCAATCCCGAGTACTAAATCCCCATTATCTCCTAATCTACAGAACGAAATCGAGTGATTCTTGTTTCTATAGTTTCGAAATCAAATTTCGGTTCTAATGATACCGGTTTCCCCAATTATAATGCAGTATTCGATGGAATTCGAATTCAGTTCGAATGTTAGGGTTCTAAAGGTTTCCGAATTCAATTCTCCCCAATTCCCTGAATCTACAGTGTAATTGATTAAATTGGAACATGGATTAAGACGGTAACATGACTACGAACAGCAATATCGGAGCAATTTGATCGGACACTCACCGGAGTTGTGCGAATTGAGTGATTTCGATTTCAGAAATCTGGAAAAATTCAGGTTTTCGAGCAGTGCACCAAGCCAACTTTGAGGATCTATAACTTGCAGTACAGATCGAGTTAGGCTATGCATAATGGCTTAATCGAAAGAGCAAACTTACCTTTACATATTGATAACACGAACTAATCCTAACTCGCAACACAAAGAAAGAAATTAAGGTCACAAGTCACGAGTTTATACCTCTCTGTTTCGGTATGATTTTATGTGCTGGCGAGACCGAAACTTAAGACATCTATATCTTCCAACTGGTTACGAATAAGACTTGGGCATAAACACGAAAATTGTAGAGGGATTAGAGATCTTTAAAACGAGCTAAAGAAATCAAATTTTGGTTGAGAAACGAAGGAGTTATGATCAACGAAAGTTACCTAAAATCGGTGAGAAACTAGAATTCCGGGTACACGTTTCGCAAGGTGTCAACTTTAGGTCGGATTTGCGGCTGATGTATAACGAATTAGGTTGTGTGTGAGTAATGGTTGGAAAGAGGTCGTTTTGAAGAAGAGAATGAAGAAGACGGCATGGAAAAATATTGAGAGATGGGTGAGATATAGCCGTCCAAAGTTAGGGCTAAACACAAAATTTTGTTACCGAAATTCAGGGAAACCGGAATTGTTTAAGTCCTGGCGCCTGTGAGCTTGACACGTGGCAGCCATTAAAATTTTGGCTCTAAACTTCAATCTATCATAACTTTGGCTAGGATGATCCGTTTTTGACTTTCTTTTTATCGATCTTCATGGTTTTACATAACCTATTTATTGGTATAGGTTTCATGGCCTGGTTTGACCATTCTCAAAAAGTCAACTCTAGCAAGGCTTAATAAGCTTTAAGGTTTCTAGAATTTAATATTGACTTTCATGTTTCAAACCACTCCTCCAAATATTTCTAAAATTTTTATAATATAATTGGAGTGTCTAGGAATTTTTCCAAGATTTATTGACTTATAAATCCTGTTATTAAATTCATAATACTATATAATTATATATAATAATTAGGGTTAAATAGGAGAAAACCCCTAAATAAATTTCACAATTCCATATAATAATTTAATATTCATAATTCCATGTAATAATTTAATATTTAATAAAAGAAATCCCCTAAATTAATGCTTTTGGACCCGAACCTGGGTGATCTATCCATGACCAGGATGAAGCTTGGATGAAACTAAGTGGAGGTCCGAACCGACTGATGTTGAAGAATCAGCGGATGAGTTGTGGTTAGGGGTGAAATGCCACTCGAACTCCCTGAAAAGGAGGTGATCCAGCCGCACCTTCCAGTACGGCTACCTTGTTACTACTTCACTCCAGTCACTGGTTCTGACTTCGGCATCCCCCTCCTTGGTTAAGGTAACGACTTCGGGCATGGCCAGCTTCCCTATTAATTTAGGGGTATTCAGTTGCACTCGCTACTACCGAGGAGCCATTGTCAGAATCAAGGGGGATGACTTTCCAGTCAGTTTTATTGAGTTTAGGGAGTTGGGATTTGATGTTATTTTCAGGATGAACTGGTTGGAGCGGCACAAGGGACGTATCCTCTGCGCCGAGCATAGACTGCTGCTCAGGAGTCCGTCTGGGGTAGCAATATCATACCGCCAGAGGCCCAGAGAGCCTTCGACTAAGATCATCACCGCCATGGCAATGTATAAGGAGTTGAGGAGAAAGGAAGAAGTGTACCTCTTCTATGTACAGGACATAGAGAGAGACCCCGAGTTCGACCCCGACTTACCGGTAGTGTCGGAGTTCCCCGACCTCTTTCCACGGGAACTTCCCGGCATGCCACCCACTCGGGAGATAGAGTTCACCATCGAGCTGCTACCTGGTACCGAACCGATAGCCAAGGCACCATACCGCATGGCTCCGGCAGAGATGAATGAGTTAAAAGAACAGTTTAAAGATTTGTTAGACAAAGGGTTCATAAGACCCAGTGTATCACCATGGGGAGCGCCAGTTCTCTTCGTGAAGAAGAAGGATGGTAGTCTCCGCCTCTGCATCGACTACAGAGAGTTGAATGCAGTGACAGTGAAGAATAAGTACCCACTACCCCGCATTGACGATCTATTCGATCAGTTGAAGGGAGCATCTGTGTTTTCCAAGATTGATCTCAGATCGGGGTATCATCAGATCGCCATTAAGGAGGGAGAATTGAGAAAACGGCATTCCGGACACGATACGGCCACTATGAGTTTACAGTGATGCCGTTCGGTTTGTCGAACGCACCGGCGAAGTTTATGGATCTGATGAACCGCTTGTTCTGGGAGCAGCTGGACAAGTCGGTGGTGGTATTCATCGACGACATATTGATATATTCGAAATCTAAGGTTGAACATGAGGAACACTTGAGGAGAGTATTGGAGTTATTGAGGGAGAACCAGCTATATGCTAAGTTCTCCAAATGTGAGTTTTGGCTTGACCAGGTCTCTTTCCAAGGTCATGTCATCTCGGATGCTGGGATCTCGGTGGATCCAGCGAAGATTGATGCCATACGTACTTGGCCAAGCCGAAGACTGTTACCGACATCCGGAGCTTTCTCGGTCTGGCAGGTTACTACAGGAGGATTATTAAGGATTTCAGCAAGGTCGCGAAACCGATGACCAGTCTGATGAAGAAAGATGCACCGTTCTTATGGACGGCTGACTGTGAGAGATCATTTTAGAGTTTAAAAGACTCACTGACCACTGCACCGGTTCTGACCATTCCAGACGGTACAGAGGGCTTTGAGGTTTATTGTGATGCATCCGGCAGAGGGCTGGGTTGCGTGCTCATGCAACATGGCAAGGTGGTGGCATATGCCTCACGCCAGTTGAAGAAACATGAGGAGAACTACCCCACACACGATTTGGAGCTGGGAGCTGTAGTCTTCGCTTTGAAGATATGGCGCCACTACTTATACGGGGTTAGTGTAACGATCTACACCGATCATAAGAGCTTAAGATACATATTTACTCAGAAGGAGTTGAATCTCAGACAGAGGAGATGGTTGGAATTCTTGAAAGACTATGACATTGACCTCCAATACAAAGAGGGAAAGGCCAATGTTGTAGCGGACGCCCTGAGCCGTCGAGCACACTCACTCCATTCGCTAGTTTCTTTCTCCAGCTTGGTTGATGAGGTGCGAGAGGCTCAGAGGACAGATGAGTATATGAGAGAGGTCAGACAGAAGCTGACAGATGGTACTTTTGAGAGTCAGAAATATGACTTCAGACTTCACGACGATGATCTGATCAGACTTAAGGGCCGGTTATGCATACCACGGGGCAACACGGATCTGAAAGACCGTATACTTAGGGAATCACACTGTTCTTCAGTTTCCATCCATCCGGGAGCCTCTAAGATGTATAAAGACATGAAGAGGTACTTCTGGTGGTTGGGGATGAAGACAGATGTTACCGAGTTCGTCTTGAGGAGTCTCACATGCTAGAAGGTGAAATTCGAGCACCGATGACCGGGCGGAATGGTACAGTCGATGCCAGTTCCGGAGTGGAAGTTCCATGATATCTCCATGGACTTTGTAGTTGGACTCCCACCTGCTAGGGGAGGTCTCAACATGATATGGGTGGTGGTGGATCGCCTTACCAAAGTAGCCCGATTCATACCGATGAAGGATACTTGGAAGGTGACCAAATTAGCTGAGTTATTTGAAAAAGAAATCCTGAGACATCACGGGATACCGAAGACCATAGTGTCAGATAGAGATACCAGATTCCTTTCGAGGTACTGGAGAGCTACTAGAGAAGCGTTGGGTACATAACTGAAGCTGAGTACCGTGTTCCATCCTCAGACAGATGGTCAGACTGAGCGTACGATTCAGACACTTGAGGACATGCTGAGGGCATGTGCCTTAGACTTCCAGGGCAGTTGGATTGACAAATTGCATCTGATCGAGTTCTCATACAACAACAGCTATCACGCTTCGATCAAGATGGCACCTTTTCAAGCGTTGTACGGTAGACCATGTCGTACACCATTCTGTTGGGATGAGTCGAGTGAGACGGTCATTATAGGACCAGAATATTTAGAACAAGTTAAGGCTGAAGTTCAGTAAATCAGGGAGAACGTGAAAGCTGTTCAAGATAGGCAGAAGTCGTATGCTGATGTTCGACGACGGGACCTGGAGTTCGCAGTGGGCGACCGGGTATTTCTGCGAGTTTCACCGATGAAGGGTGTATTCAGATTTGGGCAGAAGGGCAAATTAAGCCCGAAGTTTGTTGTCCTTATGAGATTACGGAGCGGGTGGGCCCGGTTGCTTACAGGTTGAATTTACCTGCTGAACTAGGTAAAGTGCATGACGTTTTTCATGTTTCACAGCTAAAGAAATACATGCACCACCCCTCCCATGTGTTAGAACCTGAGATGTTGACGTTAGAACCGAATATGAGATCAGTAGAGCTTCCTCCGAGAATCTTGGATAGTAAGACTAGGGACACTCGCCATAAGTCAGTGCGACTGGTGAAGGTTCTCTGGTCTAACCAGGATGTCGAAGAGGCCACGTGGGAATTAGAGGATAAGATGAGGGCGAAGTACCCTTTTTTGTTTACTGACTAGATCGTCTGTATAGGGTACGGGGCGTACCCCTTTTTAAGGGGGTAGAGCTTCCTCGCTTTTGAGTTAGGAAACGAGCATGTTTGTCGTTTGTTTGGTTGTGTAAGATGTGATTTTGTGTAAGTTGCTACACTTTGGTGATAAGTTTGAGTTATGTAGATTACTTATGTATTGTATTGGTGATTGACCATTGAGTCTTGAGGTGTGCGAATGAGAATATAAGATGTGGTGTTAAGATTTAGAGAATTGAGTACCGTGAATGACTTAGTACACGTGTGAACTTTGGGGACAAAGTTCTTTTAAGGGGGGTAGATTGAAATACCCCAAACTTAGACATGGTGTTTAAGTGACAAACTAAGATATAAGAAGGCTAAATAATGCCTAAGAAACATTAAGAACCATTTTAACCAAAGAAAACATAAGGAAACACCAAAAGAGCAGTTTAAGCAAAAACGTGTTCTAAGCTTGGAGAGACTTGGGTGAGCACCCAAATATCATTCTAAGATCTTATTAATATCCTAATGGTCATTTTAAACCAATTACCAAAGAAAACCAAGCTTGAAAACAAGTTAAAACACAAATGTGTGCTTTAAGGAGTCTTAAAGCACATTTTTGAAAAATTGTCTTGTAAATAGGTTTTGAGTGGCTAAAATTCCATCATTACTCTTTAATTAACATGTGTACTAATTAGTATCACATTAGGAAGTCTAAATCAATGGAATCAAAAAAAAATTTCACAATTATGTGCCTTGTTTAGTGAATAGTAACCAAATAATGCTAGTTTAAGAAATTAGTCAAAGTAAGTCAATTAAATGGTCAACACAAGACCACAATACACCTTTTTGACTAAGGGGTCCGGTTTTTAAGTGTGACTCACCACACTTATCTATCTAAGTAATGAATAAAGCAAAAGTAAGTAAATTCATTATTCACCTTTTAACATAATATCTTACCTTTAGTAGTCCTCTCTCCTCCTTTCTTCATTCTCCATCTTCTCCATTGGTTTCTCTTGCTCTCTTTCCTCTCTTTCACGTAAGAAGACAACTCCATGATAGCTCCATCTTCTCTTGCTCATTTAAGCTCTAAAATCAAAACCAAGTACATATATCTCTTAGTTAGCTCAAGCTCTTCCTTTCTATCTTTTCAAAACCTCAAGAGCCTCATTTTGGAGCCAAGGCAAACCGCCATTAGAGGAGGAAACTCAAGCTTGGAGACTCCATTAGCTTCTCCATTCTCTTAAGGTAAAGAATATGTAAGAAAATCTAGGTCTCCATCATTTTCTTCCCTTGTCCGAAAATTTGTACTCATGGGACTCCATGTTTATGCTTTGTTCTAGCTTGTTTTCTACTCTTCAAAGGATAAAGGAGGTCCTTCTTGCTTCATATCCAACCTTGTCTTGAGAAACCAAGGTAAAACAATCAATTTAATACCTAAAACACATTTTAACCTAGGTTTTTATTCCTTAAGGTTAGTGTGTTGTTTAGTACTCATTGGAGTCATTGAATCTTGGTTAGAACATTGGCAAGTAAAATTTGATTGGTGACCGAGATTGTTCAAGAGAAACCTAAGGAGAAAAGTTTGTGGAGCTTGTGAAAGAACAAGGTAAATGTGTTACCTTATGGTGTTTAATGCATTAAGGGGTGGGATTTAGGTATATGATGAGTGTAGCTTAAGGTTTACATTAGAAAAGGGCTATATATAACCTAGGAGAAACAATGACTATGTTTGAGAACTTGTGACTAAGGAGCCAATGAGAAAAGAGATAGTTAAACAATGTTGAGATGAATTACAAGAAGCATTTTATTTCAATGGGAGCCATGTTGTGTGTATTCGCAGGTTAAAGGCAAATATATGTGGAAATTCAGTGGTTAAGATTATTGTCATTTAAGGGCCTAAGTGCCAAGCATTTTAAGCTTATACACTATATGATGATGTGGTGTAGTTTTGGTGTAGATTGTGTGTTAAGATGGTGTAATGAGAATTTGAGTGATCTTGGTTGTTTGATGGTGAAAAACCAAGTGTTTAGGTGTAACAATATACTAGAGAACCCATGTCAAAATTTGGTGAAGAAACTTAGTGTTTTAGATGTTCTAAGAAATTTCATGACTAAGATAGTACTAGGAAGTTTAGAGGTTGTCTTGAAGGAAAAAGATTGAGTTTAAGGTGTTCTTGTGAGTTAGAATGACTTAGGCATTCATCATGGAGGATCTTGGAATCAAAAGAATGTTTAGGTATGCACCAAAGGCAAGTTGAGAATGTGTTTAGGAAATATGCAATCTTGTTAGGAGAAGGGTAAAGTAATGTGTTTAAAGGTGAAGAGACTTCATGTAGTTACATAAAGGAACCTAGATGTTGAAAGATGCTTGGGAGATGATGTTATGGTGGTGAGGTAACATTTTGGCATAGTGGATATGATAGGTATGAAACACCACTTAGAAAACCTAAGGAAAATATTACAAGTGTTGAGAGATTATGTAAGGAATTGGGTTATAAGGCTAGAGATGGAGATGGGCAAGTTTAGGATGTTATTTTGGTATTAGAATATGCCTAAGATCATGTGTGAAGTTTGGGTGATTTATGGATAAAGAGAACAAGTGTAACAACACTTAGAACAATGCAAAAGAAAGAAATCTGTAGCTGGTCTGGGACTTAAGTCCAGGGTGAAGTCCTGGACCAACCTAAAATTTCTGCCGAGAGTTGCTTCAACCATAGGGTCCGGGACTTAATTTGTAAGAAGTACCAGACCACCCCCTAATTTACCCCCGGATTTTAGCTTGCAATTGTCCGGGACTTAAGTCCCATACAAAGTCCCGGACCACAACATCAAAATAGCCGAGAGTTTGAACTAAGTATAGGTCCGGGACTTAGGTTGAGGACAAGGTCCCGAACCACACTAAAAATCATGTTTAAGCTTGGGAAGTGTTAGGAAAAGGTGGGAATTATTTTGTATTGATGTACATGGTTATTAAGGGCATGTTTGGTGGGTGTAATGGTTATTAAGTGGGTGATCAAGTATAATAGATAATGAAGAAGTGATGCACTTAGAAGTTAAGTTAAAAACCATAAGGCTTAGTGAAAAACAATGGAAAAAAAAAATTGATGTCTAGGAAGGTTAAGTAATTGTATTAAGTTGAATTGAATAATGACCTAAAACTGAATGAATGTTTTAGGACTTGTGAATTGGGACTTGGAAGGAGATAAACCAAACAATCGTCGACGGTGAACGGTACAATCTTTCTTGTGACCTGCTTGCTAATGAGGTGTCCCTCGGCTTGTGTGCTACCTGTTTATCTGCTATGACTAAGACAAGATAAAGCATGCAACCGGTTATATTTGTTCTCGTTGTGAATGTGTTTTCTTTACACTAACCCACAAGACTTGAGATTGTTACTAACTAAGTTTAGTACTTACTGAGTTAAGGATATGAGTTAAGTATTGGTAACTGTTGGTTAATACCCGTTAAGGTTTAACTAACACATGGTGTGTAAGATTTTTACTAACTGGAACTTGAGGGAGGAACCCGGGACTGACTCCGGTCATGCATGCTAAGGAAAGGGGGACGGTATCTGAATCAGATCCGCCCTCCGCTTAAGGACTTGTCTTTGGACTTGTTGCCTAGGGTCGGTTGTCGGCTCAGCTACACTGGACTCCCGTCCAAGGTAGGTGGCATTAAGATGGTGCGGTAGGATCACCTAAATCCTAGGTTTGAGTTTAAGCTACAACCATTTCCTTCTAGGAACGGTTTGTATACTGAGATTAAGTTAAGGTTAAGACTGAGGTAAGATAAGGAACTGAGGTTAAGGAAATCAGGATTAAGGAGGGGGTTACTAACCCGCTTGATAAGGGAACGCTTGTGTCGTGCATTGTGTGTGAACTGTGTATGCTCATCTGTGGATTGTTGTTATAGCACTTCATATCATGCTTGCGTACTTAATCAATTTCCATGCTATCGACAATTAGTCGTCGTAGCCCCGTTAGCTTAGGGGCCATGAGAGGGAGTACCAGCATCCGTGCTGACCCCCTTTGGGGGCTGTTTTTACACTTGCAGGTAAGAGGCCCATGAAGTCACTCCACGAGAGTAGGAGCGGTTAGACTTAGGATGGGTTGTTTATTTTGAGTACGGGTTGCGCTTGTGCTCCCGTCTGTTTATATTGAAACTGATGTAAGTTCGTGACCATGACTTAGATACTTAAACTCGGTTGGTTGATGGTATTTTGGTTGATGGTATTTTGGTTGTGGTGTTTTGGTCGGTTGTATATTTTGGATAAGTGTTGTAAATCGATAAGGCCGGTATATTCTAACGATCAACCGTGGCAAAGTCCCGGTGTTTTGTTATTTCCGCTGCGACGAATTCAATTAAGTGTTAAGTTTTGCGACAACCATGATTGGCTTTGGACTGGGTGTTACAGGCGTAAACCCTCAGCAGTTAATATCTAATGAGACAACCAGATAAGAAGAACCAATGATCATGTGAGTTGTACATTCAAGGCTCAGTTAGTCACATCATGTTGAGTTAGTCACACAAACAGTTTCCTTTTGAAATACATTCAAGCTCAATTAGTGTTTTTCAAAAATGTCTCTTCAGTCTGTTAGCAAAAACATCTGGGTACGAGAAATCGTACCTGGCAGGAGCAGTAGCAGTAACCAACTTGAACGTGCAAACTTCCGCTAACAACCTATAATTAAGGCGTTCCAAGTACTAATTAGCTAAGGAACTCATAAAGCTAAACATCTTTTATTCTAATTGGTTTATAGTTTCTGATTTACAATTACTCTCTCATAAGGATCTGGGCTAGATCTTGTTAATTAAATCTTTCATTAGGCCCATTTCATTTAAATCAGGAAAGATTTAGAGTTTATCTTGAGAGTGGCCCAAACTCTCGTTGAATTGTTTAAGTGGGCTTTGTTGTTCATGGACTTGGGCCCAGCAGGATAGCTCAAGTCCGCGTTACGTTTTCGTTGATTGATTAAATTTCCTAAAAAAAAAAGATTCTGCGAGGTTTCAAACATGACCCTCGATTTAGTTCTAGGTTTGACTTGACCATCTACGCCATTGAATTTGTATGTCTTAAGTGTATATTTAATTGTATTTCAATTACTTACTCTTGATCATAGGTTTAGCATAATTAAACTCTTAAGTTAAAATTGACTAATTTATATTAATACTGATTAAAGTCCTAAGTTTAATATATATATATATCCCTCCTAATAGTCCACCTAGATGTCACATTAACATTTAATATTTAATTGCTACGTATGAATTTTACTCTAATGTTTTCTATATGGTATGTTATTCCTTTAATTTATTGTTAATGTACTTATATATATATATATATATAGTATGTATTAGGATTTATTCAAGACATTCTTTGTGTAGTCTTAATTTATTTAATCTATCTCTTTAACTTTTACACATATCCACATCCAATATATGGTTTATAAAAATAAAGTATTTCCCTTAGTTTAAATTAAGTATATTAACTACCACACTATATAATTAATATAAATGGAGATTAATTCAATTCCTTGATTTTGGCCTAAGTTACTATTTTATTTCCTTTATATATATATATATATATATGTATATGTAGTATATATATAATTTTACTTCACTTAAAAGTTTATACCCAAAAATATTAAATAACATTCTGTATTAAATGTTAGTTTAGTCTTATTATATTTTTCCTAACCTATAAAGTTCATTAATCAACTATACTTTAATTTTGGGTTACATTAAAACCATATATTTTAAGATAACTTATGAAAAATTCATAAACACAATATTTAGACCCATTTACTCTTGTCTAAAAATTTCCAAATTTAATATATAGTAACTATGAGATTTTAGACATATTATAAAATTTTTATTTCATAAAATATCTTTTAAATTATCTAAATAATTCCATAATACTCAGAACTTACAAAAATTATAACTTACGTTTAAAAACTTAAAACCCATATTAATTTACATGAAAATAAACTATAGTTTATAAGGAATCTATGGTTAAAATTCAAAGTCAAAATACATTAGGGAAAGTCATTAAATAAATTCAACAAGTTAGAGTTTTGTTCTGGGATGTATATCACTTAATCATCTACGTTATAATCTCGGTGCATTAGTTTAAATGGTCATATTATCATTAACCGTCACCTTGATTGTTACAAGCCCACCAATGTACTAATCACCACAATAGAAATGTTATTCCATATATAAAATATCTTATAGTTGATACGAACCCAAACTCGACATATAATACCGATATCATTATATATATATGAAATACACTAATGTTATTCTAGCTAATCTTTACCAAGGTATTAGTATTATTTCATCCTTCATTTTAACTCCTATCTCCTCAAATTTTCGAGTGTGATAATAACTTGTTTTTTTATTATCTTATTTGTCACTTTATGATCATGATATGCAACTATATTATTAGGCTAAAGTTTCTCTTTATACATATATCTATATATTTTGTATTATTTATCTATTGATCTCCTCCATATTCTAACCCTTACCATATTAATTTTTAATTCAACACACTACCAGACCATATCCTAAGCTTCCTAACGTTTATCAATCAGTCGGTTTCAATTTACCAACTTAAATACTAAATTCCTTACTCTCATATTACTAATTTATTATTCATTTCATCCTATTTTCTTAAGCTTATATATACATATATAATTATATATTAAATGCTAAAATCATCAACCTTCTTCACTACTTGATAATTAATTACTTACTCTTAACCCACATATTCTCTTTTCGTTTTACAATCTAATTCGCCATTGAACTTGGCGATTTATTGATCAATTATTAACTTACCAAAGTTTACTAAATAATTTATTACTCAATTTATCCACTTAATCATCTATTCCCTACGACTTTTTTTACTCAAACCCTTTTATTTCCTTAATCACAAATATATAAATGTGTATTTTACATTTTAAAACCACTAATCATTTAACTACTTTACTTGATAATTAATTATTAAGTAATCCTTTAATTTCTCCCACCAACCACAAATATTAATTTTCCAATAAACTCAACTACATAATAATTGTTTTTAAAATCCCAAATTACCAACCCATTTAAACATTTAATAATATTTTTTTTATTAGCCTTTTATCAAATCTATCATTATTGACTTATTACTTATCAATTCATCATTTTTCTTTACAAACCATCCGTTTTTAACTTAGTCATCCTATATTAATATATTTATCCCTCTCTCTACAATCTATCTTTTACCATACTCTATTTCACAAATTTAAATCCAACAATCACTAAAAATTGAACCACTTATCGAACTATAAAATTCTCAACTTACACCATAAATAATTACAATTTATATTTAATTACCGCAACGACTTGTTACCCACTTAATCTCAAAACCACTTAATTTGTTATACACTTGTTAATACAACCATTTTTATTTGTATATATTTTTTTACTGCTCGTTTACTTTTGAGTTTGTTTCTTAACCCAAAACATTATTCCGAAAATTCCTATACTCACGAACCAGAATTTTAGCGCTACTAATATCTAACCCAATTACTTTGTTTAATTAGTTAGGATTAAGATTTTCTTTTTGCTAATCTCTATCTTTTTTTTTCCTTCAGTTCTCACACGGTGCCCAACAGAAGAATTTAAAACTTCTATTGTTATAACAGTAGAGGAGAAGAAGAAGACAGGGTTAGGTATATTATCGGTTGCAGATATGAATTGTTTTTAGTCCTGTAGAGTCTGGTGTGCAAAAAAAAAAGCGGTTCACACGAATCACCCGAAGATAACAAGTTAGAGTAGAATTATCACCCTTCTCTGGTGTTGGTTTCGGTTTTGACTAATAGGGGAGCACCGCTCCTAATTTCTTTTATTTGTCGGTTGAGTAAACCTTCTTCGGTTTCGCCTAAAATGCCGCCCGAACCTCCACTCTTCGGTTTCTAGATCCAAATGCTTGCAAGACGGGAAAAAGGAATGAAGAAAAGTGGAGTGTTATGATAATGAAGACTGGTCTAGTGATTTATGTCCAAAACATAGGTATATGAAGTTGGAGTGGGTAGCAGACGCCAGAAGAGAATAAAGATGGCTGGTGTATATCACCGGTTCTGGAATAACTCCTGATATGTGAGTAGAAGCAGTTCTAGTGTTTATTGCCGTAGATGTAGAGATATAGAAAGAGAAAGGAGATGAGCGCAGAGAATGTATGTTTCTGCGCTTCTGTTCGCTTTGGTTATCGTCTGATTTGCGCTGTTCGAACTTCGGTCCGAACATGGAAGTTTGGACAGTTCGTCGGGCGTGCTTCTATTTTCTGAATTTTGAAGCGTCTGAACTTCGATCCGAACTTCGAAGTTCGGACATTGTGTTTTCGTGACATCTGTTTCTCGGCCTCTGTCTGAACTTGCAAGGTCGGACACAAGTTCGGACATGCCTCTGTTTTTGGCATAACTCTTCCGTTTTGGATCCGTTTTGAGTTCCGTTTGCGGGGTTGGATTCCCCTACTTGTGTACAAGCTTCTTATGTTGTTTATATGCATTTTCATGTGTTTAAGATCGGTTTTGTGAACTTTTGGTTTTGGGACCTAGTTACGTTGCTTCTGAGCCTTGGATAGTCGGGTCGGGCTGTCCCGTAGCATGCTACGCAGGAATTCCCTCTGATTACACTCCTTAGGGTCTCCCTTAGGGCATTATGTGACCGACGGGTCTGTTAGCTGTCTCTATGGCTTCTGTTGTGGGATCTTCGGATCCATAGGATGTTATGTGAGTCCTTCTATTGTGTTAGCGTGTTTCTAGTGTCCCACCTCTTTGTATTTGATTCTGAAAGTCCGACTATGGTTTGATGTGATGTTCCGCTCTGTTTTCTGATTCGTGTTTCTGTTCCGTCTATTTACAACTGGCTACGCCTCCCTCTGTTTATACAAACTTCTGCTTCTGTTTTGAGTGGGCTTCCTTGAGGAAGTCTTCTTCTTGCTGGGCTGTTTAGGTCACCCCTTTACTTATGTTGCAGGATGAGCTTGTGGGATCCTCTCTCTTTATTCCCTTCTGGAGCTGTCTTTGCTTTATGTTTTAGTTAGACTTTTGTGCCGCTTTACGCTTTTGATGCTTTGGATCTTAGTAGCCTTTGGGCCTTACTTTGGTATTTGACTTATGAACTCGTTTGGATATTGTAAGTTCTTTCAATCTTTATACAAGCGTCGTTTTTCAGTTTGGGGTTTGATTTGTGTTTGAGCCTTGCGACGTTAGGTAATAGACTCACAGCGTGTAACGGCCCTAACTCTTAGGCCGTTTTGGGGTCGTTACATTTAGTGGTATCAGAGCCAGGTTACTCGTTCTTTGGTGTTTGTCGGGTGTGCCTGCATGCGTGGGTGTCTGAAATGTCTATTAGGAGGTGTTTGATGGTTTCTGATCAATTGTTGTGTTTATCTCTTCAGTATGCCTCCCCGACGTTCAGGACGAGGTGCTTCTTTGGGCGATGCTCCCCAGGGGGACATCGCAGAGATAGTGCAGCAGGTGGTCACCTAGGTGCTGCAGACAGTAGGGACCACTGCTGGCCCAGCGGTGGAAGCTGGTGGCGTGGGGGGCAACAATGTGAAGGCACTTAAGGAGTTCCTGAAGCTGAAGCCGCCTTCTTTCAATGATAGTGGTGACCCACAGGAGGCAAGCACTGGATCACTACGATTGAGGACCTTCTGCGGGTCATGGGATGTGAGGAGGATCAGAAGGTTGGATTCCCCAACCGCTAATACCCTAATCATGGTCTAATCGTCTCATTAACACAGCTAATCGCAGCGGAGGGTGATACAAAACCGTAAGCCATCCGTAGCTAATAGTCCTATCTAAATCAGTCTCGATCTGACAAATAGAAATACCATACTTACATCAATTTACTTTACAACACTTGATTACCGAGTACTAAGAGTATACATTACATCATGATCTCTCTCTCACAAAAATACGAGTTTAACATTCTACTCACCTTTCTAAGTAGCTACTCTCACATACAAGGGTACACATGGTACACGACTACTCTAGGGTTATACCCGTGTACAACTCGGTACACCACCATCTACTACTACAACACAAAAGTAACGACATGTCGTTACAATCACGATCATACTACATACCGTCTACGATACATGTACATATAATAACACACACTCCACTCAACATAACCACTACCTCTCACTATCCTACAACATCCCCCATCACTGCTGCATAGTCCTAACCCTGTTCAACGATGGTACCACTTGTTGTATACATTTCATGACATTCAAGCATTCAATTATAAACAGCAACACTAACACACACAACACACAACAACATAACAGAGCATAACACAATATTGGAACAACTCAAGTAGTCCACACATTGGTCATTGAGGCCTTGAGATTCTATCCTCAAGTTCTAGCCTCTTCACATGTTAGCCAATTTCTCATCCGGTTTAGACGGATGTTCTTAAATATTAGTTCATGATCATTTGTCTCGCACAAGGCATGATCCACACTTAACCATTATTTATCTCCTGAAATAATTTACTGTTAAGTCGGGTGACCTCCGGGCAGAGATGAGGCATGCTCACCACATCTCACCACCGGGCTTTAGGTTTGGCTTACTTCCCCGGGTTGTGACCTGGTGGTTAGAAACCATGGTGGGAAGGTTAGGCCAGAACTCGGTAAGCAATCTCTCTTGCTTCCTCATTCTCACGCGTGGCCGAAGCTATATCGGTCTCCTCTCAATAACAGTTACCTATTCTTAGGTTAGGTAAGTCAGAAGGTTAGAGTGTTAGAGAGAACTTCTCAACACACAACATTTATCTTCAATCAAACATTTCATGAATTATACAAACTTGTCTTACAAGACATAGTTCAATCAGGTGCAAAGACAAGCACATGATAATAGGAAACACAATAAATCATATTCATGCATTTTATCTTGATTAGGTGGTTACAAGTAGACAAGCAAACACACAAACCGGGGTAACCGGTTTAGAATACAGGGCATGAGAAAACTATACCATTCACCGTAGTTGTTCATTCGCCAACTATCTCTCGGAGTCCGACTAATCGAATCCTATAACATACATTAGGTCGCGAGGTTAATTATCCATAACTAACTTGACCCGATACTTCTCTAACGTTTTCTCGTACTTTACTTACTTAGTCATTAAAGCACAACTTAATTCATGCTAGTTCTTACTTCTCATTATCTCTTAATATTGTTTAAGCCCTTAACAACATTCACATGTCATTAATTAAGTCCTACTTAACTTATAACATCATTACCAATCCATTCCCAAGCTTAAGCCCCACTTAAAGAACTTATTTTCAAATTTTTGTGTTGGTCCGGGACCTTGTCCAGGTCCTAAGTCCCGGACCAACCTTTGGTTCAACTCTCGGGTGATTTTTACTCTTGGTCCGGGTCTTCATGCAGGAGTCAAGTCCCGGACCATAATGAAGGCAGACTCTCGGCTACAAAAATGGGGGTGGTCCGGGTCTTTAGCCAGGGGCTAAGTCCCGGACCAAAAGAAGAATGGAACTCTCGACAATATTAACGTGGTGGTCCGGGACATGGGCATGGACTTAAGTCCCGGACCTATCAGACTGGGCACTCTCGGTGGTAATTTAAGGGGTGGTTCGGGACATGGTCCTGGACCTAGGTGCCGGACCCTGCTGCTGTTTTGTCAAATTTGACATTTCCAAATCTGTTACAACTCTATTCTTTACCAATTGATTCTCCAATCTTCCCCACTTATAATCTACATGTTTTAGCATCTAATTACCCACCTAAACCACCTCAAACTAATCATCAAGTCCACTCTTTAACTCCTGACTAATTCACTCAAATTCCACACTTAATTTCAAACAAGCAAAAGCTAGTTTACCATTTCTGTTACAGTTTTAAATGCCCTCTTTACTACAATTTCAACTACCCTCATTAATACACTCAAGACCACACCATTCTAGGTAAATTTTGACAGAACTTGCCTACATTCCCAAGCATTCTCCACACACTAATTCAGCCCACAAATCAGTTTTTCACCACCTGTTTATATAAGCATTCAACCATTACTGCAGCACATGAATTTCCCACCTTGCTCACACACTTTTGACAGTTTACTCTCAAGACTTCTTCCCACACTTACACAACACTAAAACAGCTCCATTCCCAATCAAACTATGATATCTTAGCTACACTAAATCAATTTCATTTACACTACTTGCAAAAAAAAATCTGTTTTACAAGGAAATAAACCAGCTCAAGATAAGCTCTTTACCTTGCTAGTTTCGGTTTTCCTTTCCTTCTCTTCCTCCTCTTCTTGATCACCCTTTCTCTTCTTATTCTCACACCAAAAAAGGGTCTAGATTACTATCTACAATCATATCCCTATACACATATATCAAGCCACATAATTCAAATTTTCCCTCACAAAAACTAGTATTTCAAGAGCTAGTTTTTAGGGTTTAACTTAGAGATTACCTTCAAGTGTCGAAATGGAGAGTTTAGGAAATCAAAATGGTGAAGCTCCAGCACTCCTCAAAGGCAAGAAGAAACCGGCTGGACATGGGGAAAAATTCAACGTGGGCACTTTTGATTTTTACAAGAAAAAGCTAGGAAAGAAGAGCTCTTGACTTTCTTTTTACCTTAGGGTATCAAGAAGATGAAGGGGACCCAAAAACACTTCTTTAAGCTCCAAATAGCCTACTTCCATGGAGATGAAGATGGAGGTTTCAAGATTTTGATGGGTGGAAAACGTAGCCCTTGCCGATAGGAATCTAACGGTAGTATTTTTGTTTAATTTGGTGTTGGTTTGAACAAGTTGGAGAAGAAAGAAGATGAAGGCTACTACTCCCTTAAGAAATCGCCATGTGCAGAGGAAGAAGAAGATGAAGTTCAGTTTGGAGGGGGAAATAACCGTGAGTGAGGAAGAAAGGAGGGAAGAGAGTACTAATATCCCATTTTACTATTCCCTCTCTTACTTTATTACTTTTGTCCTTTTGTGCCTAAATAAAACTAGCTAATTAATAAGTGTGTGTGTAACAATTAAAACCGGCCCCACATTAGTAGTAACCCGGGTCGTTTTTCGACTTTTCGAATTAAACGCATTTCGTCTCCCGGCTTTGACACTATTCACTTCCGAGACCCGTTTCCCAGAATTTTCCCGTTTAATTAATTTTAATTGCTCTAGACCCTCACTATGGTCTACTTATAATTTTTAATCAACTATAATTTATAATTTCATTAAACCCGTTTAAAATCATGTTTTTCCTGGTTTCTCGAAAAACGCGTTTTAAAGCTCGTTTGGATTTTTAACTCGTTTTCCGGATCCGTTTTCTCCAGGAATCACTCCCACGTATTTATTTTGGCCTAATTAAGCTCTTAAATATTTATTTAGCCTATCTAATCACTATTTTTAAACCCGGGGTATTTCAGTGGTGGAAGTCGGTTGAGGGGAAGTACCCCCACCCATGGACTTGGGAGCAGTTCAGGGGCTGCTTCAACCAGTAGTTTTATCCTGATTTCTTTCAAGACCAGAAGATTGTAGAGTATGGGAGACTCCGCCAAATGAAGGAGATGGCAGTCGATGAGTACGTACGTAAGTTCATCTCCCTTTCTAAGTTTGTGCCTGAGCCGAATGATAACCTAAAGGCTAGGAAGTTTGTGGCTGGTTTGAGGGGCTATATTCGAGCTGTTGTGGGACCTTTCTGCCACAAGATCTTCAGGGATGTGGCTGATGTGGCGTTGGTGGTAGAGGCCGAGCTGCAGGCTAGGCAGCGGTATGAGAAGAAGGACCAGATGCCCGATAAGGGCAAGGATCAGAAGAGGAAGGGTCGTGTGGAGGAGCCTGATAGGCGGGAGTAGACTTCTTCTCAGAAGAAGAAGTACAGAGGTGATCGAGGGTCTTCTTCATCTGCATCTCCTACTGTGTGCTGAGTGTGACCGCTTTCATCCAGGATGAGAGTGCTACAGGAAGTCTGGGGTGTGCTTCAAGTGTGGTTCGCTAGATCACCGCATCGCCCAATTGATAAGTGTGAAATATAGAGCATTTGAAGGGTTTAATTTGCTTAATTTTTTGTAGTGGTTTGGCCAATATTTCTTACTTATCATATGTTTTTCCAATGATTTATGTTTAGATAATAATTGATGAATTTTATGTATCAAATGCAGGTAAAACACATAGAATTGCATTCTTCACTTCACAAGCTTCACAGCTTCACAACGCAACAAATGGGGAGCAAAACGGAGTCCAAACGAAGAATATATGCCCGAAACAAGTTTCACTCGTCAGTGACATGTCCGAACTTATGTCCAAACTTTGATGTTCAGACAGAGATCGAAACTTTCTGAAAATTTGTTCTAACATGCGTCCAAACTTCCAAGTTCGGACGCCACGTACAGAATTCGAAAATATGCATTTTTAAGAGTTAAAAATTCCTATTTTTGTTATAAAAAGTCACTGAGGGTTGGGGGAATAGATTCATTCACGCCGGATGCCTCATACGAGGCTCTCACACCACGCCTCACCTCCCTCCATCACCATCACCATCGATCAACACCATCACCACCACCATCTTCAACCTCTAGCCTGGCAAACTCCAGATCTGGACAGCAGAGTGAATTTAGAAGTTTTCTATTCCAGATGATTTATCAATCTCTTTTCTCTGTCTATTTCATAATTATGTCTCGCTAGATAGGATTTGCTCTGGGGGAGAGTTGTTCGTAATGGATACGAATTAGCTAGTATTTCTACAATTTGAATATGAGATTTTACCGGATTGTTTCTAGGTTAATGTATAACATTCATCTTCTCTATTAATTTCATGAGTTCTTAGAGTTATTTTGCGAATCTTGTTACGATCAGATTAGGTGACTAACAAGAAGTTCAAATTAATCTGAAAATTTGTGGAGAGCTAGTCGGATAGATGAGTTCTCCCTGCAATTGCTAATAATTATTCGCACTTATTCCACCTATATGTGTTTTGTCTGTTACTGGATTAGAGAGGACATGTTTTGTTAGGTGAGCACTTCAATGAACTAGGATTTAGCATTGAAGAGAGTAGAAAGAATTGGCTAATCCGACTCTCGTAAGAAAATTGTAGAAATCACTAACTGCATCCAGTAAAGAACAACCCAAACCAAAGTTCCATTCGTCTGATCAAATTTATCATTTAATTTCATTAATTGTTTATTTAAATTTCACTTTAGCAAATTCTATTTCAAAAACAACAAACACCAATTGATTTCTAGTTTTCTTAGGAGTAGACTTATTCCCTTTCAAGTCTCGTGGATTCAATACCTGGTTACTTAATTTCCTATACTATAGTGACCGGGATTTTTATAACACGACAGACTCATTGATTTGTTATTTTCTAGATTAATCTATTTAACTTTAGTAGATCAATATCCCTGTTTGCACCAGTGTCCATAGGCTAGAGGTGGAGGTAGCAGTGGTGGTTCTGAGAGTCGTGGTGCTGGTTCAGGGTCTGGGCAAAAGGCTGATCAGAAGAAGCCCCAGACCCAGGCACGTGTGTATGCGCTAGTTGGTGAGAGTGACCACAGTTCAGACCGAGTGGTGTCAGGTATCCTTCAGATTTCTTCTCAGCCAGTTTTCTGTTTGTTTGATTCAGGAGCTACCCACTCCTTTGTGTCTGCTGATTTAGTAGGTAGTCTCGGGTTGTCTACTGTGCCCTGTGATGTTGATCTGTGTATTTCTAGCCCGTTGAGTGGCGTACCTGCTTGTGTGCTAAGTTCTGTGTGCAAGTCTAGTCCAGTAGTGATTGTGGATAGGACTATGCCTGCTGATTTGATCTCTATAAGTATGTCCTTCTTTGATGTGATTTTGGGCATGGATTGGAGCACCATGCCCATATAGACTGTGCGTCTAGGAGAGTCGTCTTTGATAGACTGGGTGAGACCCGTTTCGTTTTTGTGGGTAATTCTGTACCTTGCGCGCCAGTTGTAGTGTCTGCCATGCAGGCAGCTAGCCTCCTGAGGAAGGGCTGCCAGGGTTTTCTCTACTATATACCTGAGGTTCGAGAGGATCCCGATTGGAGGAGATTCCCATCGTGTGTGAGTTTCCAGAGGTGTTCCAGGACGATGTGCCATGGCTGGCACCTGATCGTGAGGTGGAGTTTTCTATCGAGTTAGCGCCAGGGACTCAGCCTATTTTGAAGGCCCCTTATCGTATGAGCCCGGCGGAGCTTAAGGATCTGAAGGTGCAGCTGCAGGATCTCCTGGATAAGGGCTTCATACATCCTAGTGTGTCTCCATGGGGAGCACCAGTTTTGCTTGTGAAGAAGAAGGACGCCTCCTTCAGATTGTGTATTGACTACAGGGAATTGAACAAGGTTACCATCAAAAATTGGTATCCTCTTCCATGCATCGATGATCTCTTCGACCAGTTAGCTGGAGCGGCAGTTTTCTCAAAGATCGACTTACGTTCTGGTTATCATCAGCTGAAGATTAAGGTCGAGGATGTGCTTAAGTCTGCTTTTAGGACCCGGTATGGGCATTATGAGTTCTTGGTCATGCCTTTTGGTTTGACCAATGCCCCGTCTTTCTTCATCGATATGATGAACAGAGTCTTCAAAACCTTCTTGGATTCTTTTGTGGTTGTGTTTATTGACGATATCTTGGTGTATTCCAAGAGTGCTGAGGAGCATAGGATGGCAACAAGTCGGGTTCGGGTCGGGTGATGCTCCACCCGACCTGTCACCCGTTTTCCACCCGTATCACCCGACCCGACCCGTCACCCGCAACTTCATCACCCGTCACCTGTTTCACCCGTCACCCACGGGTGAAGCGGGTGAACCCGTCACCCTTTTTTTTCAGCAAGTATTTTTTTGTTTTAACAACTTATATAAGCTTAATTTTTCTAAAAAATACACTCATATTTGTTCAACAATATATACCACATAAACTAATGTCAATAACATACTTAAAACATAGAGTATTGACCAAAATATTTCCAAATTATCTCAAAAAATATCGGATAAGCATATTTTTTTGGTTAATATAATACAAACGGGTGACGGGTCGGGTGAACGGGGTGGGTGACCGGGTGAAAAATGTTCACCCGACCTGACCCGTCACCCACACCCGTTTCACCCTTCACTCGTTTTCACCCATTTTTGGGTTTCTCACCCGTTTTAACAGGTCGGGTGGTTGGTGAAACGGGCACCCGTCACCCATAGCCATCCCTAGAGGAGCATGAGGAGCATTTGAGGATGGTTCTACAGACGTTGAAAGAGAAGGAGTTGTATGCCAAGCTGAAGAAGTGTGAGTTCTGGTTGGATAGAGTTGTGTTCCTTGGCCACATGGTGTCGAAGGATGGTATTTCGATGGACCCAAAAAAGATTAGGGCGATCATGGAGTGGGCTTCGCCCACTAGTGTTTCTGAGGTGCGTAGTTTCCTTGGATTGGCAGGGTATTATAGGAAGTTCGTGGAGGGCTTCTCTAAGATCGTGTCTCCCTTGACTCGCCTTCTTAGGAAGGATGTCAAGTTTGAGTGGAGCGAGGTGTGTTAGGAGAGTTTTCGGGAGCTGAAGAAGAGGTTGACTTCGGCTCTAATTTTGGCGTTGCCTTCTGGGTTAGATGGCTCTGAGGTGTTCTGTGACGCTTCCCACAGAGGGCTTGGTTGTGTTCTAATGTAGCAGGGTAAGGTGGTAGCGTATGGGTCACGTCAGCAGAAGCCGTACGAGAAGAATTATCCTACCTATGATTTGGAGTTAGCTGATGTGGTCTTCGCCTTGAAGATCTGGTGGCATTACTTGTATGGGGTGACGTGTAAGGTCTACACGGATCACAAGAGTCTCAAATACCTATTCACGTAGAAAGAGTTGAATTTGAGATAGCGGCGTTGGTTGGAGCTCTTGCATGATTACGACCTGGAGATCCTCTACCATCCAGGTAAAGCGAATGTGGTGGCAGATGCTTTGAGTCGTAGGGTGCCCCTGGGCTCGCTTGTTCGTTGTCGAGGATCCAGAGGTCTGCCCTTGAGCTTCAGCGCATGGGAGTTTGGGTTGTTCGGTCCGATAGAGCAGGGATGATTGCTTCTATTCAGGTCCAGTCTACTTTGATTGAGCGGATTAGAGATGGTTAGAGGGCAGATGCTGAGTTGTGTAAGATCCGAGAGAGACTGACAGATGATCAGGAGTCAGAGTTCTCTGTGTCTAGCGACGGCTGTATGCACTTTAGAGGACGAGTCTGTGTGCCTAGTGGTGGTGATCTTAGGCGAGAGATTTTACAGGAGGCCCATGGAGCTCCTTATTCAGTACACCCAGGAGGGGTGAAGATGTACCGGGTGAAATACCCCAAAAATTTATTTATGAGCTTTAACGCCTTAAAACATTATTTTGGCACTTTTGAGGGTAATTCGGGAATAGAGACTTTATGGAGCATTTTAAGGGATGAGATGTGTTCCATTGGGTTCAGAATGTATTTTTCCTTAAGTGGATCAAAACGGGTATTTTGGTAATTTTAACCCAAAAGTTGACTTTGACCACCAGAGATATTTTGGTAATTTACCCAAGTCAAGAAATTGATCCACCATGGTATATTGACATGTTTAAATTCGACTAACCAATTAATGAGCTAAATAAATTGGTGGGAAGTTACCTTATCTTAAAGACGATATCTTATTTAAAGCACAAAAGTATCCATTTGTCCTTAAAAGAGAATTTATCCTTTTGGTGGTTATTAATGTGCTACCAGGACTTTTATACTCTTATTTAAGTTAGAAAAACAATTTCTACTCAGCGTTTAATATTTACATGATCAAATCCTCATTAATCCTTTAAAGCACGAAAAGTGCCTTGGTGTCCTTTAAATAATTTATTATTCTTGGTTGGTTACTAAATGTGCTGGAAATATTTATTTAATTCCAGATTAGCTAATCCATTTAAACATATGTTTCAATCAACATTTAATAGTTGCATCCTCTTTAATGCCTTAAAGTACAAAAATGTCATTAATGGTCTTAAAGTCATATCTCGACCTTTGGTATTCTTTTAATGTTTTCAAATGCCTTCTCTCTCTTATTAATCCAGTAAGATCAATATTCAAAATTTCCCATCCCTTTTACCAAATCAAACCCTCTTTAATTCCTTGACACAAAAAAAATAACGTCATTAATGGCTTTAGAGTCTTATTTTGACCTTTGGTCTTCTTTTTTCCAGTTTTCAAATGCCTTATCTTTCTTAATTAATTCAGGAATATCAATATTCAAGTATCCCTTTTACCAATTCAATCCTCTTTAAACCTTAATTGTCATTAAAACATTGGACTTATCTTTGACGTTGGTAATCATTTTTCCAGTGCTACAGAACTCATCACTATTAAATAAGACTTGAGATTCAATATTCAAAGATAATTACCATCTCTTCTTGCGGTCACTGAATTACATCCCACTTATGTCTTAATTGTCATAATGACCTTTGGATTTCCATGGTCTATCTCCAAACGACTCATTACTCCTCATTAAGTATTTAGACCGGTTATTTTAATTACATTCCGTTTTAAATCAGTCTCCACCCTATTAAATTTTCCAACTTCCCAAAATTTTTCAAACACCTCTAAATTACCTAGGTATTCTCTCACCTCCTTGCACTATATATAGGGATGTAAACTGATACGTTTTGGACACATACCTCAATCCTTCTCCATCCTAGTAATTGGTAATCTGAGCTGGTTCAGAAATTCTTCTAGTAGGCGACGCCATCAACTCCTTCCTCTTGAGTGCATAATTTTGAGGAAACCTTCCAAGGCGCCATTGTTTCTGTAAAGTATCGGTTAACCTAGTGAACCATAGAAAAGTTTTTGAGTTTTAACGTCAAAAGGTAACCTAGACATCTACTTGTTCTTGGGACAACCATGATTTTTTGTAAATATATTGAATTATGTGTTTTATTTGCTATGATATTTGACACTGATATGTTACGCCCCTTGGTTCTTATGATTCAAAAGCGTAAGTGACGGATTAACATGGTAAAGGTAAAGTAATATTTGATATGGAATTGTGTGATGACAATTGTTATGGAATGGTTAAATTGAATATCAGTTGGATCACTTGGTTATTATGGAACAATATGGTTTGGTATTTACCGGTTACCCGCGGAGGGCCGGGATCTTAAGCTCTAGTAATCTACTCCTTATAGTTTTGAGCTATCTGGGGGGTGTGCACACTTAAGGATGCTAGAGTGAGGTGGTGGCGTCGGTGTCTCGCGGAGAGCCCGACAGCAAGCTCCAGTGTTAAACTGGAGTGAGGTTAAATTAATATGGCTTGATTATTATGAATTGGTTTATGGTTAATATTTGGTTATTATGGAATGACATGGTTTGGTATTTACCGGTTACCCGCGGAGGGCCCGGATCTTAAGCTCTAGTAATTTACTCCTTATAGTTTTCGAGCTATCTGGGGGGTGTGCACACTTAAGGATGCTAGAGTGAGGTGGTGGCGTCGGTGTCTCGCGGAGAGCCCGACAGCAAGCTCCAGTGTTAAACTGGAGTGAGGTTAAATTACTATGGCTTGATGATTATGAATGAAATATTTTACTATGGAATTATATGATGAATTTTATGGAATGGTTAAAGTTGAGATCTGTTGGCAAAGTTTTTTATGTTATTATTTGGTTATTATGGCATGATTTGATGAATGGTTTAGCGTTGGTGTCTCGCGGACAGCCTGACAGCAAGCTTCAGTGAATAACTGGAGTGAGGTAACATTGTTTTTTGGGATGGTTTAAAAATTGTTGATAAAAAGCGAGCGTGTGTGGTTGTTGTCAATACTGAATATTTTGATGGTATCTTAATTGGTTGTTAGAAAGTGGATGGATATAATATGCTATAAGGCCATAATTTCCCCACATTAAAAGTTGTATATGTTGTTTTCCCGATGCTAGTGTTACTCAGCTTTGCTGACTATTGTTTTTCGTGTTGCTTAAAATGTGTTGTTAGCAGGTATCGATCAGATTGAGTGCGCGGGCATGGGGAGTGATCACCTAACACTAGGATTTCAAATTGTATAGAGTTAAAACCAGAATAAAACTAGTCTAAGAGTTTGGCTTGTAATTGAATTTGTAACTTTGGCGGATGTTAAGGCTTTTAGTTTTAATTATCTTAGGTTACTTTTATGCCGGGAACAGTTGTGATTAATGTAATAAATGGGTATGGATAAGTTCCTTCTAAGGATAAATTTTAATTGGAGTAAGGATTTGAATTTGTTAACTAATAGCCTTAGCGCCCTTTTGGGCGTGGCGGTAACACCCAGATTAAGTTAGTCTTCCGCTGTCTTAAAAAAAAACTCAAAAATTTGGGGTGTTACAAAGTGGTATCAGAGCTAAACTTGGTCTTAGACATGATTTTAATATGTCAAAATGAGTAGAAACTAGTCTTGGTAAGGTTGGGGTATTGGGAACGCAAAGTGAGGACGTGAGGTTTCACCCACTTATATTGATTTATGTGCTAACCTGCAGATGCATGAAAGGTAGTGAGATATCATGGTGTTGAGCAAGCTACTTGGGTGGTGAAGTCCAAAAAGAGGATGAAATTGTTAGACCTATTTGGAATGTCCTTTTTACGAGGTCGTAACTTTTGTTTTAAGGAGGGTGGAGCGGTGCGTGACTGATTGCTATCTTTGGTACTTAAATGCTTAGTTATGGTTGGTAGTGGTTAGTAATTGTATGTAACACCCCAACTCAATCCAATTGTGGTCTTGCAACTTAACAGCATATATACATACATGTCACAGCGGAATTCTTTACAATCCAGAACCTTGCCACGGTCTGACTACAGAATATACCGAACATTAGTCTAACAACCTTAACCATTTTCATAACCTTCTTACAATCCACTCACAACCTATACATCTTACTAACTCAATTGCCATACGAGTGTACAGGCACAACTCGTAGGTCATACTTAATCCTTAACACTTGTACTCCTTCTTACTCTCGCGACGGCCGCCTCCTGATGTTCACCTGTGTAGTAAAAGAAGCCCCCGAGGGGGTCAGCACGAATGCTGGTACGATCCTCTCATGGCCCCCAAGCTAACGTGGCTACGACGACTAATTGTCGATAGCATGGAGGTTGATTAGATGCACAACATAATAGAAAGTGCAGTAAACAACAACTCAGATATGAACAATCAAAGTTCACACACAATGAACGACTTAAATGCGTTCCCTTAATTAGAGAGTTGGTATTTAACTCCTTAAGTAATGTTCCCTCTTAAACTTAGTCCATCCTTATCTCACCTCAATCTTAGTCTTATCTTAATCTTAGAAACAACCATCCTTTAATGAGGAGTGGATGTAGCTTATCTTAATCTTAATATTACAAACTATCCTTTAATGAGGAATGGTTGCAACTTACCTTAACCTCACCTTAATCTTAATCTTAATAATACAAATCATCCTTTACAAAGGAATGATTGTAACTTAACTTAATCTTACCTTAATCTTAATCTTAACTTAATCTCAATATACAAACCGTTCCTGGAAGGGATTGGTTGTAACTTATCTCAGTCTTAGAATACAAACCATTCTTTAAGTAGAAATGGTTGTAACTTATCTCAAATCTTATCTCAATTAAGTCAACCGTTCTTTAATTAGAATGGTTGTTCCTTAATTCATTGTTTATCTGTCGGGTCACGTAACCCTAACCAATGAGTTATCAGCTCCATTGGTTTACATAAACAATATTTGTTAGAATTAGTTGGGCATTTAGGTAGATCCCACCACACCATCTCAGTATGCCTCCCTCCTAAAACAAGAAGTCCAGGAGGTCGAGTCTGTACGTCGACTCTAGGCGACGAGTCCGAGGACAAGTCATATTTGGAAGTCGTTATCTGATAAGAATACCGACCTCCCCCAATACACATGTGCCGGTACCATTCCGGATTCCTCACTCCCCCCAAGTTCTAGTTAGTAGAAGTCTCAAGTTAATGTTTGTTAGTTAACCACTTTCGGTTACTAAAAAACAATATTTGGGAGTGTTCCTTAATCTCACACAATTCTTTACTAAACATTAGTTAGTAAGTTCTCACGGTATGTTGTGTTAGTTTTCAAACATCACACAACAATACAATATATATATATATATATATATAATATGTTCCGGTTGCATGCTTTATCTTGTTTAGTGAGCACACAAAAACAAATAGCACACAAGCCGAGGGACACCTCGTTAGCAAGCAGGTCACAAGAAGAAACAACTGTACCGTTCACCGCTGGTCGTTCGGTTGCTTACTCTCCTCTGGAGTCCAAATTCTCACACCCTAAAACATTCATCGAATTGGTGGTTAATTACTTTTAATTAACCTAGCTTACTTAATCACTAATGATTTCCAACTAAATACCACTTAAGTTCTTATAAACTTAATCTTAAGTGAATCACTTCTCCTCATTCCTTATACCTATTCACCCACTTAATTATCATTGTCACTCACCAAACATGTCTTAAACAACCTTATATTATCATTACATATCAATCTCCATCTAGCTCTTCTTAAATTCTTACCAACTTAACCTTAAACACTTAATATCATTTACTTACCCTAATCTCTTAAGTCATTATATGCTTATCTTTCTAATCATCACCACTCCCTAATGTTGGACCACTAAGTCATTGTAATTTAAACTTAATCATATAAGTTTAATCACTTCTCATTACACCTCATATTTGTTTACACCTCTTAAGGCCTTTACATGTCACCAAACAAGGCCTAAACATCATCTACTACCATTACCATTCAATCCCCCATCATTAGAAGCCAAAAACAAAAATTTTTCTTTTTCTCTGCACTGGACCGCCCCTCTGGGGCGGTCCCAACCAGAAGCTAATTTCCTGCACGATTTGCCTGGACCTCCCCACAGGGGCGGTCCCTAGGGGCGGTCCACAGCAGAACCTATTTTCCAAAGTGCTTTTCTCCTCATTTTGAACTCCAAATTCACCCAAATCTTTTCCCACTCATTCCACAATCTTTCCACATGTTTCCTACATGTTAAAAACCTTAAAACATGTACTAAACCTTCCTCAAAAATCACCAAACTTGACACTCAATTTCTTACAAAATTCTTACACTTAACACTTGATTCCTTACACTTCCCTCTTGTGACTTTGCCTAAGACCTCAACTAATCATTATGTTTCTTCACCACCATCTTAACTACTCCTCAAGCATCATTTTGCACACCCATTTGCTTTACTCAAACTTCTCAAAGCCATATATAATCTAGCACATGCTTACATCCTTATAAGTCATTATACCTTACTTTTCCTTCAAACTTTGTACAAGTTTCCTAGCTTCCTTAACCATGGTTTTGGTGCATGAAACTCACCATTATAACCCCTAGTCCCTCTTATACATTCCTAGGTCTTCCTAGTACTCAAGAACTCCATGGTTTATCCATTTTCACCAAATCAACCCTTAGTGATCACTAGAACATCCTTAGTCATAAAATCTCCTTAGAACACCCTAAACGCTTAGTTTCCTACTCAAATTTCGCCATAGTTTCTCTAGTATATTATCATGCCCATATGCATTGTTTTCCTCATTCAACTATCTCACATACATCAAGTCTTTTCTCATCATAGTTTCTCATCCAAATCAACTCATTCATAATAACTCAATATAGTGCAATAATCTTAAATTGCATAGCACTAAGGCTCTTAAATGACATGGCTCTTAGGCCTTAAATGACATGGCTCTTAGGCCCTTAAATGACATGGCTCTTAGGCCCTTAAATGACATGAATTTAAGCACTGAATTTCCCACAATAACAGCTTTCAACCTGCAAATACACCCATCAATCTCATAGTAGTTATAATGCTCTTAAAATCCATCTTAAACTTATATTACTAACTCATTCTCATTAGCTCCTTAGTCACAAGTTCATAAGCTTGTTTAAGTTCTTTTTCTTAGGTTACATAACCCATTACCTAATGTAAGCCCTAGGCTACATTGGTACTCATCTAAACTCATTCCTTAAAACTTAAACCACCATTAGGTAAGCATTTTACCTTGTTTTCTCAAGCTTATCTTAACTTCCTCCTTAGACCTTCTTCTTGAATGAATATCGGCCACCACTCAAACTTCCCTTGCCAATGTTCTCAATAACCAATGACTCATATGAGCACTAAACAATACACTAACCTTAAGGAATGAAAACCTAGGTTAGAAATGTGTTCTAAGGCATAAAAGTGGATGATTACCTTTGAAGTCTCAAGGTAGACTTTGGCATTGAATGAAATAGGACCTCCACTAGTCCTTGGTGAATAAATCAAGCTAGAACAAGGCATAAAAACATAGCCCCATGAGAAAGAATTTTCGGCCATGTATAAGAAATGATGGAAACATGGTTTTCTTACATTTTCTTTACCTTAAGAGAATGGAGAAGCTAATGAGCTCTTCAAACTTGATTTTCCCCCATCAATGGAGTTTTCTCATGGCACCAAAATGGAGCTTTGAAAGATTTGAAAAGATAGAAAGATAGGTCTTGACCTAACTAAGACAAATATGCAATTTGTTTTGGATTTGGAGCTTGGAGTTGTATTTGGCAAGTGATTGAAGATGGAGAACCATGGAAGAGCAGCTCTCTCGGTTTTGGAACAGAGAGAGAAGAAGAAGAAACCGTGGGTGAAGGAGAGAAATGAAGAGAGAGAAGAAGAAAGGTGGCTAATATAAGGTATTTTGCTTTAATAAAGCAAATAGTAACTTCTTTACTTATCTCTTCTTTTCCTTTCTCATTTGATGACTCATGTGGTGACTCCCCACATAAAAACCGGCCACCCTCTTAATATAAGGCTAACATGGTCTTTGTTGACCAATTAATTGACTTATATTGATTAAAACTTAAACTAGTCACTAAATAGTTACTATTCACTAATCAAGGCACATAATCGGGAAATTTTTGATTTCCCATTGATTTAGACCTCCTAATGTGATACTAATTAGTACACATGTTGATTAAAGAGTAATGATGGACATTTAGCCACTCAAAACTCAATTCTAAGACAATTTCTCAAAAATGTGCTTTAAGACTTCTTAAAGCACATTTTGTGTTTAACTTGTTTTCAAGCTTGGTTTTCTTTGCTAATTGATTTAAAATGACCATTAGGATATTACTAAGGTCTTATCATGATATTTGGGTACTCACCCAAGTCTCTCCAAGCTTAGAGCACGTTTTTGCCCTGATTGCCCTTAAGACACTTTCTTGTGTTTTCCTTGGTTTAAATTGTCTACCAATCTTTCTAAGGCATATTTTAGCCTTACTACATCATGATTTGATGTTTAATTAACATACTTAGGTTTGGGGTATTTCAATCTACCCCCCTTAAAAGAACTTTGTCCCCAAAGTTCCCATGCATCTTTTCTTATTAGAATGCATGTCTTACCTCATTCCTTAGATCATATAGATCATACTTATGTATACTTAATCTCATTGGATCATTGGATCCACCATATTTTTATACTTAAATATCACACAACATGCTTGAGCATGTGTAGCACTCAAAATTCCTTTTGTTCCTTTTTGATGATTAAAACATTCACATAACTTCCAACGTATTCTCCCATGTCACCGGTCCGTAGACAATGGCTCATTCGTCCTCGTCACCATGGGCTAGAATACAAAACACGCTGCTCTCCCCATGTCACCGGTCCGAAGACAAAGGCTCGTGCGTCCTCGACTCCATAGGCGAGACTCAGTAAAAAGGTAATCCTTTTCACGAGGTCATGTGAGGAATAATTCCTCTAATTAAAAATACAATCAACTCCAATTTCATTTTATCCTAAGGCCTCTATCCTTAGTGTGATTTAATTGTGACCACTGGTAGGGAGTTTCAGGAATAATCCTACCCTGATGTGATCAGCATCAGTGTAGAACCATCCTTCCACTCCAATTTGTGTTCGGTTTCCCTTGATCCCTAGAAAATCAAGTTCCACCTCCCACGTCATTTTCAAACATCAGATAATTCACTCATGTCCAATTTTCTATCTTTTTAGTTCTTCTAATCATAATCAATACATCTCCAAAGTGTGGACTAAGTCCATCAAACATTCTCAATTCATCTCTTAGTAACTACCTCCAGACTTAAATTCCTACTAAATTCTATATCAGTCTCATACCAACTTCCACTGTCTCATACCACATAGCATTACTATATCCTTCCTCATGCTCATATCAAATAATATCTCATAGTGTTATCTTATTCTTATCTCACACATAGTCTCATATCGACTTATACCTCATATATTCCTTATTCCTTAAGTCTCCTTAATCCTCTTCCTTAATTCTCTTAACTTGTACTCACACCGGAGTTAACAAGATAGGTACTTAATATGTATGGTATTCACATCTTCTGTGTGCAATAACCATGATTTATCTTAAAATGTTTATGTAAAACATATTCTCAAATTATTTTGTGCTATGCACACCGTAGTTTATGTACTCAGTACACAAACATACGCTAAGCGGTTTTCGCTCTACCCCCCTTAAAATGGATTACGCCCACGTAATCAACATTATATCATCCTTGAACATAAGTTCAAGATGTCTAATTCTTACCAAGCATTCTAGCTTCCATGTCATCTATCTTGCTTATAATTCGATCAGAAATGACTTAGTCTCTGTATCGAGGATTCTTAACGGTACTTATACCGTTTCCTTAACTTAGTTTGGTCTAATCTCAAAGGTAGTGGTCTGCTAGCTTCCGCTGCGCGACTCTGATAATCTTAGGCTTAATTGTCTCAATGGACACGTGTTATCTTCATATATATACACGGCCTTAATGAGTTGTAACTCGTCTATCTATTCTCCTTGAAGATCTTATGCTCATACTCTTAGTATTTTCTCGAATGTCTAAATTGTTCTCCCCAACTGACATTTGGTCTGAGGATGATTCTTAGTCTCTGAAACTACTGTTTAGTGCATATCGCGCTTTACAGTCTTAATCCCTTACATCTTAAGACATGTCCAATGTCTGTACTTAACAATCCGTGCTCTTCGCACTTCATAGTCCTTAATTATCTGCTCTCCAGTTCCTCTGTGTTGCTGGTTCAACTGAATTCTTTTTCTTCAACTGTTGTGGTGGTAGATGCTCTTGTCTGATCTTGCGTCGTTGTCAGTGGTACGGAGTCGACTACTTCCCGTGTTCCTTACACTACTCGTCTACATGCATGGGGTACCTTACTGGTACATTACTACTTACCCAACTAACTCATAAATGAGCGTGTCAGGCCTGCAAGCCCCTGTGGGGTGCAGTCGTCCCACGTCTCGTTTTAGTAAACTCATAGTGTCCGTCACACGTTTAGCTATTGCTAATTATGAAGTATTCTGTTGTCGATCTCCTCTTTCATTGTTCCATGATAACATTTATTGTTCTTCTTGAAGTTAATCAAGGGAAGTCCATTTACTGTGTTCCTGGGTATGGTATGCTCCAGCTCCTTTCTGCATCCCGTACTGATTCGGTCTCTTAATAATTGAGGTCTCTTTCCGTAGAGCCTCTTATCATGTTTCTCATATTTGTTCTACTAGGAATGCACTTCTAGTTCCATGAGGAATGGGTAGTGTGCTTCCTATGAAATCTTGCCTAATTAGGTCCAGAGTACTGGCATCAATGCTCAGTTTGTCTACCATCTTATTTCCTTACTTATACTGGTCTTAACTCATAAATCTAATTGCCTCAGTGTCAATATTTGACGGCTCATACATAATGGTCGCCTTACCGCGCACCATGACTTAATCCACCTTTCTAACTATTGTACTCACGACCACTACTACCGTGGTAGTTGGCCTCTTACTATGTTGCCCATTGATGGTGCAACCTCTTACTCATTTATTCTAATGTCTTACCTTATAATCAATCCCTTCTTGGTGTAAACACACTGGGAGTTCTCTCATTCCGGTATTGGCGGTTGTCATACCGTGTTGTAAAATAGTTGACTCTTGATGTAAAGATGTTCTGCTCAAATCTCAGATTCGTAAGTAGGCTAATTTCTTTCTTTTTTTCATCCTTAGTGATGTTATCTACCATGTAGTTTAACTGGTTACTGAAGAAGTCATCCACTGAATCACAAGCTCTTCTGAGCATTGATTAATTGACGTGCCATAATGTGTAGTCACAATGTTTATCTCTGCCCATTACTAATTCTTACATCCTGGGTGTTGGATATAACCTTCCTTATTACTCAAGTGTATCTGGTATGTTCTAAGGTAATCTCAAGGTTCATAGTTTCCATTTTCTAAATAAAGTGTATTTTATCTCTAATATGTGAAAGCCCTTTTGAGGGTTCATTCCCACTCATGGCCTCACAACAAGGAGAGGTATCCCCACCCTAAAAGGCATGGTTCGTTCTCCGCTCCCGTCCTTAGCATTATCTCAACGTTCTCATTGGTACCCTTTCTTGGCTTAAACAAGCTCTCTTATAACTTATTGCGCCTCGGGCTCTGATGTGGTTAACATCCTTGGCTCGTAGGCTCTTAATGCTTAATGTCTCAGTCCATTATTTGTACTCTTACTCATCTGCAGGTCATCCCTATAAGATTCTGGTTCTTTGAGCACTATTCACCATTAGGTTACATACTAAATGTAGTATCGGGTTTCATGATAAGTTGCTGCACCCTACTTCCTGCTAGGGAAGTTGTTCAGGTGATCTGAGGTTACTTAATGTCTTTGACAATGCTGTCATTTTACTAGACTTATGTCCTTTAATAGTCAAGGTTAGGTTCGTATTAGGCGTTTTCCTTACGGTGTCCAAGTTGGATATCATCCCGTCATCTTATACTCCCATCTCAACGCTTCGTTCAACTTCTGTTGACTACGCCACCCGTTGATGACTAATCATACTTGGGTGTTAATGAGTTAGACGAACAGTACTAGCTGTCATTCATCAGTTTGTTCGGCTCGACTATGCCCGCTCTGTGGGGGTAGTCCTCTGAGCTTTCCTTTTCCAGGGTTGTACGACTTTAATTCTTAGTAGGGTTATAGCTTATGTTTATTTCTTTTATCCTTGATTCCCGGGTTTTCCAACATCTTCATTGAAGAATGTTGTCATTGGTGTCCTTAATGGTCACTCCGGGAGTCTTATCCCGTTTTCGTTGTAAGTCGTTCAGTCGACTACCTTATTGTATCTCTTGATACATTCCATGAATATTGTTATTTACGTAGTGCTTTTGCTCGAATTATTGAGCGATCTCTTAGGTTCCTCCTTGAGATCCGGGTTTGGTGTTTTTACCACACTGTCGGTTGTTGTTGTAGTAGGTTGTACCGTTGCTATATTCATATCGTTTAGTATTCTGTCCAAGTTCAGCTCCCTGCTGACTGGTGTGTCACCTCATCTCATCATGGTCAGGCCGTCGGGCCTTTCCAAGGTCTTATTTTTCTGTTCTTATGGATTTACAATCCGGTATTAATATGCGTTTCAACTGTAGCGTTCTCCTATTTCGCCTTGATGGCTTTTCGTGTGGCTTAACCGTGGTAGCACTTGCTATGGCAAGTGCGCCATGCAGGATGGGTTATTGGTACAAGGTACATCGGTAGTGACACTTCCTTCTAATTTCCATGTAATTGGTAGTCCTCGGGACTCCTTCGATAATCTCTTATTTTGGATAACCGTTCATCCGGCAGTTTCCTTGTTGTTTGACAGTACTGTCATACATCAGGGCGTTCCTCTTTCTGAGGGAATCCCTTAATATTTCCTTATGTCTTATTCCTCGCTCCTGTCTCCACACATTTTGTTGTGGTTATTAAGTAATAATTCTCTTTTAGGCACTACCTCGTAGTCCTATTTCGGTATACATTTGTATGAATTTCTACCGTCGTCCGCATTATTTCGGCCAGGTCTTGTAACCTTCCTCATTGTATGGGGTTTGGAGTTCCCGGTTCTTAATTGGACTTTCCAGTAATCTCAATCCTCGTGCTTTGTATTATCCTACTGTTATGCTCCTTCGGACCACTGTCCGGTACTCATGTCACTTCCCTTTTTCCTTTCTATTGCACCTGTAGTGCTCTCCTCATCATTGGTATTGCGGGTTATTTCGACTGCGTAGCATGTCGACCCATGTTGCCGGTAATTACCGTTCCCTTATTGATAGAATTCCATAGGTAGCGCCTGTTTCTCTGTTGCGCTCCATTAAAAACCTCCAAGTACTCCATAACTGTTGTACAACAAATTGTTTCTCGTATTGCTTACTGTTAGCTAACTGCCAGATCGGGTTTCCCCGAGTAAGAGAAGGCTTTCTCCTCTCTGGCGTTTGTCCAACACATTTAGGGTTAGGGATGTGGAGGGCGGGCCTAGGTACTATGGATATCCGGTAAACACCGGGAAGTCCTGGCTAACGCACCTCTCACTCTATCTCTCAACCTTAACCCATAACTCAATCTCAACCTCATCATTCTCCTAAGTTCGGTATTTCTTGTCTTCAGAGCGTAACTACGCTCTGATACCACTTTTTGTAACACCCCAACTCAATCCAATTGTGGTCTTGCAACTTAACAGCATATATACATACATGTCACAGCGGAATTCTTTACAATCCAGAACCTTGCCACGGTCTGACTACAGAATATACCGAACATTAGTCTAACAACCTTAACCATTTACATAACCTTCTTACAATCCACTCACAACCTATACATCTTACTAACTCAATTGCCATACGAGTGTACAGGCACAACTCGTAGGTCATACTTAATCCTTAACACTTGTACTCTTCTTACTCTCGCGACGGCCGCCTCCTGATGTTCACCTGTGTAGTAAAAAGAAGCCCCCGAGGGGGTCAGCACGAATGCTGGTACGATCCTCTCATGGCCCCCAAGCTAACGTGGCTACGACGACTAATTGTCGATAGCATGGAGGTTGATTAGATGCACAACATAATAGAAAGTGCAGTAAACAACAACTCAGATATGAACAATCAAAGTTCACACACAATGAACGACTTAAATGCGTTCCCTTAATTAGAGAGTTGGTTATTTAACTCCTTAAGTAATGTTCCCTCTTAAACTTAGTCCATCCTTATCTCACCTCAATCTTAGTCTTATCTTAATCTTAGAAACAACCATCCTTAATGAGGAGTGGATGTAGCTTATCATAATCTTAATATTACAAACCATCCTTTAATGAGGAATGGTTGCAACTTACCTTAACCTCACCTTAATCTTAATCTTAATAATACAAATCATCCTTTACAAAGGAATGATTGTAACATAACTTAATCTTACCTTAATCTTAATCTTAACTTAATCTCAATATACAAACCGTTCCTGGAAGGGATTGGTTGTAACTTATCTCAGTCTTAGAATACAAACCATTCTTTAAGTAGAAATGGTTGTAACTTATCTCAAATCTTATCTCAATTAAGTCAACCGTTCTTTAATTAGAATGGTTGTTCCTTAATTCATTGTTTATCTGTCGGGTCACGTAACCCTAACCAATGAGTTATCAGCTCCATTGGTTTACATAAACAATATTTGTTAGAATTAGTTGGGCATTTAGGTAGATCCCACCACACCATCTCAGTATGCCTCCCTCCTAAAACAAGAAGTCCAAGGAGGTCGAGTCTGTACGTCGACTCTAGGCGACGAGTCCGAGGACAAGTCATATTTGGAAGTCGTTATCTGATAAGAATACCGACCTCCCCCAATACACATGTGCCGGTACCATTCGGATTCCTCACTCCCCCCAAGTTTAGTTAGTAGTAGAAGTCTCAAGTTAATGTTTGTTAGTTAACCACTTTCGGTTACTAAGAAAACAATATTTGGGAGTGTTCCTTAATCTCACACAATTCTTTACTAAACATTAGTTAGTAAGTTCTCACGGTATGTTGTGTTAGTTTTCAAACATCACACAACAATACAATATATATATATATATATAAATATGTTCCGGTTGCATGCTTTATCTTGTTTAGTGAGCACACAAAAACAAATAGCACACAAGCCGAGGGACACCTCGTTAGCAAGCAGGTCACAAGAAGAAACAACTGTACCGTTCACCGCTGGTCGTTGGTTGCTTACTCTCCTCTGGAGTCCAAATTCTCAACACCTAAAACATTCATCGAATTTGGTGGTTAATTACTTTTAATTAACCTAGCTTACTTAATCACTAATGATTTCCAACTAAATACCACTTAAGTTCTTATAAACTTAATCTTAAGTGAATCACTTCTCCTCATTCCTTATACCTATTCACCCACTTAATTATCATTGTCACTCACCAAACATGTCTTAAACAACCTTATATTCATTACATATCAATCTCCATCTAGCTCTTCTTAAATTCTTACCAACTTAACCTTAAACACTTAATATCATTTACTTACCCTAATCTCTTAAGTCATTATATGCTTATCTTTCTAATCATCATCACTCCCTAATGTTGGACCACTAAGTCATTGTAATTTAAACTTAATCATATAAGTTTAATCACTTCTCATTACACCTCATATTTGTTTACACCTCTTAAGGCCTTTACATGTCACCAAACAAGGCCTAAACATCATCTACTACCATTACCATTCAATCCCCCATCATTAGAAGCCAAAAACAAAAATTTTTCTTTTTTCTTGCACTGGACCGCCCCTCTGGGGCGGTCCCCAGGGGCGGTCCCAACCAGAAGCTAATTTCCTGCACGATTTGCCTGGACCTCCCCACAGGGGCGGTCCCTAGGGGCGGTCCACAGCAGAACCTATTTTCCAAAGTGCTTTTCTCCTCATTTTGAACTCCAAATTCACCAAATCTTTTCCCACTCATTCCACAATCTTTCCACATGTTCCTACATGTTTAAAAACCTTAAAACATGTACTAAACCTTCCTCAAAAATCACCAAACTTGACACTCAATTTCTTACAAAATTCTTACACTTAACACTTGATTCCTTACACTTCCCTCTTGTGACTTTGCCTAAGACCTCAACTAATCATTATGTTTCTTCACCACCATCTTAACTACTCCTCAAGCATCATTTTGCACACCCATTTTCTTTACTCAAACTTCTCAAAGCCATATATAATCTAGCACATGCTTACATCCTTATAAGTCATTATACCTTACTTTTCCTTCAAACTTTGTACAAGTTTCCTAGCTTCCTTAACCATGGTTTTGGTGCATGAAACTCACCATTATAACCCTAGTCCCTCTTATACATTCCTAGGTCTTCCTAGTACTCAAGAACTCCATGGTTTATCCATTTTCACCAAATCAACCCTTAGTGATCACTAGAACATCCTTAGTCATAAAATCTCCTTAGAACACCCTAAACGCTTAGTTTCCTACTCAAATTTCGCCATAGTTTCTCTAGTATATTATCATGCCCATATGCATTGTTTTCCTCATTCAACTATCTCACATACATCAAGTCTTTTCTCATCATAGTTTCTCATCCAAATCAACTCATTCATAATAACTCAATATAGTGCAATAATCTTAAATTGCATAGCACTAAGGCTCTTAAATGACATGGCTCTTAGGCCCTTAAATGACATGGCTCTTAGGCCCTTAAATGACATGAATTTAAGCACTGAATTTCCCACAATAACAGCTTTCAACCTGCAAATACACCCATCAATCTCATAGTAGTTATAATGCTCTTAAAATCCATCTTAAACTTATATTACTAACTCATTCTCATTAGCTCCTTAGTCACAAGTTCATAAGCTTGTTTAAGTTCTTTTCTTAGGTTACATAACCCATTACCTAATGTAAGCCCTAGGCTACATTGGTACTCATCTAAACTCATTCCTTAAAACTTAAACCACCATTAGGTAAGCATTTTACCTTGTTTTCTCAAGCTTATCTTAACTTCCTCCTTAGACCTTCTTCTTGAATGAATATCGGCCACCACTCAAACTTCCCTTGCCAATGTTCTAATCAATAACCAATGACTCATATGAGCACTAAACAATACACTAACCTTAAGGAATGAAAACCTAGGTTAGAAATGTGTTCTAAGGCATAAAAGTGGATGATTACCTTTAAGTCTCAAGGTAGACTTTGGCATTGAATGAAATAGGACCTCCACTAGTCCTTGGTGAATAAATCAAGCTAGAACAAGGCATAAAAACATAGCCCCATGAGAAAGAATTTTCGGCCATGTATAAGAAATGATGGAAACATGGTTTTTTCTTACATTCTTTACCTTAAGAAGAGATGGAGAAGCTAATGAGCTCTTCAAACTTGATTTTCCCCCATCAATGGAGTTTCTCATGGCACCAAAATGGAGCTTTGAAAGATTTGAAAAGATAGAAAGATAGGTCTTGACCTAACTAAGACAAATATGCAATTTGTTTTGGATTTGGAGCTTGGAGTTGTATTTGGCAAGTGATTGAAGATGGAGAACCATGGAAGAGCAGCTCTCTCGGTTTGGAACAGAGAGAGAAGAAGAAGAAAACCGTGGGTGAAGGAGAGAAATGAAGAGAGAGAAGAAGAAAGGTGGCTAATATAAGGTATTTTGCTTTAATAAAGCAAATAGTAACTTCTTTACTTATCTCTTCTTTTCCTTTCTCATTTGATGACTCATGTGGTGAATCCCCACATAAAAACCGGCCACCCTCTTAATATAAGGCTAACATGGTCTTTGTTGACCAATTAATTGACTTATATTGATTAAAACTTAAACTAGTCACTAAATAGTTACTATTCACTAATCAAGGCACATAATCGGGAAATTTTTGATTTCCCATTGATTTAGACCTCCTAATGTGATACTAATTAGTACACATGTTGATTAAAGAGTAATGATGGACATTTAGCCACTCAAAACTCAATTCTAAGACAATTTATCAAAAATGTGCTTTAAGACTTCTTAAAGCACATTTTGTGTTTTAACTTGTTTTCAAGCTTGGTTTTCTTTGCTAATTGATTTAAAATGACCATTAGGATATTACTAAGGTCTTATCATGATATTTGGGTACTCACCCAAGTCTCTCCAAGCTTAGAGCACGTTTTTGCCCTGATTGCCCTTAAGACACTTTCTGTTTTCCTTGGTTTAAATTGTCTACCAATCTTTCTAAGGCATATTTTAGCCTTACTACATCATGATTTGATGTTTAATTAACATACTTAGGTTTGGGGTATTTCATTGTAACTTCATGTTTATATCTTGGTATGGTCTGAGTTATGCATCATTGAATTATGGTTATATTGGTATGTGGTCGGAATGGTTGGTACTTTGAAGGTACTCTTGAATGGGTATTATGTCACATGGTACTTACTAGAATGAAATGATTAGGTAATGTGTGTTCTTGATGCTCTGTGAATATGGTGAACCTGGTGGAAAGGTAGAACTTGGTCTTGGCCAGACCAAGGGAAACTGGACACAAAAGGGGTGGGGTGACAGGTAGTCAACATTGGCACTGGCCATGTCAAAGTTGGATGATCCTTGAAGCTTCCTAAAACTTGGAAAAAAATAAGTATATTACTTTTGTGTCGATATGGTGGTGTGTTATGCCGTCTGGTCATCGATAAAGTTTTATACATATAACTCTTGGTAATGGAATGGTGTATGTTTATGAACACATGGATTATTGACCTTAGTCGTCAGATAAAATTGAAACTTGGAAATGGGAATGGTACGGGATAGGAATCCCTAATGTGTGACTTATGAGCCTAGCAGATCTTTATCCATACAGGGGGGTGTAAGCTTCGGGGACGAAGCTTTCTTTTAAGGGGGAGGGTAGTGAAATACCCAAAAATTTATTTATGAGCTTTAACGCCTTAAAACATTATTTTGGTCACTTTTGAGGGTAATTTTGGGAATAGAGACTTTATGGAGCATTTTAAGGGATGAGATGTGTTCCATTGGGTTCAGAATGTATTTTTCCTTAAGTGGATCAAAACGGGTATTTTGGTAATTTAACCCAAAAGTTGACTTTGACCACCAGAGATATTTTGGTATTTACCAAGTCAAGAAATTGATCCACCATGGTATATTGACATGTTTAATTCGACTAACCAATTAATGAGCTAAATAAATTGGTGGGAAGTTACCTTATCTTAAAGACGATATCTTATTTAAAGCACAAAAGTATCCATTTGTCCTTAAAAGAGAATTTATCCTTTTGGTGGTTATTAATGTGCTACCAGGACTTTTATACTCTTATTTAAGTTAGAAAAACAATTTCTACTCAGCGTTTAATATTTACATGATCAAATCCTCATTAATCCTTTAAAGCACGAAAAGTGCTTGGTGTCCTTTAAATAATTTATTATTCTTGGTTGGTTACTAAATGTGCTGGAAATATTTATTTAATTCCAGATTAGCTAATCCATTTAAACATATGTTTCAATCAACATTTAATAGTTGCATCCTCTTTAATGCCTTAAAGTACAAAAATGTCATTAATGGTCTTAAAGTCATATCTCGACCTTTGGTATTCTTTTAATTTTTTCAAATGCCTTCTCTCTCTTATTAATCCAGTAAGATCAATATTCAAAATTTCCCATCCCTTTTACCGAATCAAACTACCCTCTTTAATTCCTTGACACAAAAAAAAATAACGTCATTAATGGCTTTAGAGTCTTATTTTGACCTTTGGTCTTCTTTTTTCCAGTTTTCAAATGCCTTATCTTTCTTAATTAATTCAGGAATATCAATATTCAAAGTATCCCTTTTACCAATTCAATCCTCTTTAAACCTTAATTGTCATTAAAACATTGGACTTATCTTTGACGTTGGGTAATCATTTTTCCAGTGCTACAGAACTCATCACTATTAAATAAGACTTGAGATTCAATATTCAAAGATGATTACCATCTCTTCTTGCGGTCACTGAATTACATCCCACTTATGTCTTAATTGTCATAATGACCTTTGGATTTCCATGGTCTATCTCCAAACGACTCATTACTCCTCATTAAGTATTTAGACCGGTTATTTTAAATTACATTCCGTTTTAAATCAGTCTCCACCCTATTAAATTTTCCAACTTCCCAAAATTTTCAAACACCTCTAAATTACCTAGGTATTCTCTCACCTCCTTGCACTATATATAGGGATGTAAACTGATACGTTTTGGACACATACCTCAATCCTTCTCCATCCTAGTAATTGGTAATCTGAGCTGGTTCAGAAATTCTTCTAGTAGGCGACGCCATCAACTCCTTCCTCTTGAGTGCATAATTTTGAGGAAACCTTCCAAGGCGCCATTGTTTCTGTAAAGTATCGTGTTAACCTAGTGAACCATAGAAAAAGTTTTTGAGTTTTAACTTCAAAAGGTAACCTAGACATCTACTTGTTCTTGGGACAACCATGATTTTTTGTAAATATATTGAATTATGTGTTTTATTTGCTATGATATTTTAACACTGATATGTTACGCCCTTGGTTCTTATGATTCAAAAGCGTAAGTGACGGATTAACATGGTAAAGGTAAAGTAATATTTGATATGGAATTGTGTGATGACAATTGTTATGGAATGGTTAAATTGAATATCAGTTGGATCACTTGGTTATTATGGAACAATATGGTTTGGTATTTACCGGTTACCCGCGGAGGGCCCGGATCTTAAGCTCTAGTAATCTACTCCTTATAGTTTTCGAGCTATCTGGGGGGTGTGCATACTTAAGGATGCTAGAGTGAGGTGGTGGCGTCGGTTGTCTCGCGGAGAGCCCGACAGTAAGCTCCAGTGTTAAACTGGAGTGAGGTTAAATTAATATGGCTTGATTATTATGAATTGGTTTATGGTTAATATTTGGTTATTATGGAATGACATGGTTTGGTATTTACCGGTTACCCGCGGAGGGCCCGGATCTTAAGCTCTAGTAATCTACTCCTTATAGTTTTCGAGCTATCTGGGGGGTGTGCACACTTAAGGATGCTAGAGTGTGGTGGTGGCGTCGGTGTCTCGCGGAGAGCCCGACAGCAAGCTCCAGTGTTAAACTGGAGTGAGGTTAAATTACTATGGTTTGATGATTATGAATGAAATATTTTTCTATGGAATTATATGATGAATTTTATGGAATGGTTAAAGTTTAGATCTGTTGGCAAAGTTTATGGTTATTATTTGGTTATTATGGCATGATTTGATGAATGGTTTAGCGTTGGTGTCTCGCGGACAGCCTGACAGCAAGCTTCAGTGAATAACTGGAGTGAGGTAAAATTGTTTTGGATTGATGGTTTAAAATTGGTTGATAAAAAGCGAGCGTGTGGGTTGGTTGTCAATACTGAATATTTTGATGGTATCTTAATTGGTTGTTAGAAAGTGGATGGGATAATATGCTATAAGGCCATAATTTCCCCACATTAAAAGTTGTATATGTTGTTTCCCGATGCTAGTGTTACTCAGCTTTGCTGACTATTGTTTTTCGTGTTGCTTAAAATGTGTTGTTAAGCAGGTATCGATCAGGATTGAGTGCGCGGGCATGGGGAGTGATCACCTAACACTAGAGTTTCAAATTGTATAGAGTTAAAACCAGAATAAAACTAGTCTAAGAGTTTGGCTTGTAATTGAATTTGTAACTTTGGCGGATGTTAAGGCTTTTATTTTAATTATCTTAGGTTACTTTTATGTTGGGAACAATTGTGATTAATGTAATAAATGGGTATGGATAAGTTCCTTCTAAGGATAAATTTTAATTGGAGTAAGGATTTGAATTTGTTAACTTATAGCCTTAGCGCCCTTTTGGGCGTGGCGGTAACACCCAAATTAAGTTAGTCTTCCGCTGTCTTAAAAAAAAAACTCAAAAATTTGGGGTGTTACACCGGGACCTTAGAGTCCTTCTGGTGGGCGAATATGAAGAGGGAGATTTCTGATTTTGTAGCTCGTTGCCAGACCTGTCAGCGGGTGAAGGCTGAGCATCAGCGACCTGCAGGTCTTCTGCAGCCCCTTCCTGTTCCTGAGTGGAAGTGGGAGAGCGTCGGGATGGATTTTATTGTGGGGCTCCCTAGGACATCTTCTGGTTATGATGCTCTTTGGGTAATTGTGGACCGGTTGACGAAGTCCGCCCATTTCTTGCCTGTGAGGAAGACCTTCAGCCTTGAACGTCTAGCTCGACTCTATGTGGATGAGATTGTGAGGTTGCACGGTGTGCCAGCGACGATCGTTTCGGACAGAGATCCGAGATTTGTATCCCGCTTCTGGTGTAGCCTGTATAAGGCTTTAAGGATGAATTTGGCTTTCAATTCAGCGTATCATCCTCAGACCGATGGGCAGACAGAGAGGACAAACCAGATTTTGGAGGATATGTTGAGAGCTTGTGTGCAAGACTTTGGAGGGAGCTGGGATCAGCATGTGACTCTGATTGAATTCACCTATAATAATAGTTTTCAATCGAGTATTGGTATGGCCCCATTTGAGGCGTTGTGAGGCGTTGTATGGTAGGCTGTAGATCTCCCATTTGTTGGGATGATCTATGAGAGGGGCAATTGTGGGTCCTGAGTTGGTGCAGGGGGCCGTGGATAAGGTCAGGACTATCAAGGAGCGTCTGATGGTTGCTCAGAGCCGGCAGAAGAGTTATGCAGATCAGAGGTATCGTCTGCTTGAGTTTCAAGTTGGGGGCCATGTATATCTGAAGATTTCTCCAGTTCGTGTAGTGGTTTGCTTTGGTAAGAGAAGGAAGCTGAGTCCTCGCTTTGTGGGTCCCTTCGAGGTGCTAGAGAGGGTCGGACCGTTGGCTTACAGATTGGCGTTGCCACCAGCGTTAGCAGGAATTCATGATATTTTCCATGTGTCGATGCTCAGGAAGTATCATCACGATCCGAGCCATGTGATTGATTATGGTCAGCTTCGGCTCCGGGACGACTTCACGTATGAAGCAGCTCAATACGTATTTTGGCTTGTGATGTTCGTCGGCTTCGTAGTAAGACACTGCCTATGGTTAAGGTTCAGGGGTTGATCAGTCCGAACGAGAGGCGACATGGGAACTCTAGGAGGACTTGCGTGCCAAGTTTCCTACCCTCTTCGAGCAGTGAGGTATGTTGAATTTCAAGGTCGAAATTCCTTTTAAGGGGGGAGTGATGTAATACCCCATATTTCGTTTCAGATATCCTAACGTTCTGGTTTTATTTTGTTTCTTACATTATGTGGTGATTTGGTTAGCTCTTGGGACATTGGAGTCCTTTTATTAAAAGACGAGGGCAAGGTGGTCATTTCCCCTCTCTTTAATTTTGGTAAGGCTTTATTAAGGAAAATAAGACATTATTCTTTTTCTATTCCTGATCAGTTTACAAGTCCCGCTCGTTCATTCTCTTGACAGTTTTGAGCGCCTTCTTCCTTCTTCTCTCCGTTGGTGTATTTCTGATTTTCGGTGTGGATTCCTGCTGTTTTTGGGCGATTTTCTACTGCTGTGTGTTCTGCTGCTATTGTTCAGTTCTTTCCCTCTACAAATCAGGTAGGTCCATTGGTGCATTGGGCGTCTCCTCTGCTGCGTTTTGTTCGTCTGGTCGTTGGCAACGTTGGACAGAATCTACTCTGTGAATTTATGTAAGTGGGGGATAGATTCAGGTAGTAGTTTACTCACCCTTAGGGACTGATTTTATTCTGGTTTTCTGAATTGGAATTGTGTTGTGATTGTGTGATTTCACTTTGTTTTTGCGTTGTTTATCGATTGGCTAAACCCCCAAGGGTACTGACATACAATTTTGTGGATTTTGTGTGAGTTGGTGTTGATTTTGGCTGTTTCTACGCTTTTGTTCGCTCTGGTTTCATCTGATTTGCGCTGTCCGAACTTCTGTCCGAACATGGAAGTTCGTCTGAACTTCTGTTTTCTGAATTTTGAAGCGTCTGAACTTCGGTCCGAACTTCGAAGTTCGGACATTGTGTTTTCGTGACATCTGTTTCTCGGCCTCTGTCCGAACTTGCAAGGTCGGATGTAAGTTCGGACATGCCTCTGTTTTTGGCATAACTCTTCTATTTTTGATCCGTTTTGAGTTCCGTTTGTGGGGTTGGATTCCCCTACTAGTGTACAAGCTTCTTATGCTGTTAATATGCAGTTTCATGTGTTTAAGATTGGTTTTTGTGAACTTTTGGTTTTAGGACCTAGTTACGTTGCTTCTGAGCCTTGGATAGTCGGGTCAGGATGTCCCGTAGCATGCTACGTAGGAATTCCTTCTGATTACAATCCTTAGGGTCTCCCTTAGGGCATTATGTGACCGAAGGGTCTATTAACTGTCTCTACAGCTTCTGTTGTGGGATCTTCAGATCCATGGATGTTATGTGAGTCCTTCTGTTGTGTTAGCGTGTTTCTAGTGTCCCACCTCTTTGTATTTGATTCTAAAAGTCCAACTATGGTTTGATGTGATGTTCCACTCTGTTTTCTGATTCGTGTTTCTGTTCCGTCTCTTTACAAGTGGCTACGCCTCCCTCTGTTTATACAAACTTCTGCTTATGTTTTGAGTGGGCTTCCTTGAGGAAGTCTTCTGGTTGTTGGGCTGTTTAGCTCACCCCTTTACTTATGTTGCAGGATGAGCTCGTGGGATCCTCTCTCTTTATTCCCTTCTAGAGCTGTCTTTGCTTTATGTTTTAGTTAGACTTTTGTACCACTTTGCACTTTTGACGCTTTGGATCTTATGTAGCCGTCGGGCCTTACTTTGGTATTTGACTTATGAACTCGTTTGGATATTGTAAGTTCTTTCGATCTTTATACAAGCGTCTTTTTGGTTTGGGTTTGATTTGCGTTTGAGCCTTACGATGTTAGGTAATAGACTTGCGGCGTGTAACGGCCCTAACTCCTAGGCCGGTTTTGGGGTCGTTACAACCTTCCTTCCTCGATTACTGGCTAACTCTTGGTTTGGGTCTCCTTTGCTTCTAAGTGTGTTATAACAATTACCTGCAGTCGGAGTGGATAATAGTGGATTTATATAGGAATTTAAGTTCTAGATTATTGTTGCTAACATATGTGGTGAATGGAAGATTACTTCAACTATAAGTGGGGTTGCTTAATACTTAGGTAATAAAATGTAGCACTAATAAAAGGCATAGTCAGTTTAGACACATGGCATATATTGGTAAGCTAATATTGAGGTGAACAATAGGAAAACAACACATGGTAAGGGTGGTGGTAAACTACGGCTTGAGGGTCCTACTCTCTCTTTACCAAAAGTCTCCCCAACATTTCTTCTGGTAGGTTCATCCGGTGGATTCTTCCAGATGATAACAACTACTATACTTAATTCTCTGAAAGAAACACCAACCTCTAGGAATGATAATACATAACCATTAATACATCTTTTGAGGCATTTCAATTGGTTAGGATTAATAGATCTAGATTAGACTATTAGTTAATTTCCCATTGTTTAGCTCAAAACTCGACAAAAGGTAGTAAAGGGGTGATGGTTGAAATATCCATTCCGAGATATATCTATCCTAGTTAGGTAGATTATTTTGAACTATTTTCCATTATTTTCCTTAATCAAACCAAAACCCCAAAACTCCTAATTACATTTATGCACTTTTGTTCATATTCTTGCACATTTACTAACCTTATAATTAGCTAGATTGTTCTAAACTCCCTGTCGATGCGGAACTTGTACAATTACGACTGGGTCACTGCCCATTAGTTCGCAAGATACTTTCATTAAGTATTTGCACAGCAAAAAAACAAATAGAGTAAGAGCGTGTGTGGGCCCTGATATACAACCCTATCCTACGTGGTCTAGAGTTTAGGATCTATTCAGATTGTAGGTCCAACTTTTGACCTAAGTTTATGAACTATGTTATAAAAAATAATAATTAACACTTGGGTTTGCTCAGTGTGGAATCTATTAGGAGTCACCATTAAGTTTTAACCTAATTAACCTATGAAAGGTAAGAGTTCATGCTAGGGGGCTGATATAAAGAAAATAGTAAATGGAAGATTTCTTCCAGATTATGTGAATAAAAACTAATTATTAAAATTAAACTAAAGAAGACAAAAATTAAAAAGCAAGAAAATATAACATCGAGGAATTAATATAGATAGATCAACGCCTCGTGAGTTAGTTATCCACTCTCTAACTATAATTCCTATTTTATAGCTCCCACCATCCTTAGTCACCACGGAGAGTCAATTAATTTTAATTTGATCTCTCAACTAGGTGTGAGAAAACAAGGGGTTATGTCGGTTATCCGATTAGATCCGATCACCGTATGTTTTAACCGTTCTGCAAAAAGTTCAGTTATTCGATTAAACGGTTATCTGTTCTAAATTACGGTTCGTTTATCGGATATTGAAACCCAAACTTTGGTTTTTCGTAATAACCTAACTTTTATAAAAAATTTTTAATAAATTCCCAATAATCTTATCTAATACTTCAATACTCACTCAATAAGGTTTAGGTTTCAGCCACGACACACTCTTCTTCAGTCCACCGCTTCACCTTTGCGTAGCGGCTCTACTCTATTCACTATCTTCAATCTTCATCTCTTCTCTTCTCATGTCTGTGACTTTGCACATATCTTCACGAAATGATTTTATTCTTGTGTTTGTGCGCCTTTGTGTAAATCACTAGAACTACTGATTCTACTATTGTGCTTGTAACACCCCACTTGTGAAACTTGTAATTAATCTCTCACGTAGCATAATAAAGGTGTCTCACAACGGAAGTCTAAACGGTACTAATCCTCACATGGTGTCACATGCCCTTACTCGCCCATGCAAGAAAGGAAGCAAAACCAAATTACACAATAACAACAATACTAAACCGCAATGATGAACAAGATGCTACTACACTAACCTAAATACAACACGATATATAAAATCTGTGAGCTACTAAAATACTCCCTGTGATTACAACATACCTACTACAACTGATTTTAAAATGTAATAAATGTAATAAAAGTAAAGTCATCGTCTACCCAGAAGTCCCGCACTCTGGCTTTATAGCTCGATCGTCCACCTGACAGCATGCCGTGGAGGCTCAGCGATAAACGCTGAGTATGCTAGGTGGACCCTATCGGTCACTTAAGTCATTTTAGCCATCTTAATATTAGATTCATTTCATGCTTTGTCCAGTTTACAGTTATAATAAATGTTGTAAGAACATGTATAAACATCGAGTATTTCAAACAGCAAGTCCACTACAATCCACAGGTAATCGTCACACAATATAAGCACAATCAATGAACAACCTCAGAACAGTGTGAAAGTCATTAAACACGGAAGGCGCTTGTTACTTGGCCTTAAGGCCCGTTTAGTTGTTATTCACACGTATGAGGATGAATTAAGCCTCATAATTCCAATAAAGTTCACTTGTTAGTTAGTACCCTCGATTACCAATATCCAATGACAGACGTCTTGTTAGTAGACGACTTGTCCTCCAACATTCTCTTGTTGTCACCTATTATATGGCGGGACACCAATGGTAATAACCATTCCCGTAATGTGGGAACTTTGAACCTCCTTATGTCACCTATTATATGGCGGGACACCAATGGCCATAGCCATCCCCTTTACGTGGGGACTCCGTCCAATGATCTATGCGATCGTATGGAGTACTATGTGAGTAGACCTGTACCAGTCATCCACTCTATTGTGATCACTATGCGCAACCAGCTAGTCCGAGACAACACTGAGTTTCCCTCATACACCAAACCCTATTATGTGATTAATTTGTTAATCATTTACCTCAAGTATAGTGTTAGGTTATGGAGAGTTTCACATTTATTATGGCAGCCCTCGGGGTCTTACGCATTTCCTAGAAATAGTCTACGTCACATTCATGTTCGAGATCCAAGCACTAGAGACCAACTTAGTCGTGTCTCGTATCTAAGTGTTTTACTTAGGTTAATACATGTAATTATAATACTATACGTAGTATGTTGGTCAATAACAGCTTCATTCCTTGCTCGCATATGTATGTTTATATAAGTCGATCCATAGTAGACGTAGTATTAGCCTGAATGGACGTTTGCGCATAATAATGGCAGTGCGAGATAAACAATCATGTATACATTCTTAATTCACACAAAACATGCAAATAAGCATACACACAACATTCTTGAACACACAATAATGTCTGAACCCTTTCTCAGGTCAATTCAGACTGCACCGTCCACATACCGTACACCGTCGAAACACTAGCGTGACAGTCCTTGTGTATCCCCTAGCGTTCGTGAAACTCGTATCTACCAACCCTTACCACTGGAATATCCATTGTTCTAATATCAGTGTCGATAATCCCGAACTTACTTTGTCATCCTAGACCAAACTCTAACTTCCATCCCAGTAGCTAATCCCTTAGTTGTTTTCTCGTACAACTCGGTGTTCGTTAATCCTAGGGATTTAGGTTTAGTTATTCGTTATTGTTCACGAGTATATAATAGTTGCTACAGTAAAATATTTATTACGTGGAAGTTACGCTCTCGAATTGTTCATATATTTGTCGAGGTGCATGCATGCGGTTTATATATATTACGTACGCATGTATTATGATTGCTAATATACGTTATGGTTTACGTAACCTTTTTCTACGTACATGTATTGTTGGGACATCAGAGTGTTGCAGAGATAGCCAATCACCTCGACAGAGTCAATCATCCTCAGACAAACACAAAGAGCGAACTACTACAAGAGAGTCCAGGCAACCAAGGAAACATCACAGACTCTCCCATGCTGTTGCAAAAAATAAGGAGCAAACTCGGGAATGCTTCAACGCTAACAACGGTCATACAGTCTCTCCATCACATCCGAAGTTTGCGGCCAAGTCAGGAGACCACTTAAGGACGTTGCCCACTAAGTTAGTTCTGACAATTACGGAATGAACTCCCTCGACCTGCCACTTCTAGTGCTACTATAAATAAGTTTTGTAATAGCTAGTTTAAGGTGGGCTTTCATTGAGAAATATTCTAGAGCTTAGAGAGAGAAAGAAATTGCTTTGTAAGTCAGTGAAAGAAAATAGGTACCAAATTAGTTAGTGCATCTAGATAGACTCTATCTAGGAAGATCCTAGTCTTGCTACATTTACATTGAGCTGATTAGAAAGTGTATTGGGTGAGTGAGTGAAAAACTACCAAGTAGATCTCTTCTACTTAGTGGACATTTGTAAGTTGTTTAGTTTTGACCAGAGAATGAAATAACTTATTTGTGTATCTTGTTGAGTTCCATAGAGTGTCTCTAACATTAATTTGTTTAAGTCCTTTTAAGTCTTTCGCACACAGAGTTTAGCTAGTTCGATTAAGTATCGTTTCGTCTCAGAGTGTTTCTTCTCCTTTAGAGGTTGATTGAGTCAAACCAACCCTTAGACTCACACCTTAGGTTGGTTTGAGTTAGCCACCCGATCCTACACGTGGTATCAGAGCCTTGCTTAGGCTGATAGTCAATCAACGAGCAATGGCAGACCTCTTCGCCAACCAAAACAAAAAATGCACTTCGAGCTCCCCAGACTCACCTCCACAAACTACGATCATTGGAACAATGAGATCGAGCAAACATTGAGTCAGTCAACTCTGAACTATGGGAGATAGTCACTGAAGGAGTCTCACAATCAATCCAGATCGATCCACATGGACTGCTGCAGATCGCAAAAGGTATGTGCTAAATCGACAAGCATCCCGTGCAATCTACACCTGCCTGCCCATTCCAGAACAAAGAAGAGTCAATCACTGCACGTCTACAAACGAAATATGGACACTCCTTCAAGCTACACACGAAGGAGTCACTGAACTCAAGAAATGCAAAGCTCAAGAACTTCGAATGATTATGAGAATTTTCTGCAAAAACCGGTGAGTCTCTGGAAGAAGTGCCTGATCGTTTTTATTTACTAACTAGTACTATGCAGGAAGTGTAACATCTTACCGGATAGAGAGAGTGTCTTGCACAAGCTGCTTGACAGTCTCAGAGAAAAATGGGCAGAAACGGTAATCTCCACCAAAGCGTGCAAGGACTTATCCAAATGGAGCTACCAAGATCTAGGTTCCTATCTACAATCTGTGGATAAGTACAAAAAGAATGTTCAAAAGAAATGCGGTACTACATCTTCATCTTCTTCTAGAAAGGTTACTACTTTGAATGACCAAGCCTTGCAGGTTAATTCGACTCAGTACACTCAAGAAGGAGGCTATGTTGCTGATACTCAAATCAGACAAGCTAAGGCCGAGTTGGTGGATATTATTGTTGAAGAAAGTGAGGCTGAGACTATGCAAGACTTTGTCTTCATAGTTAAGAACTTCCGAAAATTCATGCGCAACCAGGCTAACCGACAGAGTCGATTGTTCTCGAATACCTCCAAACAAGTCTTCAACTCTATCACCTGTTTCAACTGCAATAAACCCGGTCACTTCAAGAAGGACTACCCCTTACTCAAGAACCAGTATGGAAAATCCCAAGGTAGGTCGCTAATGGCAGTTGTCGGTTGGGGTGATTCAGACTTCGACAATCAAGACACAGAGTCCAGCGGCATGGTATGTCTCATGGCACATGATACAATGGAGTCCATGATCCCCGACAATGAGGTAACTCGTTCCCATCTTGAAACAGATCTCTATCGCATCACTCCTATGGGTTTTATGACCTTAATTGCTAAAATTGTCTCTGAGACTAACTCCCTCAAAGGTAGTCTCACCAGCAAGATAACCGAGTTAACTGAGGAACTCGAAATCTCAAAAGGTCTCATGTATGCCTTAAGAGATGAAGCTGAGGAACACAAGACCATTTCTTGTTCTCTTAGACTGGATCTACAAGAATCACGGCGTAATGTTGATTCCCTTCAAAAGGAACTCAATGGTTCCTTAAGTCTTAATCAATCCAACCAGAGCGACCAGAAAGAGTATATCACTCTGAACGACTCTCTCAAACAGGATCTCACCATTTTCACCGATAAATGCTGCTCTCTTCAAAATGATATCAATGCTTCCGAATCCAAAAACATTTCTTTAAACACCTCACTCAAAAACTGAAAGAAAAGAGCATGTTCTCTCTCGAGCCAGTCAAATTTATCAAACAAGTCACCTCCTCCGAACTGCCTGAGTGGGCCAAGTCCAAAATCAAGGAAGTCAGTCAAGATTATGATGATTTGTTTAAAAGTAGAACAACTCTCTCAAGAGATTGCTATTCTCCAATCTGGAGTTGGATCCACTCCATCTAAGTCCAAGTGGCAAAAAGGGAAGTTTAATATTCAAAAAATATGTCCAAACCCAACAACAAAGCCAAACGATATCAAGAAAATGAGAAGTTTGACTCCGGGTGGAAAGGACAGCAGAAATATGTAAATCTTCCTCCAACCAAGATCTGTGGCTACTGCGGGAGTCTTGGACATAGAGACATCGCTTGTGATAAACTGAATAAAGATCTTTCATTCAAAAACGAGTTAGATTGATTCTTGAAGCTAGAGAAGAATTAAAAAGATCTGGCTCGAAAAGGGAACCCAAGTACATCTTGTTCCTAAGTCTAACAAATGATCTTTTGTGTTTGTAGGTAAAGGCGAATGGAGACAGCTGGTACTTGGATAGTGGATGCTCTCGTCACATGACTGGAGACCCAAATCAATTCAATTCACTTTCATCCTACCAAGGAGGTAAGGTTACTTTCGGAAACAACAACCAGGGTGAAATCGTGGGAGTTGGCTCTGTAGGTAACCCCTCAAGACTTAAAATTGATGGAGTCCATTTGGTCACTGGACTTCAACATATTTTATTAAGTATTTTCAAATTTGTGATAGATTCAATTTGGTACTTTTCTCCTCTTCGGATTGTAAGGTTTTTAATGAGCGTACAGGTTCCCTAAAAGCTGTGGGACGCAGAGAAAAATCTCTACAAAATTTGCTTAAACTCCATTAATCCAGACGATCAAGTCTGTCTAAATGTGCATTCCAAAAATTCATTGTTGTGGCACTCCAGACTTGGTCACGCAAATCACAGGTTGTTGAATAAACTTAAAAGCAAGGACTTGGTGATTGGTTTACCCGATACAAACTTTGACACAGACTTCGTCTGTGAAGCATGCATAAAAGGTAAACACACCCGGTCGTCTTTCAAAAGTAAGTTAACTCTCTCTACCAGCTCTCCGTTAGAATTGCTTCACATGGATCTTGTTGGCCCTATGCGTACTCAAAGCAGAAGTGGTAAGAGGTATACTCTGGTCATAGTCGATGACTATTCTAGATGGACTTAGGTTATTTTCCTGTCTACTAAGGATGAAACTTTTACGGAGTTTGTCAAACTCCATAAAATGCTTATCAACAAATTCTTGTTTAAATTGAAAACCTGAGAACAGAGCAGGGCACTGGATTTTGCAATAAGTCATTTGATGAGTTTTGCAGGGACAACGGAGTTGATCACCAAATCTCATCCGTACGCACTCCAGAACAGAACGGAGTGGTTGAACAAAAGAATAGAACCTTGGTTGAAATGGCATGCACCATGATCATTGATAGTCAACTAACTCCATCATACTGGGCAGAGGCTACACAGCATGCTATGTGTTAAATCGTGCGTTGATCCATCCATTCCTTCACAAGACACCCTACAAACTACTCCGTCAACGTAAACCAAATCTTATTCATCTCAGGCGTTTCGGATGTAAGTGCTTTATCCACAATAATGGTAAGGACAACTTGGTAAGTTCTCTCCTAAAAGTGATGAAGGTATATTTCTTAGCTACTCTTCTAAAAGCAAGGCCTATCGTGTTATTAATCTGAGAACACAATGTTTAGAAGAAAGTCCCCATGTCAAGTTCGATGAGTCCCAAATGTTGGCTCATCTTTTGATCAACTTGACTTTGCTCCAGACGATTTCCTCACTGATCCACACTTCATCACTGTTCCCATAGGAAGACTCCAAGATCCCCAATCCATCACACCTAATGATTCCCCGGAAAAGAAAAACAATACATCAGACTCTACCGACTCTGACAATAACTCTGAGACACTCTTGCCTCAAAACTTGAACTTTGATTCCTCCGACAAAGACACACCCCCTCCTGCTTCACATCACCAGTTCCAACAAAAATCTGCTCATCCTCCTGAAAACATTATATCCAACCCAAATTCAGGTGTTCAAACACGCTTCCAAACTATGCAAAACCTTTGTGCCTTTGGTGCATTTCTCTCCAGCACTGAACCAAGAAATGTCAAAGAAGCACTCCTTAATAGTGATTGGGTCACTACAATGCAGGAGGAACTAAATTCCCTCCAAAGACATGCTGTTTGGGAGTTAGTTCCTCGACCTACTCATCAACATACCATTGGTACTCGTTGGGTCTTTCGTAATAAACTTGATGATGCAGGACAAGTTTTCAGGAATAAAGCTAGATTGGTAGTTCAGGGATACAATCAAGAAGAAGGGATTGACTATCATGAAACCTTCGCACTTGTAGCTCCTCTTGAAGCAATTCGCATGTTAATTGTGTTTGCTGCATTTAAAGGTTTCACATTATATCAAATGGATGTCAAAACAGCCTTCCTCCATGGCTATATTGATAGAGAAGTCTATGTCAAGCAACCCCTAGGGTTTACAGGCTCCGTCCATCCCGACTACATCTACAAGCTGTGTAAGGCCCTTTACGAACTGAAACAGGCTCCGCAAGCCTTGTATGAAAGACTGTCTACATATCTCTTGCAAAACGGTTTTCTAGAGGAAATGTAGATAAAACACTATTCATTCTCATTCATCACATGACTTACTTCTAGTATAGATTTATGTTGATGATATGATTTATGGCTCTACAAGTAACACCCTCTGTGACCATTTTGCTAACCTTATGAAGCAAGAGTTCTCCATGAATGAGTTAGGTGAGCTAAAGTTATTCTTAGGACTACAAGTTCAACAGGAAAGGGACGGGATTAAAATCCATCAACAAAACTACATCAAGGAACTCCTTGACAAGTACAATCTCAGCAATGTCAAAAGCATGTCAACACCAACCTGCACATCTGCCAAACTTCATCTCGATGACGACGGAGTCGGTGTCAATGCCACAGAGTATAAAGGAATGATAGGGTCCCTCTTGTACCTGACTGCCAGTCGCCCTGACATTCTTCACGCAGTCTGTCTTTGTGCCCGTTTCCAAGCAGCACCAAAGCAGTCTCACCTCAAAGCAGTCAAACGTATCTTCCGATATCTCAAAGGTACAAGTACACTCTATCTATGGTATCCTCGATCTCTTACTTTCACTTTATCTGGATACAGTGACCCTGATTGGCCTGGTTCCCTCCAAGATCGAAAGAGTACTTCAGGTAATGCACAGTTCTTGGGTCTTTGTCTTGTTTCATGGTCCTCTAAGAAACAAACCTCTGTCGCACTCTCTACAGCGGAGGCAGAGTATGTCTCTGTTGCAGCCTGTTGCTCCCAACTTCTTTGGATGAAACAACAACTTCAAGATTATCATGTCACCCAAGAACAATCAAAATATCTGAAAACCCAGTCCAACACTCAAGAACCAAATATATTGAAATCCGTTTTCACTTCTTGAAAGACTGTGTCGAGAAAAAGCTCATCCAACTTGACTTTGTGCCCACAAAAGATCAACTTGCAGATATCTTCACTAAACCCCTGTCCACAGCATAATTTGAAGCACTTCGATCAGCAATTGGGTTGACTCCGTCTACCTAGACGGTCGCATCTCCTTGTCCCTACCACAATTGTCAGCAGGTACTCCCTTATGTCTCACTGAGTCTGTCTTTGTTGACACTTAAATCTGCGAACTGTGTTTTCTTGCTTAGAACGCCTCTATGCTACTAGCGCTATACATCCACGTCATCTATCCACACCTGCCCCCCTAAATCCACGCCCTTAATCTCGCGTCCCCTGATTTTTCTCACCTGACACTCGGAAACCCTGCACCTTCCGCAGTCACTTCAACCTTTATATCATCCATCAGCCTACTCCGTCTCTCTCACATACATCCACCTTACACCCAAAGCTACAACAATACCAAATGGCGGGCATTAATTTCAACGGCATCAACATCCCGGCTGAGATATTCCAAGATCCTCACCGCCTTCAGGTATACCTTCAATCCATGGCCAACCCACCCATCCCCACTCACCACCACCACCACTCACTCTCCCACCCAAAACCGCTGCCACTTCATCCCCCACACACTCTGCCACACCACCACCACCCACCCGCGACACATCCCCCCAACCAACACCCCCTTCTGCCACCAAGACCGACATTCTTGAGACGGATGTCGAAGATGTCACACCACTTCAAACCCTGCCACCATCTCCACCACCTCAACTGCCAAACCCTACCGCTGAAACCCAAGCCACTGATCAACTACAAGCTCCACCCAAAAAATCTCCAACACTAACCCACAAGAATCCCAAGAAAAATCAGCAACGCCAACACCTCCGTAATCTCCAAAACCTAAACCTCGAAAAAGAAAAGCTCAAACCATCACTCGTCCCACAGCCAAACAAGTCCTACGATCTTCTGTCAAGGCCCAACCAGTCTCCTCCGAATCGTGCGAATCTTCCCCTGTCCAAGAGTTGCCCACCAACAGCCACGACACATCTACTGGTGCCACCTCCACCAGGATACAGAAACTGCCCAAGCCGCAACGTCGTTGCACAAAGATAGACCCTTCACCTAGCGCTATATGCTTGGTGATCCTGTTGCAGAAAGAAATATCGTCAGGGGTAAGTTTCTAGATTTTTCATGGGCTCTGTCTTCAAATCTGGGGGAGTTAGTGACAATGCTAGAGGTTCAATGGTGGAAACACCTTTTCCGTGAGATAACCGAGTGGTATCCCAAGAGTCTGTCGATTTTTATCAAAACCTTATCATCAGAAACGGTGCTGCACAATCTTTTGTCAATTCAACTCCCATCTTCTTCAATCTTGAAAAGCTGTCCCAAATTCTTGGAGTCCCTCATACAGGTCTGTCTTTCTATGAAAAAGGAGTCCTCCCAGAAATCTCTGGGGTCCCACAAAATAAGATCTACCATTTTTTCTCTTCAAAGAAAAAAATGGACTCCCCAATACCCTGAGGCGATCTTTCAATACTCCACCAACTCCTGAACATCCTTGTCATCAAAAACATCGTACCCCGAAAAGAAGGAATCTAATGGTCAATTGCTTGGACCTCACCATCGACAAGGCAGACATCATCAACCTCCGCTATCAGAATCAGCTAACATCCATCGACAAGTCCAAGCTGCTGCCCCCACCATCAACTCCAACGACGGCGGGTCCTTCAACTTCTCACGAGGCAGTCCCTCAAGATACTCTCCTACCACTCTTGGAGAAAGTGGAGTGACTCCTCGCCCTGGCAGCAGAGCTGACTCAGAGTCACTCGCGGATGATGGACAGACTTGCTGGGATCGAGACGACTGTGACGGCCTTACAGGATCAACTCCTTGACATCCAAGCAACCCAAAACCCCAACCCTGACCCTTAGATTGGCGTGCGTATGTGTAGTGTTAGGACTTAGGCTGTTTTTAAGTTCTAAACACTTTTTGCTGGTTTCTGTGTGAATTTTTTTACTAACTCTTTCGTGACTAATGGGCTTCCCTCTGATGAAAGCAAAAGGGGGAAGCGGTGAATCCTGTCTGGTGTACGGACGACTCTGTTGCTGCTTTAAAACTACTCTCGGATATTTTCTCCTTGACCGTGTGGTCTAGTACTATAACTGCTTTTAATACTATGCCTTATTATGCATGTTATTCTGCCTACTGCTATATTTCTTGCCTGGAGTCCCTCTACGATTAAGGGGGAACCTCAATGGAGTCTTTGAACTCAACTGCTACTGCTGCTATTAAGGGGGAACTTTGACAGGGTCGGTTCCCCTAGTTCTTTGTGTTTTGTTCTCATTTCAGGATTGACTCAATCGGGATTCACGAAGGTTTGCTATCATCAGCAACAAGGGGGAAACTGTTGGGACATCAGAGTGTTGCAGAGATAGCCAATCACCTCGACAGAGTCAATCATCCTCAGACAAACACAAAGAGCGAACTACTGCAAGAGAGTCCAGACAACTAGGAAACATCACAGACTCTCCCATGTCGTTGCGAAAAATAAGGAGCGAACTCGGGAATGATTCAACGCTAACAACGGTCATACAGTCTCCCCATCACATCCGAAGTTCGAGGCCCAAGTCGGGAGACCACTTAAGGACGTTGCCACTAAGTTAGTTCCGACAATTACGGAACTAACTCCCTCAACCTGCCGCTTCAAGTGCTAGTATAAATAACTTTTGTAATAGCTAGTTTAAGGTGGGCTTTCATTGAGAAATATTCTAGAGCTTAGAGAGAGAGAAAGAAATTTCTTTGTAAGTTAGAGAGATAAAATATGTACTAAATTAGTTAGTGCATCTGGATTGACTCTGTCTAGGAAGATCCTAGTTTTGCCACACTTACCATTGAGCTGATTAGAAAGTGTATTGGGTGAGTGAGCGAAAAACCACTAAGTAGATCTCTTCTACTTAGTGGACATTTGTAAGTTGTTTTGTTTTGACCAGAGAATGAAATAACTTATTTGTGTATCTTGCTGAGTTCCACAGAGTCCGTCTCTAACATTAATTTGTTTAAGTCCTTTTAAGTCTTCCGCACACAGAGTTTAGCCAGTTCGATTAAGTGTCTTTTCGTCTCAGAGTGTTTCTTCTCCTTTAGAGGTTGATTGAGTCAAACCAACCCTTAGACTCACACCTTAGGTTGGTTTCAGTTAGCCACCCGATCCTACATGTATAAATACCATATGCTTGTGCATGCATATAATATAGTTGTTTTTTATAGTCATGTTACTACTTGTAATTGTATAACTCCTTATATGATGTATTAACCATGTTATATCCATACTCCACATGATAAATTCATGTGATATGAATTACAAGGTTTTCCCTTAATAAATGTGCTTCTCATTTATTCGAAGTTCGCATTATTTAGTTGCGACTTCTATTTATAAAATCCTTCATTAAGAATTTATCATGCAAAGTACTATATACATCAATATACTCCTCACACCATAAAGTTTCTACTTATATTATACTTTCAAAATCCTCAACTTAAACCCATCATTTTATGTAAATGTTTACAATGCATATTTATTCTCTAATAACTTTCTTATAATGCATCCTTTCATACTTTAATATAATATCACATTATATCACCCAAAACTTTATATTGTATTCTGTCCACATGTTGATAATTCTCAAAAACCCACCTATTTTCGGTAACTCCGAGATTTACCCATTCTCTATGACTAATTCTAAAGTTAACCCTTATATTATCCTTGATATATTTCTCACCTTATTAACTTATAATCTAAGGTTTTCAACTTATAATCATATATATATATATATATATATATATATATATATATATATATATATATATATACGTTTATTATATATATGTAAATATTACCGATCAGCCCCATTATAATTCAGAAATTCCAATCTTTCCCCACATAGTTTGATTATTTACAAAACTATCCCATATACTATATTATTACATCATCGGCCTTATTAACTTATAACCTAAGATATTCAAACCTTATAATATACATATATACATGTATATTTATGCGAACAACCCCATTACTTATTTATATTTATTTGTTCACCCGCCATTTCATCTTAATTACACTATAACCCCCTTATTTTATAAACTTGCATTACTTAAAACTTTATATTATACACCTTAATTATTTAAATCCTCCTTTTAATCCAAATTTTCACCAGAATTATTAACTTACCCTAATCTGTTCGGTTTTCACTCTAGTAGCCCACAACTTTCATTAATTACATTATACCCCACCGTTATTTTATAATTTACAATTTAATACCTAAACTTAGTATTATACATATCAATTTATTTAATTCCAAAAAACACCCAATATTTTTTTCCCAAATTTCCGAACAACCCCAAGGGTTGTTCTAAATTCCATTTCTCCTCCAAATTTTCGGTTATTTACAAAATAGTCCCATAAGTTTTATAAATGTTATGTTTCAATACTTAACTATATATTATACTCCTTAATTAAATATATCACAAAACCAACCCATAATTCACCCAAATTTACGTACAGACCCATAAAATCATTTAATTTTCATTCCAGCCCCTAACCTTTCAGAAATTACATTATACACTCATAGATTTCATAATTGTTACACATTAGCACTTAAACTGTATATTTAACCCTTAATTAATTAATTCATTAACTAACCCCAAAAATCCTCTAAAATTCCAAACAAACCCCCCAAGGCTCTAATATTCACATTTTAATCACTATAATCTCGGCAACTACCCAAACACCCCTTATCTTTTTATAATTATTGTTTTTTACTTAATATTTCTTTAAATACTCAAAATAATTATTTTTTATCATTTTAATTTGGTTAATCCTCTCATGTGGTCAGGGTTGACCACCTAAATTATCCCTTTAACCAGATTTCTCCATATTTACGAAAAGGCCCCAATCTTTTCTCTAGTTTTACATTTAACACCTTAGTTTCATATAGTTCATATATATATGTTTCTAAAATCCCTAAAAATGTTCTCTCTCGGTTTTACTTCTATTTGGTGCCCTATATTTTATTTAATTATGTTTTGACCCCATAATTAATTCTTTTGTTTATTAAATACTTATATAGTTCATAATTCACTTAAATCATATTATATCATTATATTTAATTTAGGTAACCCCTAAATTCACCAATATCCATCTAAAATATTCCTAAGTGATTTTTGTACACTAAAACTATATTTTTGCACCAGAATTTATATAATTTATCTAATCATCCCAAAAACTCAATAATTATTATTTAAAGCTTTAAATAAGCAAAATAAAGATGCCTAAATACATGGCTTTAATGTAGCATCTCATTAACTATTTAATGGCATCAAAATATCTCCAATTAAGTTGCTAGTTCACGGCTTGTAAAATTTTTTATTTTTACATTTCACCACTTAATCCATTTTCTTCCACATTTAACTTATAAACATAATTCTTAATGAGTCATTAACTCCTAGTCTAGCTAGTCAAATATTCCACCATTAATTACTACCTATTTTTAAGGTTTGAATAACTCATTTACCCATCTAAGTTCTCGGCTCTTCTTATGTGTACACAATAATAAATTTTTAAAGCATAAAAAATGTGCTTTAAGTCTTCTTACCTTGGTTAAATCACCAAAAGAAATTCTACCAGCCACACACCCTTCACGGCTCTATTTATACACATAACATTTATTAGATTTTTGTATTCAAAATTCTCTTAAATCATTAATAAGGCTCTTAAGCACTTAATGAGGTATTTACCTTCCAATATTTGATTTTTCTTCCTTGAAATTAAACTCCACACTCACGGCACTTCAAGGTGGGGAGAGACCCATTCGGTTGCCATTTAACCAAGGAAAACAAGCTAAGTTAATTACCTTGTTAAGTAACTGGTTTAAGGGCTTAAAGACATGGATTTTTGAATATAAGAAGATAGGTCTTACCTTGTTGTTGGATGGAGCTTTAAGTGCCCTTTTTGGCCCTCCATAATAAGGAATAGAGCTTCCGTTTTTTTAGTAGAAAAAAGATAAGGAAAATCAAGGCTTAACAGCCATGGATATTTCGGTTTCTACCTTAGGTGGGACTCTTCCATGGTGTGTTATTGGAGTAGTTTTGGCTCAATGAAAGGAGCTTGAAACAGCCTCCATGTGTGTGTAAAAAGGAGCAAAAGAAAGTGTAAGAATCATTTCATTTTTCAGACTCCCATAGGAAGGAAGAAGAGGGTGTTTTAATGCATGTTTTCGCACCTTTGGAGCTTTGGATAGTGCTCCAGCACTTGGACAGCCTTCAGCTGAATTTAAAGCCCTCTAGATGGAGTTTTTATGCCTTGGAAATGAAGGAACAACCAGGTATGAACATGGTGCTAAAAAACGTGAAGAAGGAAGAAGGAAGAGGTAAGTTTTCTACCTTGTTTTGTGTTGTTTTTCTTGTTGTTTGCAAACCAAAAATGAAATAACCCGAGTAATTATCACCTAAACTAGTGAAGTTTAAATTAAATTATGAGCAACGATTGCGATTAAACTCCAAATATATATATATAAGGAGAAATTAAGTAACTTATAGTAAGCTGTAAATCCAAAAGAAAACTACAGTTCGTAACATACGAGTTCACAGAGAATCAAAAACATTGCTACATGTCCTAAATTTAAAACCACATGTAATGCGACATTACATGTGTTAAATAACAATGTGATGCCTCAATAAATGGTACGAATATTATGTATGGATACCATGAATAAGTTGTTGACACAACCACATATTCATATTCATATTCATATTCGTACACCCCAAAAATCAAGAAAGCAGGACAAGCCACTAACTAACAAGTAATATAGTTACTTATGCATATATAGCTGTACAACAAGGTTCTAATATCTTGCTTGTTGTACCGACTGCCACCTGCACACAAGACAAGGGTAAGCATTATTAGTTGAGTAAACAAATAGTAAGCATGTAAATAAACACCACCATTGTTACCTTCAGCCAGTTGTTATCCCATTACATATATGGGAATCTTCTTCCGTCTCCATACAGGCGCAAGGCACTTCTCTTCTGTACCGGTTTGAACAACAACAGAGCACAATAAGATCAGCTTTCCCTTCTTTTACTGTTGGCACAAAATCCATGCGCCAGTTATTCTTTTTCTCCTCTGTGTACTGGTCACAACGATAACAGGACACCCATGGCACAACTCCTTCACCGCATGTTCCATGGACTGCGGAAAACTGATGTCTTTCTTTATTCTGCCCAGTCACAACAAGCAAAGAAAAAAATACCAGCCGACATGATAACAGCAACTTCCTCTCCTTTTTACAATAGGCACAAACTCCCTAACTTCATTTCCCATGCACATGTCGGGTTACCGACAATGGTATCTCTCCCTCTGTTAACTTTGATCTAGAAAACTTGGAAGGAGTATAGAGAAGGAATTAGTTTAGCCTGAGCTTCATTCTGTTCCTCCTTCTTCACGAAACCACTCACGAACCCACCCCATCTCCTCTCTGATCGCAGTAGCCAACGAAGAATAGCACATGAAATACCATTTCTTCTCTTGCCTTCCCATGGTACCGCATCTACACCATTACCTTCCCTCTCCATTTTCCTCGACAGAGAACAACGAGAACAACACAAAAACACGTTCTCCCCTGCATGAGATTGAGCAACCGAAACCGTAGTGCCACCAGTTTAAACTCAGCCTGCTCTCTTCTTTTGGGCTGCGGCTAACAAAAAAAAACGCATACCACTTTAAGCTCTTCCTGATAACCACGCAAGCTCAACACTCCAGCCATGTTCGTCATCGGTTAATTTGTAGAACACTGAGAATAAAAAACATAAACACGGCAAGAGCAAGCCGACCACCGGTAAGCAACTCCATGATTGTGACGTTTCTATTCTTCTTCTGGACAACTAAGTACACCATCTTCCTCCTCACCCTCCATGCTCTTAGTGGCGTCATAGTAATTCCTTTTTTTTGCCCCTGTTATTTGCACGCAAGACACTAGCAACAGAGCGGGTAGCAAGAAGAGAATTTAACCGCAAGAGACGCCTCTTGGTGGAGCTGGAAACCGATGCTAGTACACCTTATAGAAGAGACCTAGAGACAGGCGGTTAACTCGTCGAACATTGCCTCAACTCTCCAACAAGAGCCCCAAGGTAATAGTCACGTCTATGGGCACCTTAAGCCACGTACAAATCCCTCTAAAACTAGCTGGTTAGGGAACATATACCCACGCTCTTCATTTCTGTATGATGTGGACCGAAGAAGACTTGCAAACAGTAGGCAAGCCGTGGAGTTGGGTGGGGGAATTCCTTGCTTACTTAACTAAGGAAATAAAGGGCTACCCTCCTTCCTTTCAGAATTCCTTTCAGTTTCTTTCCCTGAAGCTTGTGTTCTGGTGGCCGAGTAGTTGTGATCTGGAAACTTTGAGCTGAAGTTGCCAGGGAAAAACATGCCTAAGATGGATTAGTGATTACTTGTGAGAACTGGTTAGAAATGTGTTAGAAAAATAGTAAGGAAAACTATGGTACATGAACTCAAAAAAAAACTGGTGTGCTTCTGCTGAGATGAAGCGGCTATAGTCCAGGGAGTATTAGGTTGATATGCCAGGGGAAAACCTGTTGATTAACTTAAATAATAATGCACTAAGTGGCTATGAGGAAACCGATTAGGTAATGTAAACAATGGCTAAGAATTCGTGTGACTGATTTGGTTAGTTATAACAAAGAAAAGAAAAAAAAAGATCTGCTGCTGTGTTTCTGGAAAGATTGAGTGTGTATGTCAGATAAACGATGCTAGGAGAATGGTGATATAACGACACTAAACTATCTAGTCAGATTCGAACAATGCCTAAACTGTATGTGTTGAAAACTCTGGGTGATTAATGTGCCAATGATTTCAGTGTTAACCAATCAGTTAATGGTTGCAACACAATTTTGTACATTTCAGTTAACAACAAGTCAATGCAGAAACGAGTTAAAATTCTGTGACTCTCCTTCTCTGTATAAACAATTTTCAGAGGAGTTGAAGAAGTAGTAGTGGCTTTATAATGGATCTAAAACATTGTTAATATACTCAACTAGGTGGGCATACCTATTTGGAATATTAGACACCAGTCAGTAAGCTGACATAGGAAGAAAAAAAATGCACCAATTTTGTTTCTTTCCAGATTGTCATTAGTGGGTTGTTTCTGTATAGTTGGGTACAGAAGTATTATGTGCGTTGATTTGGTCTGAGAATTGAAATACCCCAAACCTAAGTATGTTAAGTAAACATCAATATATGATGTAGTAAGGCTAAAATATGCCTTAGAGAGATTGGTAGACAATTTAAACCAAGGAAAACACAAGAAAATGCCTTAAGGTAATTGGGTAAAAATATGCTCTAAGCTTGGAGTGAATTTGATTAGCACCCAAATACCATTATAAGACTTTATTAACATGCTAATGGATATGTTAAATCAATTACCAAAGAAAACCAAGCTCAAAAACAAGCTTAAACACAAAATGTGCTTTAAGACTCCTTAAAGCACCTTTTTGAGAAATTGTCTTAGAAATGGGATTTTGAGTGGCTAAATGGCCATGATTACACCTTAATCAACATGTGTACTAATTAGTATCACATTAGGAAATCTGATACTACATTTAAAATGTAACCTAACGGTGGATAGCGTCTAAGAACCAGAAACCTATAAGGATAACCTACAGATGAATAAGAGTACAAGTAATGGACTGAGGCATTAAGCACTAAGAGCCTACGAGCCAAGGATGTTAACCACATCAGAGCCGACGCGCAGTAAGTTATAAGAGAGCTTATTTAAGCCATGAAGGAACTACAATTCGTAGATATGAACGGTTACCAAACATATAACTTAGATTGTGGAAAATATTGCCAGGAAAAGGAACCAATGAGAATAATGAGATATAGTACATTGGCAGGGGCGGAGAACGAACCATGCCTTTTAGGGTGGGGATACCTCTCCTTGTTGTGAGCCCAAGAGTGGGAATAAACCCCTCAAAAAGGGCTTTCACTTATTAGAGAAATAATACGTTGTTAGAGAATGGAAATTGTAAACCTTGAAATTACCTTAGAACATACCAGATACACTCGAGTAATAAGGAAGGCTGCAGAGACAGACCTCATATCCAACACCCAGGATTTAAGAATCAGTAATCATCAGAGATAAACATGGTGAGTGCACAGAATGGCACGTCAAGTGACCAACGCTCAGAAGAGCTTGTGAGTAAACGGATGACTTCTTTAGTAACCGGTAAAATTACATGGTAGATAACATCATAAAGGATGAAAGAATGTGAGAAAAAAAATTAGCCTACTTATGAACCTGAGATTGAAGCAGAACACCTTCGTATTAAGAGATAACCATTTTACAGCACGGTATGACAACCGCCAAACACCGAAATTAGAGAACTCCCAGTGTGTTTACACCAAGAAGGGATTGAATATAAGACAAGATGTTAGAGTAAAGGAGTAAGTAGTTGCTCCATCAATGGGCAACATGGTAAAGGCCAGCTACCACGGTAGTAGTGGTCGTGAGTACAATATTTATATAAGGGGATTAAGTCATGGTGCGCGGTAAAGCGACCGTTATGTATAAGCCGTCAAATATTGACATTGAGGCAATTAAATTTATAAGCTAAGACCGATATAAGTAAGGAAATAAGATGGTAGACGAACTGTGCATTGATGCCAGTAGTCTGGACCTAGTTAGGTAAGATTTCACAGGAAGCACACTACCCATTCCTTAAGGAACTGGAAGTGCATTCCTAGTAGAACAAAAATGAGAAAGAAGATAAGAGGCTCTATGGGAAGAGACCTCAGTCGCTAAGAGACCGAATCAGTACGGGATATAGAAACAACTAGAGCATACAATACCCAAGAACAAAGTAAATGAATTTCCCTTGATTAAGTTCAAGAAGAACAATAAATGTTATCATGGAACGATGAAGAGGAGATCGACAACAGAATACTTCATAATTAGCAATAGCTAAACGTGTGACGGACACTATGAGTTTACTAAAACGAGACGTGGGACGACTGCACCCCACAGGGGCTTGCAGGCCTAACACGCTCATTTATGAGTTAGTTGGGTAAGTAGTAATGTACCAGTAAGGTACCCCATGCATGTAGACGAGTGGTGTAAGGAACACGGGAAGTGGTCGACTCCGTACCACGGACAACGACGCAAGATCAGACAAGAGCAGCTACTACCGCAAACAGTCGAAGAGAAGAATTCAGTTGAACCAACAACACAAAGGAATTAGAGAACAAATAATTAAGAACTATGAAGTGCGAAGAGCACGGATTGTTAAGCACAGACATTGGACATGTCTTAAAGTGTTAAGGATAAGACTGTAAAGCGCAATAAGCACTAAACAGTAGTTTCAGATTAAGGGTCATCCTCAGACCAAAGGTCAGTTGAAGAGAACAATTTAGACATTCGAGAAAACACTAAGAGTATGAACATTAGATCTCTAGAGAGACTGGATAGACAAGCTACAACTCAGTAAGGCCGTGTATATAAAAAGATAACACGTGTCCACTGAGAGACCAATATTCCTAAACAGTAAGGAGGCAGAAGGATATACAATACTATAAAAAGGATAAGCGAGGCAGTTAAGCCTAAGACTATCAGAGTTGTGCAGTGGAAGCTAGCAGATCAGTACTTTTGAGGTTAGACCAAACTAAGATAAGAATATGGTATAAGTACCATAAGAATCCTCGATATAGAGACTAAGCCGTTTCCATAGTTATGACCCTCTGATCGAATTATAAGTGAGATAGATGACATGGAAGCTAGAATGCTTGGTGAGAATTAGACATCTTGAACCCATGTTCAAGGATGATATAATGTTGTGGGCGTAATCCTTTTAAGGGGGGTAGAGCAAAAACCGCTTAGCGTATGTTTATGTACTCAGTACATAAACTACGGTGTGCATAGCACAAAAGAATTTGAGAATTTGTTTTACATAAACATCTTGAGATAAATTATGGTTATTGCACACAGAAGATGTGAATACCATACATATTAAGTACCTATCTTGTTAACTCCGGCGTGAGTACAAGTTAAGAGAATTAAGGAAGAGGATTACGAAGACTTAAGGAATATATGAGATATGAGTCGATATGAAAGTATGTGTGAGACAAGAATAAGATAACACTTTGAGATATTAGCTGATATGAGTATGAGTTAGAAAATAGTAATGCTATGAGGTGCAAGATGGTGAGAGTTGGTATGAGACTGTTAGAACTTAGCAGGAATTTAAGTCCTGAGGCAAGTATTAAGAGATGAATTGGAATGTTTGATGGACTGAGTCCACACCTTGGAGATGTATTGATTATGATTAGAAGAACCAAAAGATAGAAAATTGAAAATGAGTGAATTATTTGATGTTTGAAAATGACGTGGGAGGTGGAACTTGATTTTCTAGGGATCAAGGGAAACCGAACACAAATTGGGGTGGAAGGATAGTTCAACACTGATGCTGATCACATCAGGGTTGGATGATTCCTGAAACTCCCTACCAGTGGTCACAATTAAATCACACTATGGATAGAGGCTTTAGGATAAAATGAAATTGGAGTTGATTGTATTTTTAATTAGAGGAATTATTCCTCACATGACCTCGTAAAAAGGATTACCTTTTTACTGAGTCTCGCCCATGAAGTCGAGGACGCACGAGCCTTTGTCTTTGGACCGGTGACATGGGGAGAGCAGAGTTGTTTTGTATTCTGGCCCATGGTGACGAGGACGAACGAGGCATTTTCTACGGACCGGTGACATGGGAGGAGAATACGTTGGAAAATTATGTGATTGTTTTAATCATCAAAAGAAACAAAGAGAATTTGAGTGCTATACATGCTTAAGCATGTTGTGTGATATTTAAGTATAAGCATATGGCAGATCTAATGATCCAATGAGTTTAAGTATACATAAGTATGATCTATATGATCTATAGAATGAGGTAAGACATGTATTCTAATAAGATAAGGTGCATGGGAACTTTGGGGACAAAGTTCTTTTAAGGGGGGTAGATTGAAATACCCCAAACCTAAGTATGTTAAGTAAACATCAATATATGATGTAGTAAGGCTAAAATATGCCTTAGAGAGATTGGTATACAATTTAAACCAAGGAAAACACAAGAAAATGCCTTAAGGGTAATTTGGGCAAAATGTGCTCTAAGCTTGGAGTGACTTTGATTAGCACCCAAATACCATTATAAGACTTTATTAACATGATAATGGATATTTTAAATCAAATACCAAAGAAAACCAAGCTCAAAAACAAGCTTAAACACAAAATATGCTTTAAGACTACTTAAAGCACCTTTTTGAGAAATTGTCTTACAAATGGGTTTTTAGTGGATAAATGCCCATGATTACACCTTAATCAACATGTGTACTAATTATATCACATTAGGAAGTCTAAATCAATGGGAAACCAAAAATTTCACAATATGTGCACTAATTTTGTGAATAGTGCCAAAAAGTGACTAGTTTAAGTTTAGTCAACATAAGTCAATTAGTTGGTCAACCAAGACCATAAATATTTTGATTATAAGGGGGTGGCCGGTTTTTGATGTGGTGGGGAGTCACCACATGACTAAGCAACTAAAGGAAAAGAAGAGGAAAAAGAGAGAATAGTACTATTTGCTTTATAAAAGCAAAATACCTTATATTAGCCTACCTCTCTCCTCTCTTCTTCATTCTCTTCTTCTTCCACGGTTTTCTTATTCTTCTCTCTGTTCTAAACCGTTCCCAAGCAGCTCCATTGTTGCTCCACCTTGCTTTGTCCATAACTTGCTCATTTAGCTCCAAATCAAAAACTAAGCATAGATTTCTCTTAGTTAGACCAAGGCCTTGCTTCCTATCTTTTCAAAATTTGAAAAGCCTCATTTTGGAGCCATGGGAAATTGCCATTGAAGGGGGAAAAATAAGCTTGGAGGGTGCATTAGCTTCTCCATTCTCTTAAGGTAAAGAATATGTAAGAAAAGTTAGGTTTCCACCATTTCTCCACATTACCGAAAATTACTACTCATGGGGCTTCATTTTTATCCATTGTTCTAGCTTGATTCTATTCTCCAAGGGCTAGAGAAGGTCCTTCTTGATTCATATCCAATCCTACCTTAAGACTTCAAGGTAAAATATTCATTATAAGACCTTAAAACACATTTTTAACCTAGGTTTTCATTCCTTAAGGTTAGTGTATTGTTTAGCACTCATGTGAGTCATTGAATATTGATTAGAACATTGGCAAAGGAAATTTAATGAGTGGCCGAGATTCATTCAAGAAGAAGGTCTAAGGAGGAAGTAAAGATAAGCTTGGAAAAACAAGGTAAAATGCTTACCTAATGGTGGTTTAAGTTTTAAGGGGTGGTATTTAGATAAGTACTAATGTAGCTTAAAGCTTACAATATGTAATGGGTTATAACCTAGGAAAAAATTTAAACAAGCTTATGAACTTGTGATTAAGGAGCCAATGGGAATGAGTTAGTAAGATAAGTTTAAGGTGGATTTTAAGAGCATTATAACTACTATGAGATTGATGGGTGTAATTGCAGGTTGAAAGCTATTACATGTGGGAAATTCAATGTTTAAATTTATGTCATTTAAGGGCCTAAGAGCCATGTCATTTAAGGGCCTAAGAGCCATGTCATTTAAGAGCCTTAGTGCTATGCAATTTAAGATTATTGCACTATATTGAGTTTATTATGAATGAGTTGATTTGGGTGAGAGAATATGAGAAAAAGGTTTGATGTGTGTGAGATGATTGAATGAGAAAAACCATGCATATGGGCATGATAATATACTAGAGGAGCTATGGCAAAATTTGAATGAATATAAGTTAACAACGGTGTTCTTGAGGATTACAATGACCGAGAGTCGTCTAGGAGGAATTAGAGGTAAGGAGGGTTTAAGATTGTGTACTAAGGATTTGAGTGTTCATGATTGTATTAAGGGTGAAAAACTAAATGTTGGGTATAGAAATATACTAAGGAATCCATGTCAAAATTTGGAGAGGAAACTAAGTGTTTAAGGTGTTCTAAGGAGATTTTATGACTAAGGAATGTTCTAGTGATCACTAAGGATTGTTTTGGTGAAAATGGATAAACTATGGAGTCCTTGAGTACTAGGAAGACCTAGGGATGTCTAAGAGGGACTAGGGGTTATAATGGTGAGCTTTATGCACCAAAACCATGGTTAAAGAAGCTAGAAAACTTGTACAAGGTTTGAAGAAAAAATAAGGTATAATGATGTAACACCCCATCCAAAGCCAATCGCGGTTATCGCAAAACTGTACACTTAATCGAACTCGTCGCAGCGGAAATAATAAACACCCCGAACCTTGCCACGGTCTGATCGTTAGAATATACCGGTCTTATCAAATACAACACTTATCCAAAATACATAACCAACCAAAAACGTCACCATCCATGATACGAACCACCAACCGAGTACAAATAACTAAGTCATAATCCAACCTTACATCAGTTTAAGTATAAACAGACGGGCGCACAAGCGCAACCCGTACTCAAAATAAACATCCCATCCTTAGTCTAACCACTCCTACTCTCGTAGTGCGTCCTCATGGGTCTCTTACCTGCAAGTGTAAAAAAACAGCCCCCAAAGGGGGTCAGCACGAATGCTGGTACACCCTCTCATGGCCCCGAAGCTAACGGGGCTATGACGACTAATTGTCGATAGCATGGAAATTGATTACATACACAAGCATAATATGAAGTGCAATAACAATAACCAAAGATGAACATGTATAGTTCACAAACAATGAACGACTCAAGCGTTCCCTTATCAAGTGGGTTAGTAACCCCCTCCTTAGTCCTCATTTCCATAATCTCAGTTCCTTACCTTACCTTAATCTTAATCTCAGTATACAAACCGTTCCTGGAAGGGAATGGTTGTAGCTTAATTCGATCCTGGGATTTAGGTGATCCCACTGCACCATCTTAATGCCACCTACTCTGGACGGGAGTCCAGCGAAGCTGAGCCGGCAACCGGCCCTAGGCTACAAGTCCGAAGACAAGTCCTTAAGCGGAGGGCGGATCTGATTCAGATACCGTCCCCCTTTTTCCTTAGCATGCATGACCGGAGATCGGTCCCGGGTTTCCTCACTCAAGTTCTAGTTAGTAGAAATCATAATCACCATGTGCTAGCTAATCCTTAACGGGCATTAACCAACAACCACCAAACTTAACTCTTATTCTTAACTCAGTAAGTACTAAACTTGGTTAGTAACAATCTCAAGTCTCGCGGGTTAGTGTAAATATAACACATACACAACGAGAACAAATATAACCGGTTACATGCTTTATCTTGTTTTAGTCATAGCAATTAAACAGATAGCACACAAGCCGAGGGACACCTCGTTAGCAAGCAGGTCACAAGAAAGATTGTACCGTTCACCGTCGACGATCGTTTGGTTTATCTCCTTCCAAGTCCCAATTCACCAATCCTAAAACATTGATTCATTTTTAGGTCATTAGTTATTTGCACCTAACTTAACTCACTTAATTCCTAAAGATCCCCTTTGAATACCTTCTTAAGCCTTTGCCACTTAACTTACAAACTTAACTTTAAACATTAAAATTTATACTTAACTTAACTTAATCCCTTAAGTTCTTAGGGTCCTAATCCTTACCACCCTACCAAAGGCATACCCTAATACCAATCATCATCCTTAGAATTTAAATTTTCTTTTTTTTATTTTTTTAGGCTCGACCGAACTTACGACCGACCTTACCCAAGGTCGGTCCATTCCAGAACACATTACCGTTTGAAAATTCTACCCCGACCGACCTTGCAAGTCCGGTCCCAAGGTCGGTCCATTCCCGAGAGTTTCCCCCGTGGGAAATTTAAGCTCGACCGAACTTGCCAAGTCCGGTCCCATGTTCGGTCGATTCCAGAGACTTAATTCCTTCATAAAATACAAGCCCGACCGAACTTGCAAGTCCAGTCCCCAAGTTCGGTCGGTTCCAGAAACTTTCTCCGGTAGTGTAAACTGAGCCCGACCGACCTTGCAGGTCCGGTCCCTAAGGTCGGTCGGCTCCAGAACCTTGTTTCTAAATTCTTTTAACTCCAAACTTCTCCTCATATATCCTAATATGTTATAACCTCATTTGGGCACCTCAAATACACCTTAAGCCAACCACTAAACACTTTAAATCACTCACCAACATCCACTTTAATCATTATGCATTTTTCCTTGTAACCATGCCAACACTTGTAACATTTCCCACTAGGTTTCTAGGTGGTGGTTCATACCTAATGTAACCACTATGCCAAATGTTTTCCCCACCACTATAACATCATCTCCCAAGCATCTTTCACCATCTAAAACTCTTTTATGCATTACTTAAAGTTCCTTCACAAGCTTAAACTTCCATCCATCAACACATTATTTCCTTCCTAGTTGTTTACCAACATTTGCCTAAGTCCTAAATACTCAAATACATTCTCTTGGCTCCTAAATCCTTCATAGTAATGCCTAAGTCATTATAACTCATTTAAACACTTTATCTCACCCCTTTTTCATCAAGACAACCTCTAAAAACTTCCTAGTACTTCCTTAGTCATTAAATTCCCTTAGAACATCTTAAACACCTAAGTTCTCCTTTAAATTTTGCCATGGGTTCCCTAGTATATAATACATCCTAACACTTGGTTTTTCTCCATCAAACAACCAACATCACTCAAATTCCCATCACAACACCTTAACACACAATTTACACCAAAACTACACCACATCATCATATAGTGCTTAAACTTAAAATGCTTGGCACTTAGGCCCTTAAATGACAATAATCTTAACCACTGAATTTCCACATATATTTGCCTTCAACCTGCGAATACACACAACAATGCTCCCATTGAAATAAGATGCTTCTTGTAATTCACGTTGATATCCTTAAACTATCTCTTTTTCTCATTTGCTCCTTAGTCACAAGTTCACAAGTATAGTCATTGTTTCTCCTAGGTTATATATAGCCCTTTTCTAACATAACTCTACACTAAACTCATCACATCTCTAAATCTCATTCCCTTAAACAATAAAACACCTTAAGGTAAGAAATTTACCTTGTTCTTTTACAAGCTTTAAAAGCTTTCTTCCTTAGGTTTTTCCTTCCTCAATCTCGGTCACCAATATATATCTCCTTGCCAATGTTCTAACCAATATCCAATGACTCCAATGAGTACTAGATAGTACATTAACCCTAAGGAACAAACCCTAGGTTAAAATGTGCTTTAAGGTATTAAGGTGATTGTTTTACCTTGGTTTCTCAAGTCAAGCTTGGATATGAAGCAAGAAGGACCTCCTCAATCCTTTGAAGAGTAGAAAACAAGCTAGGACAAGGCATAAACATGGAGTCCCATGAGTGCAAATTTTCGGACTAGGAAAGAAATGATGAAAACCTAGATTTTCTTACACTTTCTTTACCTTAAGAGAATGGAGAAGCCAATGGAGTCTCCAAACTTGAATTTCCTCCTATAATGGTGGTTTGACTTGGCACCAAAATGAAGCTCTTGAAGTTTCGAAAAGATAGAAAGGAAGAGCTTGAGCTAACTAAGAGATATATGTATTTAGTTTTGGTTTTGGAGCTAAAATGAGCAAGATGTGTGCAAAGATAGATGGAGCTAGCATGGAGGTTGAGTTTTATGTGAGAGAGAAGAAAGAGAGCAAAGGAAACCGATGGAGAAGATGAAGAATGAAGAGATGAGGAGAGAGAACTACTAAAGGTGAGATATTATGTTAAAAAGGTGAATAGTTAACTTACTTACTTTTACTTTCTCTTTACTTAGCTAGATAAGTGTGGTGAGTCACACTTAAAAACCGGCCCCCTTGGTCAAATAAGGTAGGTTGTGGTCTTTGTTGACCATTTAATTGACTTACTTTGACTAATGTCTTAAACTAGCTTAATTTAGTTACTATTCACAAAACAAGGCACATTGTTGTGAAATTTTTGATTTCCCATTGGTATAGACTTCCAAATGTGATACTATATAGTACACATGTTAATTAAAGAGTAATGATGGACATTTAGCCATTCAAAACTCATTTACAAGACAATTTTCAAAAATGTGCTTTAAGACTCCTTAAAGCACACTTTGTGTTTTAACTTGTTTTCAAGCTTGGTTTTCTTTGGTAATTGATTTAAAATGACCATTAGGATATTACTAAGGTCTTAGAACAACATTTGGGTACTCACCCAAGTCTCTCCAAGCTTAGAGCACGTTTTTGCTTAAACTGCTCTTTTGGTGTTTCCTTATATTTTCTTTGGTTAGAAATGTTTCTTAATGTTTCTAAGGCATTATTTAGCCTCCTTATATCTTAGTTTATCATTTAAACACCATATCTAAATTTGGGGTATTTCAAATGACTTGTAAGGATGTAAGCATGTGCTAGATTATATATAGCTTTGAGAAGTTTGAGTAAAGCAAATGGGTGTGCAAAATGATGCTTGAGGAGTAGTTAAGATGGTTGTGAAGAAACATAATGATTAGTTGAGGTCTTAGGCAAAGTCACAAGAGGGAAGTGTAAGGAATCAAGTGTTAAGTGTAAGAATTTTGTAAGAAATTGAGTGTCAAGTTTGGTGATTTTTGAGGAAGGTTTAGCGCATGTTTTAAGGTATTTAAACATGTAGGAAACATGTGAAAAGATTGTGGAATGATTGGGAAAATATTGGGGTGAATTTGGAGTTCAAAATGAGGAGAAAAGCACTTTGGAAAATAGGTTCTACTGTGGACCGCCCCTGGGGACCGCCCCTGTGGGGAGGTCCAGGCGAATTGTGCAGGAAATTAGCTTCTGGTTGGGACCGCCCCTGGGGACCGCCCCAGAAGGGCGGTCCAGTGCAGAGAAAAAGAAAAAAAAATTGTTTTGGCTTCTAATGATGGGGGATTGAATGGTAATAGTTTTAGATGATGTTTAGGCCTTGTTTGGTGACATGTAAAGGCCTTAAGAGGTGTAAACAAGTATGAGGTGTAATGAGAAGTGATTAACTTATATGATTAAGTTTAAATTACAATGACCTAGTGGTCCAACATTAGGGAGTGATGATGATTAGAAAGATAAGCATATAATGACTTAAGAGATTAGGGTAAGTAAATGATTTTAAGTGTTCAAGGTTAAGTTAGTAAGAATTTAAGAGGTGCTAAATGGGGATTGATATGTAATGATAATATAAGGTTGTTTAAGACATGTTTGGTGAGTAACAATGATAATTAAGTGGGTGAATAAGTATAAGGTATGAGGAGAAGTGATTCACTTAAGATTAAGTTTATAAGAACTAAAGTGGTGTTAGATGGGATCATTAGTGACCAAGTGAGTTATGTAAGTTAGCTTTATTGGAAAAGTAATTAACAACCTAAAATTGAATGAATGTTTTAGGGTTTGAGAATTTGGACTCCGGAGGAGAGTAAGCAACCGAAACGACCAACGGTGAACGATACAGTTCTTTTGTGACCTGCTTGCTAACGAGGTGTCCCTCGGCTTGTGTGCTATTTGTTTTTGTGTGATCACTAAACAAGATAAAGCATGCAACCGGAACATTATGTTTATTGTATTGTGTGATGTTTGAAAACTAACACAACTTACCGTGAGAACCTACTAACTAACGTTTAGTAAGGAATTGTGTGAGACTAAGGAACACTCCCTAATATTAGTTTGTTAAAAACCGGAAGAGGTTTAACCAACAAACATTGTCTTAAGACTTCTACTAACTGGTACTCGGGGGGAGTGAGGAACCCGGGACTGACTCCGGTCATGCATGCTAAGGAAAAGGGGTCGGTATCTATAGCAGATCCGACTTCCGCTTAAGGACTTGTCTTCGGACTTGTAGCCTAGGGTCGGTTGACTGGCTCAGCTACATTGGACATCCAGTCCAAGGTAGGTGGCTTTAAGATGGCGTGGGGGGATCTAGCCTACATCCCCAACAATTTAAGAATGTTGTTTATTGCCGGTAAGTGTCCTGCTGGCTAGGGTTAACCAAGCCTTACGAAAATAAACAACGAACTAAGGGTTAACCAGTTCCCAATGAGAGAACGGTTGGCATATATGAGATAAGGTTTGAGATAAGTTGCAACCATTCCTATTTAAAGGATGGTTTGTATTATAAGACTGAGATAAGCTACATCCATTCCTTTTTAAAGGATGGTTGTTTTCTAAGACTAAGATTGAGGTAAGATAAGGATGGACTAAGATTAAGAGGAAACATAACCTAAGGAGTTAAATAATTAACCCTCTAATTAAGGGAACGCATTTAAGTCGTTCATTGTGTTTGAACTTTGACTGTTCATAATTGGTTTGTTGTTTAATGCACCTTCTATTATGTTGTGCATCTAATCAACCATCATGCTATCGACAATTAGTTGTCGTAGCCACGTTAGCTTGGGGGCCATGAGAGGATCGTACCAGTATTCGTGCTGACCCCCTTTGGGGGCTGTTTTTACTACACAGGTGAACGTCGGGAGGCAGCCGTCACGAGAAAAAGATGGGGTACAAGTGTTACGGGTTAAGTGTGGCCTACGAGTTGTGCATGTACACTCGTATGGCAATTTGAGTGAGTAAGATGTATAGGATGTGAGGGGATTGTAAGAATGATATGTATTTGGTTAGGACTTGTAAGTACTAATGTTCGGTATATTCTGTAGTCAGACCGTGGCAAGGTCCTGGAATGTATTTGAATCCGCTGCAGAGTTTGTATATATGGTGATAAGTTTGTGATAACCACGATTGGATTGAGATGGGGTGTTACAAAAGTGGTATCAGCGCGTAGTTACGCTCTGAAGACAAGATACCGAACTTAGGTGAATACTGAGGTTGAGTTTGTGTTATGGGTTAAGGGTTGAGTGATAGTGAGAGGTGCATTAGTCAGGACTTCCCGGTGTTTACCGGATATCCATAGTACCTAGACCTGCCCTCCACATCCCTAACCCTGAATATGTGGAACAAACGCCAGAGAGAAGAAAGCCTTCTCTTACTCGGGGAAAACCCGATCTGGCAGTTAGTTAACAATAAGCAATACAAGAACATCTTGTTGCACAACAGTTACGGAGAACTTGGAGGTTTTTAATGGAGCGCAACAGAGAAACAGCGCTACCTATGGAATTCTATCAATAAGGGAACGGTAATTACCGGCAACATGGTCGACATGCTACGCAGTCGAAATAACCTGCCATACCAATGATAAGAAAGCACTAAAGGTGCAATGGGTAAGAAAAGATAAGTGACGTGAGTACCGGGCTGTGGTCCGAATAAGCATAGAAGTGGGATAATATAAAGCTTAAGGGATAATTACTGGAAAGTCCAGTTAAGAACGGGAACTCCAAACCCCATACAATGAAGAAGGTTGCAAACCTGGCCGACATAGCGCAGGTGACAATAAGAACATGTACAACTGTATATCGGAATAGGACTACAAAGTAGTGCCTAATGGAGAATCGCTACTTAGTAACCACGACAAAATGTGTGGAAACGGGAGTGACAGTCAAGACATGAGTAAATAACAAGGGGTTTCCTCGGAAAGGGGAGCGCCCTGATGAGTGACAGTACTGTCAAACGAACAGGAAACTGCCGGATGGCTAGTTATCCAAAATAAGAGAACATCCAAGGAGTCCTGAGGACTACCAATTACATGGAGATTAGGTGGAAGTACCACTACAGACGCGCACAGTACCGGAAGCCCATCTTGCATGGCGCACTTGCCATAGCAAGTGCTACCACGATTAAGCTACACAGAGAGCCATCATGGCGAGGTAACAGAACGCTACAATTGTAGTACACACTAATACCGGATTGTAAATCTATAAGAACAGGAGAATGAGACCTTGGAAGGGCCTGACGGCCTGACCATGATGAGATGAGTGGATACACCAGTTAGCAGGGAGCTGAACTTGGACAGAATACTAAACGATATAAATATTAGCAACGGTATAACCTACTACAACAACAACTGACAGTACGGTAAGAGCACCAATCCCGAACTCCAAGAGGAAAACATAAGAGATTGCTCAGTAATGCGAGCAAAACACTACGTAAGTGATAACGTACAAGGAATGCATTACGGAATACAATAGAGACCGCCGACATAAAAACTTTCAACAAGAATGGGATAAGACTCCCAGATTGATCACTAAGAATACCAGTAAAAGGAATAAACGTCAGCTATAGCCTACTAAGGATTAAAGACGTACAACTCTGGAAAAGAAAAGCTCAGAGGACTACCCCCACAGAGCGGGCATGGTCGAGCCTGACAAACTGATGAATGACAGTTAATACTGTTCGTCTAACTCGTTAACACCCAAGTATGATTGATCATCAACGGGTGGCGTAGTCAACGGAAGTTGAACGAAGCGTTGTGATGGAAGTATAAGATGACAGGATGATATCCAACTTGGACACCGTAAGGCAAACGCCTAATACGTACCTAACCTTGATTGCTAAAAGACATAAGTCTAGTAAGATGACAGTATTTTCGAAAACACTAAGTAACCTCATATCACCTGAATAAACTTCCATAGCAGGAAGCAGGATGCAGCAACTTACCATGAAATCCGATACTACATTAAAATGTAACCTAACGGTGGATAACGTCTAAGAACCAGAAACCTATAAGGATAACCTACAGATGAATAAGAGTACAAGTAATGGACTGAGGCATTAAGCACTAAGAGCCTACGAGCCAAGGATGTTAACCACATCAGAGCCCGAGGCGCAGTAAGTTGTAAGAGAGCTTATTTAAGCCACGAAGGAACTACAATTCATAGATATGAACGGTTACCAAACCTATAACTTAGATTGTGGAAATATTGCCAGGAAGAGGCACCAATGAGAATAATGAGATAGTACATTGGCAGGGGCGGAGAACGAGCCATGCCTTTTAGGGTAGGGATACCTTTCCTTGTTGTGAGGCCAAGAGTGGGAATAAACCCCTCAAAAAGGGCTTTCACTTATTAGAGAAATAATACGTTGTTAGAGAATGGAAATTGTAAATCTTGAAATTACCTTAGAACATACCAGATACACTCGAGTAATAAGGAAGGCTGCAGAGACAGACCTCATATCCAACACCCAGGATTTAAGAATCAGTAATCATCAGAGATAAACATGGTGAGTGCACAGAATGGCACGTCAAGTGACCAACGCTCAGAAGAGCTTGTGAGTAAACGGATGACTTCTTTAGTAATCGGTAAAATTACATGGTAGATAACATCATAAAGGATGAAAGAATGTGAGAAAAAAAAATTAGCCTACTTATGAACCTGAGATTGAAGCAGAACACCTTCGTATTAAGAGATAACCATTTTACAGCACGGTATGACAACCGCCAAACACCGAAATTAGAGAACTCCCAGTGTGTTTACACCAAGAAGGGATTGAATATAAGATAAGATGTTAGAGTAAATGAGTAAGTAGTTGCGCCATCAATGGGCAACATGGTAAAGGCCAGCTACCACGGTAGTAGTGGTCGAGTACAATATTTATATAAGGGGATTAAGTCATGGTGCGCGGTAAAGCAACCGTTATGTATAAGCCGTCAAATATTGACATTGAGGCAATGAAATTTATAAGCTAAGACCGATATAAGTAAGGAAATAAGATGGTAGACGAACTGTGCGTTGATTCCAGCAGTCTGGACCTGGTTAGGTAAGATTTCACAGGAAGCACACTACCCATTCCTTAAGGAATTGGAAGTGCATTCCTAGTAGAACAAAAATGAGAAAGAAGATAAGAGGCTCTATGGGAAGAGACCTCAGTCGCTAAGAGACCGAATCAGTACGGGATACAGAAACTACTAGAGCATACAATACCCAAGAACACAGTAAATAAATTTCCCTAGATTAAGTTCAAGAAGAACAATAAATGTTATCATGGAACGATGAAGAGGAGATCGACAACAGAATACTTCATAATTAGCAATAGCTAAACGTGTGACGGACACTATGAGTTTACTAAAACGAGACGTGGGACGACTGCACCCCACAGGGGCTTGCAGGCCTAACACGCTCATTTATGAGTTAGTTGGGTAAGTAGTAATGTACCAGTAAGGTACCCCATGCATGTAGACGAGTGGTGTAAGGAACACGGGAAGTGGTCGACTCCGTACCACGGACAATGACGCAAGATCAACAAGAGCAGCTACTACCGCAAACAGTCGAAGAGAAGAATTCAATTGAACCAACAACACAAAGGAATTAGAGAACAAATAATTAAGAACTATGAAGTGTGAAGAGCATGGATTGTTAAGCACAGACATTGGACATGTCTTAAAGTGTTAAGGATAAGACTGTAAAGCACAATAAGCACTAAACAGTAGTTTCAGATTAAGGGTCATCCTCAGACCAAAGGTCAGTTGAAGAGAACAATTTAGACATTCGAGAAAACACTAAGAGTATGAACATTAGATCTCCAGAGAGACTGGATAGACAAGCTACAACTCAGTAAGGCCGTATATATAAAAAGATAACACGTGTCCACTGAGAGACCAATATTCCTAAACTGTAAGGAGGCAGAAGGATATACAATACTATAAAAAGGATAAGCGAGGCAGTTAAGCCTAAGACTATCAGAGTTGTGCAGCGGAAGCTAGCAGATCAGTACTTTTGAGGTTAGACCAAACTAAGATAAGAATATGGTATAAGTACCATAAGAATCCTCGATATAGAGACTAAGCCGTTTCCATAGTTATGACCCTCTGATCGAATTATAAGTGAGATAGATGACATGGAAGCTAGAATGCTTGGTGAGAATTAGACATCTTGAACCCATGTTCAAGGATGATATAATGTTGATTACGTGGGCGTAATCCTTTTAAGGGGGGTAGAGCAAAAACCGCTTAGCGTATGTTTATGTACTCAGTACATAAAATACGGTGTGCATAGCACAAAAGAATTTGAGAATTTGTTTTACATAAACATCTTGAGATAAATTATGGTTATTGCGCACAGAAGATGTGAATATCATACATATTAAGTACCTATCTTGTTAACTCCGGCGTGAGTACAAGTTAAGAGAATTAAGGAAGAGGATTACGAAGACTTAAGGAATATATGAGATATGAGTCGATATGAAAGTATGCGTGAGACAAGAATAAGATAACACTTTGAGATATTAGCTGATATGAGTATGAGTTAGAAAATAGTAATGCTATGAGGTGCAAGATGGTGAGAGTTGGTATGAAACTGTTATAGAACTTAGTAGGAATTTAAGTCCTGAGGCAAGTATTAAGAGATGAATTGGGAATGTTTGATGGACTGAGTCCACACCTTGGAGATGTATTGATTATGATTAGAAGAACCAAAAGATAGAAAATTGGAAATGAGTGAATTATTTGATGTTTGAAAATGACGTGGGAGGTGGAACTTGATTTTCTAGGGATCAAGGGAAACCGAACACAAATTGGGGTGGAAGGATAGTTTAACACTGATGCTGGTCACATCAGGGTTGGATGATTCCTGAAACTCCCTACCAGTGGTCACAATTAAATCACACTATGGATAGAGGCTTTAGGATAAAATGAAATTGGAGTTGATTGTATTTTTAATTAGAGGAATTATTCCTCGCACGACCTCGTAAAAAGGATTACCTTTTTACTGAGTCTCGCCCATGAAGTCGAGGACGCACGAGCCTTTGTCTTCGGACCGGTGACATGGGGAGAGCAGAGTTGTTTTGTATTCTGGCCCATGGTGACGAGGACGAACGAGCCATTGTCTACGGACCGGTGACATGAGAGAATACGTTGGAAAATTATGTGATTGTTTTAATCATCAAAAGAAACAAAGAGAATTTTGAGTGCTATACATGCTTAAGCATGTTGTGTGATATTCAAGTATAAGCATATGGCGGATCTAATGATCCAATGAGTTTAAGTATACATATCATCTATATGATCTATGGAATGAGGTAAGACATATATTCTAATAAGATAAGGTGCATGGGAACTTTGGGGACAAAGTTCTTTTAAGGGGGGTAGATTGAAATACCCCAAACCTAAGTATGTTAAGTAAACATCAATATATGATGTAGTAAGGCTAAAATATGCCTTAGAGAGATTGGTAGACAATTTAAACCAAGGAAAACACAAGAAAATGCCTTAAGGGTAATTTGGGCAAAAATGTGCTCTAAGCTTGGAGTGACTTTGATTAGCACCCAAATACCATTATAAGACTTTATTAACATGCTAATGGATATGTTAAATCAATTACCAAAGAAAACCAAGCTCAAAAACAAGCTTAAACACAAAATGTGCTTTAAGACTCCTTAAAGCACCTTTTTGAGAAATTGTCTTACAAATGGGTTTTGAGTGGCTAAATGCCCATGATTACACCTTAATCAACATGTGTACTAATTAGTATCACATTAGGAAGTCTAAATCAATGGGAAACTAAAAATTTCACAAATATGTGCACTAATTTGTGAATAGTGCCAAAAAGTGACTAGTTTAAGTTTTAGTCAACATAAGTTAATTAGTTGGTCAAACAAGACCATAAATATCTTGATTATAAGGGGGTGGCGGGTTTTTGATGTGGGGAGTCACCACATGACTAAGCAACTAAAGGAAAAGAAGAGGAAAAAGAGAGAATAGTACTATTTGCTTTATAAAAGCAAAATACCTTATATTAGCCTACCTCTCTCCTCTCTTCTTCATTTCTCTTCTTCTTCCACGGTTTTCTTCTTCTTCTCTCTGTTCTAAACCGTTCCCAAGAAGCTCCATTGTTGCTCATTTTAGCTCTAAATCAAAAACTAAGCATAGATTTCTCTTAGTTAGACCAAGGCCCTGCTTCTTATCTTTTCAAAATTTGAAAAGCCTCATTTTGGAGCCATGGTAAATCGCCATTGAAGGGGGAAAAATAAGCTTGGAGGGTGCATTAGCTTCTCCATTCTCTTAAGGTAAAGAATATGTAAGAAAAGTTAGGTTTCCACCATTTCTCCACATTACCGAAAATTACTACTCATGGGGCTTCATTTTTATCCATTGTTCTAGCTTGATTCTATTCTCCAAGGGCTAGAGGAGGTCCTTCTTGATTGATATCCAAGCCTACCTTAAGACTTCAAGGTAAAATATTCATTATAAGACCTTAAAACACATTTTTAACCTAGGTTTTCATTCCTTAAGGTTAGTGTATTGTTTAGCACTCATGTGAGTCATTGAATATTCATTAGAACATTGGCAAAGGAAATTTAATGAGTGGCCGAGATTCATTCAAGAAGAAGGTCTAAGGAGGAAGTAAAGATAAGCTTGGAAAAACAAGGTAAAATGCTTACCTAATGGTGGTTTAAGTTTTAAGGGGTGGTATTTAGATAAGTACTAATGTAGCTTAAAGCTTACATTATGTAATGGGTTATATAACCTCGGAAATAGAATTTAAACAAGCTTATGAACTTGTGATTAAGGAGCCAATGGGAATGAGTTAGTATGATAAGTTTAAGGTGGATTTTAAGAGCATTATAACTACTATGAGATTGATGGGTGTAATTGCAGGTTGAAAGCTATTACATGTAGGAAATTCACTGTTTAAATTTATGTCATTTAAGGGCCTAAGAGCCATGTCATTTAAGGTCCTAAGAGCCATGTCATTTAAGAGCCTTAGTGCTATGTAATTTAAGATTATTGCACTATATTGAGTTTATTATGAATGAGTTGATTTGGGTGAGAATTATGATGAGAAAAAAGTTTGATGTGTGTGAGATGATTGAATGAGAAAAACCATGCATATGGGCATGATAATATACTAGAGGAGCTATGGCAAAATTTGAATGAAAATAAGTTAACAACGGTGTTCTTGAGGATTACAATGACGGAGAGTCGTCTAGGAGGAATTAGAGGTAAGGAGGGTTTAAGATTATGTACTAAGGATTTGAGTGTTCATGATTGTATTAAGGGTGAAAAACTAAATGTTGGGTATAGAAATATACTAAGGAAGCCATGTCAAAATTTGGAGAGGAAACTAAGTGTTTAAGGTGTTCTAAGGAGATTTTATGACTAAGGAATGTTCTAGTGATCACTAAGGGTTGTTTTGGTGAAAATGGATAAACTATGTAGTCCTTGAGTACTAGGAATACCTAGGGATGTCTAAGAGGGACTAGGGGTTATAATGGTGAGTTTTATGCACCAAAACCATGGTTAAAGAAGCTAGGAAACTTGTACAAGGTTTGAAGGAAAAATAAGGTATAATGACTTGTAAGGATGTAAGCATGTGCTAGATTATATATAGCTTTGAGAAGTTTGAGTAAAGCAAATGGGTGTGCAAAATGATGCTTGAGGAGTAGTTAAGATGGTTGTGAAGAAACATAATGATTAGTTGAGGTCTTAGGCAAAGTCACAAGAGGGAAGTGTAAGGAATCAAGTGTTAAGTGTAAGAATTTTGTAAGAAATTGAGTGTCAAGTTTGGTGATTTTGAGGAAGGTTTAGTGCATGTTTTAAGGTGTTTAAACATGTAGGAAACATGTGAAAAGATTGTGGAATGAGTGGGAAAAGATTGGGATGAATTTGGAGTTCAAAATGAGGAGAAAAGCACTTTGGAAAATAGGTTCTGCTGTGGACCGCCCCTAGGGACCGCCCCTGTGGGGAGGTCCAGGCGAATTGTGCAGGAAATTAGCTTCTGGTTGGGACCGCCCCTGGGGACCGCCCCAGAAGGGCGGTCCAGTGCAGAGAAAAAGAAAAAATTTTGTTTTGGCTTCTAATGATGGGGGATTGAATGGTAATAGTTTTATATGATGTTTAGGCCTTGTTTGGTGACATGTAAAGGCCTTAAGAGGTGTAAACAAGTATGAGGTGTAATGAGAAGTGATTAACTTATATGATTAAGTTTAAATTACAATGACTTAGTGGTCCAACATTAGGGAGTGATGATGATTAGAAAGATAAGCATATAATGACTTAAGAGATTAGGGTAAGTAAATGATTTTAAGTGTTCAAGGTTAAGTTAGTAAGAATTTAAGAGGTGCTAAATGGGGATTGATATGTAATGATAATATAAGGTTGTTTAAGACATGTTCGGTGAGTAACAATGATAATTAAGTGGGTGAATAAGTATAAGCTATGAGAAGAAGTGATTCACTTAAGATTAAGTTTATAAGAACTTAAGTGGTGTTAGATGGGATCATTAGTGATCAAGTGAGTTAAGTAAGTTAGCTTTATTGGAAAAGTATTTAACAGCCTAAAATTGAATGAATGTTTTAGGGTTTGAGAATTTGGACTCCGGAGGAGAGTAAGCAACCGAAACGACCAACGGTGAACGGTACAGCTCTTCTTGTGACCTGCTTGCTAACGAGGTGTCCCTCGGCTTGTGTGCTATTTGTTTTTGTGTGCTCACTAAACAAGATAAAGCATGCAACCGGAACATTATGTTTATTGTATTGTTGTGTGATGTTTGAAAACTAACACAACTTACCGTGAGAACCTACTAACTAACGTTTAGTAAGGAATTGTGTGAGACTAAGGAACACTCCCTAATATTAGTTTGTTAAAAACCGGAAGAGGTTTAACCAACAAACATTGTCTTAAGACTTCTACTAACTGGTACTTGGGGGGAGTGAGGAACCCGGGACTGACTCCGGTCATGCATGCTAAGGAAAAGGGGTCGGTATCTATAGCAGATCCGACTTCTGCTTAAGGACTTGTCTTCGGACTTGTAGCCTAGGGTCGGTTGACCGGCTCAGCTACATTGGACATCCAATCCAAGGTAGGTGGCTTTAAGATGGCGTGGGGGGATCTAGCCTACATCCCCAACAATTTAAGAATGTTTTTTATTACCGGTAAGTGTCCTGCTGCTAGCTAGGGTTAACCAAGCCTTACGAAAATAAACAACGAACTAAGGGTTAACCAGTTCCCAATGAGAGAACGGTTGGCATATATGAGATAAGGTTTGAGATAAGTTGCAACCATTCCTATTTAAAGGATGGTTTGTATTATAAGACTGAGATAAGCTACATCCATTCCTTTTTAAAGGATGGTTGTTTTCTAAGACTAAGATTGAGGTAAGATAAGGATGGACTAAGATTAAGAGGAAACATAACCTAAGGAGTTAAATAATTAACCCTCTAATTAAGGGAACGCATTTAAGTAGTTCATTGTGTTTGAACTTTGATTGTTCATATTTGGTTTGTTGTTTAATGCACCTTCTATTATGTTGTGCATCTAATCAACCTCCATGCTATCGACAATTAGTCGTCGTAGCCACGTTAGCTTGGGGGCCATGAGAGGATCGTACCAGCATTCGTGCTGACCCCCTTTGGGGGCTGTTTTTACTACTCAGGTGAACGTCAGGAGGCGGCCGTCACGAGAGTAAGATGGGGTACAAGCGTTACGGGTTAAGTGTGGCCTACGAGTTGTGCATGTACACTCGTATGGCAATTTGAGTTAGTAAGGTGTATAGGATGTGAGGGGATTGTAAGAAGGATATGTATTTGGTTAGGACTTGTAAGTACTAATGTTCGGTATATTCTGTAGTCAGACCGTGGCAAGGTCCTGGAATGTATTTGAATCCGCTGCAGAGTTTGTATATATGGTGATAAGTTTGTGATAACCACGATTGGATCGAGATGGGGTGTTACAAGAATGGACTTAAAACCCTACTAATACATCTGTCCAAGACAGTAGGCCATTTGAAAAAAAAAATAGAAAACAGCTAAAGCATTTAAAAAAACTGAATAAGAATATACATGGGGTTGGTACTCCTGATTTCTGCAGTTTTCTTTTTCTATTTCGGTATAAAAACCTATCAGGGAGACTCAAAGGGTGTTTGATTTGTTTCTGAGGTTGAATTACTGCTGGAGAACTTAGCCAAGTTGGTAAATACCTTGGGGAAAAATGGAGGTCAGTTTAATGAATTAAAAGAAAGTGTAAAGAGAAGATGACAGATTTTCATGTTTCAATTTTTCAGTTTTTCCTGAAAAGTTGGTTTCTGTATAACCTTGTGACAGAGGGTGTGTAAGGGGTTATATTGATAGTTTTATGAAATTAAAGCCTTGATAATTCATTTAACCAAATATGTTAACATTGTGGGGAAAATTGGAAGTCAAAATTCGTGAGCAAAGAAAAAGGAATAGAAGAGGGGATATCAGGTTGGTGTTTCAGTTTTTCAGTTTCCTAGTTTCTGTATAGTTGAGTTACAGAGTTGTTAACAGCCTTGTTCTAAGTTGTTTTTAGGTCTAAAACTTTCCTAGAACACCAGACTAAGTGGGTAAAATACTTTGGGTGAAAAGGAGAGTGATCAATAACCAAAAAGGAAAGCTTAAAGAGGAGATACAGAAATCAGTTTTTACAGTTTTCCTGCAGTCTCTGTTTCTGTATAATGGCATTTCAGAAGTGTTATCAGTGCTGTCTTGGACTGGTTTTGAGTTTAAAACCTTGCTAAGACACTTAGCTAATAGGGTAAACACTTTGGGTGACATTAGAAACTGATTTATGGACTAAAAGAATGTTTGGAGAGGAGCTGTATAGAATTAATGTTTGCACTTTCCTGCAGTTACTTGTTTCTGTGTAATGACCTTTCAAAGGGGTTAACAGTGCTGTTTTAAGTTGGTTTTCAGTTTAAAACTTTCTTAATACACCTAGCTAGTTGGGGAACACTTTGGAAAGATTTGGAAACTGATTTATAACCTAAAGGAAGCTTAAAGAGGGGCTGTGCAGAATTGGTGTCTACTGTTTTCTGCATTCTCTAACTTCTGTAGAATGGACATTCAGAGGTGTTAACAGAGTTGTTTTGAGATGGGTTTGAGCTTAAACCTCCCTAATACATTTATCTAGTTGGGTAAAGTTTGGGTGGAATTAGAAACAGATTAAGGAACTAAAAGAAAATTGAAGTGGAGTATACAAACCGTGTTCTCAGTTTCTTTCATGTAAATTGTGTCTCCGTATGGGAAGTTTCCAGAGGTGTTAAAAGTGTGGTGTTGACTTAATAATGAACCCAAAATATTGCTAATACATTTAGCTAAGCTGGTGAAACATTTTGAGAGGGTTAAACCCCAGTGGATACCTTAAATGTGGAGTTGGGTAAGGTTAAACACTGGAACTATGTTTTAGTTTTCTAAACTTCGGGGCTTATGTATATACGGGCTTTAGGAGTATTTTAAAGACTTTATTGCTGTGATAATGGGTTAGAAACATTACTAACCTATTTAGATAAGGAAGGAATGTATCTTAGGGGAATTAAAATCCATCTTAGTTAAACTTGTTACATGTTGGTGTTTAGAAATACTCCAAAACATTAACTAGAGGAAGGACTTAGTTAACGTATAAATTGCGATGTAAATGTCCTAGGAGTTGGATAAAGTCTAAAGTTAATACTTGGGAAGTTCCTAAAGGCTAATATAAGTCGAACCTTCGAAAACACGCCTCGGGAACAATACCCGATAGGATGAGATAAACTAGGATAATGTCATAACGGTCGCTGCATGAAATCATAAACTGACAAGTTGTTTTAATCAACATTAGGTCCGTAGCAAACGTCAACCGGGACCCCGTGTGTGTGAGTCAACGCTTGCTTCTAATCAGGTATGGACATGTGTGGTTTGTATGTTGCCGTGTTACACGGCTTGTTTGCTGTGTGCCTTGTGTGAAAATGACCATAAGATTAAAGCATGAAATTGGATTGCTTGTTTATCTTGCTTATATGATTGTTATATCATTGTGCATATTATTTGCGCGCACACGGTAGTTTAGTCCCTTTCTTGTTTATGGAACTTCGAGATAAAACACAAGGAACTATGTAAAAAAGAAGAAACCTCTATAAAGGGAAACTCCCTCTAACCATAGAGGACATACCATGACACCCACTATGGTGTCTATCCATTAATGATAATGAAGAGCAATATCAACTGTTGATAACATGAGGATAACCGAGAAGACAACATCTCGGGCCGCGCAGTATGGAATGCTCGGGAGTTGGTATCTACATCAGATCCTTCGACCGACTATTGTGGAGCACATCTTGGGGTCTAGAGGTGACCCCTCTCTCTCTCGACGTACGACGCCGGGACTGGAAGATTGGCAATTTGGAAGCATGACCTGGGGTCTAGAGATGACCCCTCTTTCTCAACATGACGCCGGGATTGGAGGATCAGCTATTTGGGGAGCATAACTTGGGGTCTAAAGATGACCCCTCTTCTCGACGGATGACGCCGGGAATGGAGGAATTTGTTATGGAGGAGACGTCCTCCAACGTGCGGGTGATAAAGAATTCACAAATAATCCTTAAGAAACAAGGAAAGATTGGCACCTACATGATATGGTCACGGGATCTAACTATATCCCCGGACCTGGTGCAAAGGAAGAGAAAGAAAATACATATTATGGGAACCTGAGAAAAGAAATAAAAACACACAACGCTCGAATGATCCCATAGTGAGGATCAGGAGTATAACATACATATGCACACGTTTTATTATGTACATGATTGCTGTTGTGATACTAGCAGCTTGTTGTGCTTGGTTGTTGTTGCTGATGTTTTGCTACCTTTAAGTGTGTATGATACTATGATGTACTGTGGTGTGTTTTACTGCTTTATTATAGCATGTAAATTGACTTAATAATATTCAACCAAGTGGTCGTGTAGCCCGGCAACATACGGGCTACACACGTTCATACTCAGCGTTTGCTGAGTCCTTTACACCCAATTTTTTTTCAGGTATTGTGCCGGACGATAACGGAGCGTAGGCGGGATGGCTACCATGGGGGTAGTCCATCAGGGCATAACTTTTGAATTGTGTAGTATGTTTAGTGTATGGGTTGTTACTAAACCCCAGATGTATTCTCAGATTATGATTTGGTATTTTTATTGTAGACACACGGTATATGGGAATTGTATTTTGAGTTGTATATGAGTTTTTGTTTGAGGGCGGTTTCCAGTCATTCAGACCGTAACTTGAAGTTGGTAGTATGGTTGTGTCAACCACGTGGGTGGTTGGCGTCTGTGACACCCGGATGGAGTTTATACTGCTGCGTAGTTAACTGTGATGTTATTTAGGTGTAACGTTTATACTGCTGGATGTTTATTCGGGGGTGTTACAGAAAGTGGTATCAGAGCGTAGTTACGCTCTGATGACTAGAACAGTGGAGTACCGAGTATAGGAAAACCTAAATTTGGGAAACGGGGTTACGGGTTAGTATGTGAGGCTCGTTAGTTAGGGTTCTTCCCCAGTAATTACTGGATACCTAATAGACACCTAAACCCAACCTCCACGTCCCTAGGGTCCATTTCAATTCATAGGAAACCGCCAGAGAGGTAGAAAGACTCCTCACACTCGGGAAAACCCGATCTGGCGTTTACACGATGGCATATAATCAATCCGGTAAGGAAAACTAAAGTATACAATAGACCTAAGACTCGAAGCTCTGACTGGGGCGTGAAGTTCAAAGACATTGCCAAAGGAACAATACCCATAGAGGAACCAATATTAGCGGCAACTTGGGTCGACATGCTTAGCAATCGATAGGACCCTACCTGACAAGCAAAAAGGACCAAAATATCCCTAAAATTTACGAAGTAAATAAAGCTTAATTAAACAAATAATCAGCCAAGGTTGGGACTGAGATAACTTATTCAGTTCATACACTTGAGAGGTTAATTTTAGAAAACCTCTCGTGAAACAATAAAATAAGAGAATATAGTTGAGACGAAAATTACACCATAAAATTGGTACAATCTTTAATGCTTAATGAAGCATGACACCATTTTATACACTAAAACATAATATTTCGGGATTCAATAAATTCCCTGCTCCATTTCACGTTTCTCTTCATTCTCTGCATTATCTGAGAGATACAACGCCTCAACTGGCGATCGGTACGCATCGCCACCACCTCCTTTCTTCTTCTTTTCAAGTCTCTCAACCTCAGACAATTAAAACTGATGACCATAACTGGTCATTCCCTTCTGCTTCTACCACCCGGCGAATGAGGAACATACATACCAATGCCTCCTTCATTCTCTTCTCGTTCAAGTTGTTTTACCCCTTTGGAGCCCAGCAATTGTCCCACTAAGGACAAAATGTTGCTTGTCATTCTTCTGTGTACGATAATAAACCATCACATCATTTAAACGAGCAACAAGTTCACAATATAAAAGTGCAAATCAAGTCTGGAAGTATGTACGATATCTAAATAGTTATCCTCAAACAATATTTGCAATTTCCTGAAACCAAAAAAAAAACACACTAGTATAAGGATCATAAACAGATCCCTCAAATATTAATGGGTATCATGATCATGAAGATCAAATAAGGGAAGAATTGTACAACATAAAGTTAAGTGTCAATCATGGGTGAACACATTCCAAAAGAGGAATTGTTAGAAAAAAAAATTCGGTTATAATAAATAAACCCTTTACATTGTCTGTTATATTTCACTATGACTATGAGAGAACCGATACGAAGCGTCACTAATTAATACAGTGAAAACACGAAATTGGAAACTCTAGTTCCAATAATCGGCATACTCACAAGACATGCCTACCAAAAAACGCTTGGATCCATATTTGTCTGAGCTTTAACTGAGCGTCCCAGACATGCATAAGACCGTGACAAAAAGGAAGTTAAATTTTGGAAACCCCATGCTTAAGTAGCAATTAACAGATGCGTAAAATTCTTAAAATCCATACCAAATTTTAGCAGAGATACCTCAAAACCTCAACCGGCTATAAACTTCTCAAGCAGATTACCCAACTATAAGATATTTACTTCATACATTTTAATCAGTGTACCAGCTACTACACAACGCGCTATATCATTGTACACTCCAACATCACCCCATAAATTTGACTCCTATGTAAATGTCTGAACAACAATCTACAAAGCTGCTATTATGGTATATCTTTCCAAAACACATCACATTTGAATGACCAATATTTAAAAAATAAATTGGGGAGAACGACCCCATTAATTCTGAAGAGGTTATGATAGCAATAATGACAAATAGGCCAAGAAAGAGCACCTAATAAGATTGGTAACTTAGTAAATATAACCTAGACGAAGATGGTTGATGTTTAAAATCAAGGCGACCTTGGATAAGTAAGGCTAATGGACTTTTAATCAAAGGCAAACTTCACCGAGTAAAACGTAAATAAATAAGCCCGGGGAACTCTAAACGTGATTTAGCAAACTGATCATACAAGGATATACATACACATCAGAGAAGACTTGATATCAATAAAACCCAAGGAGTAAATGAAATTCAATTAAAGGAGGTCACGACTAGTAAGTCAAACACACCCGACCTGAGTTAATGTTATAACTTAACGACCAAAAAAAATATTGGGATCTTAGTGGTGGTAATCCCTGAATACTTACCACTAGTTTGGTGGACACACAAGAAATAATAATGAAGAGGTTGTTACATGACCCAGCAAAGATTAAGAGTGGAATCCGAACAACAAATTAAATTTAACAAGATTATAATGACAAATATATATATATATATATACATATAGAAGTGGACATTATAGATTGTCCAATCAAAGAACTAAAATTGGTAATATGAAGTTGGATCGAAGAGGACCTAAACGGTCAAACAAGATAAAAACCAGCCGAAATAACTAGGCACTCCAACGAGGAATAGTCCCAACTCAATCGAATATTTAAATAATTGGGTACTGGAAGTTGGAAATTGTCAACAAAATCAATTGATGGGCTAAGATAATTTATAAGCGTCGAGGATATAGTAATAATGTGAAAACATGGAAGTATACAATCGTATATCCCATTGGCGAACACAAAAAATTTATGAGACTACAAGTATACATGAAGGAACATGTATATGTACATACGGTACGAGAATTTTATATATACAGTTTATAAGAAGAACTTGGAAGATCAGGAGGATATAAATATATGTAATAGGGTATCATAAACCTATGGGAACAATTATATGTGGATAAATATAAATCAAGAGGATTATAACACATGGGTATATATATACATGGATGAACAAATATATATATGTACACACCTAGAGGTCTGTACAGTTAGAGGATTTGAACGATTAATCTAAAGGCTTAGATGGTGACACTAGTCAATGAATTGATTGTCAGAGGACTAGAAACGAATGGGATAAGGATTCAAATGTGAATAATTGTTTGATCGTGTAAATCGGACGTGCAAAGTTGAACTCGACCCTGGCCAGGTCAAGTGACACTGAGCACAAATTGGGGTGAAGGGGTAGTCCAACACTTACACTGATCACGTCGATGTTGGATGATTCCCGAAACCTCCTACAAGTGGACACACGAACTACAAATAAATGGGAAATCTTATAAGTCAAGATTAGGAAAGTACGAAGGATGGGATATCGGTATTAGATGATACGAGCGGGTAGAATACACTGATACATTATTTGAAACTTTGAGGTTACAAATATGAGAAGACTTGAAATGATGTGATGTAACTATTAACCTAAAAGTTACCACATAAAATACATACTATCACGACCAAATGCAAAAGGTAACCGGTAATAGTCCATTAATTTAGTTCCTACGAACGATGATGATGATAAGGAAGCTAAGTATCCTATGTTATACGACTCACAATCATAGAAACTTCTAACATATATAATTCAGTAACCTTTTGACTGAAACCAATTGAAGTCAACCAACAGTGTCAATGTAATACTCCGTATTTTCGTTTTTCAGATTTCATGACATTTCAGTTTATATCGTTGCTTATGATATGTGTTACTTTGGATAGCTGCTGGGACGTCGGAGTCCTTAAATTAAAAGACGGGGGCAAGGAGGTCGTTTCCCCTCTTTTATCTTGGTGAGACTTATTAAGGTAAATAAGTCACTTTTATTTCTCATTCTCAATCCACGATCAATTTTCAAATCGTGCGTTCTCCCTCGCGACAGTTCTGCGCTCTCCCTCTCTTCTTCTCCATTGCTGTGCTTCTGAGTTTGTGTGGATCCTTGCTGCGTTTGTCATCGGTTCTGCTGCTACTTCTGTTCAGATTCTTCCCCTCTGCTAATCAGGTAGGTTCGTTGGTGATTTCGGTAGCCTCTTTGCTGTTTTGGAGAAGCAGTTTTCTGATTTTTACATTCTGTTTTTGGGGGCTGTTCTCTGCAATTCAGTGGCTGGTTGCGCTGTTCGGTGTGTCGGGTCTTCGCTCTGCTTCAGATTGGTGCAACCTTCTCTGCAATTCGATGTAAGTGGGGGATGGAATCGGGGTTGTTTACTCACCCTCGGGGACTGTTTTGTTCTAACTTTTCTGTCTTGCAATTGTGTTTTGATTGGGTGTTTTGCCTCGGTTTTGTGTTGTTAATCGCGTGGCTAAACCCCCGAGGGTACTGATTTACCATTCCGTGGATTTGTGTGAGTTTGGTTTTGATTTTGGTTGGATTTCTGTGCGTTTGTTCGCTCTGTTTTTCGTCAGTTTCGCGCTGTCCGAACATCTGTCCGAACTTGGAAGTTCGGACAGTGCATCGGGCGCGTTTTGTTTTTGAAGGTTTTGACGTGTCCGAACGTCGGTCCGAACTTCGAAGTTCGGACCTGACGCGAGGATGGATTTTCGTAAAAGTTTCGATGTGTGTCCGAACTTGCAAGGTCGGACGCAAGTTCGGACACTAAGATGATTCTGGCTTTTAACTCTCGACTTACGTCCGAACTTCGATGTTCGGACGTAAGTTCGGACATTTGTATCTCCGCGACCTCTGTTTCTCGGCCTCTGTCCGAACTTGCAAGGTCGGACGCAAGTTCGGACATGCCACTGTTTTGGGCATAACTTCTCCGTTTTAGCTCCGTTTTGAGTTCCGTTTGCGGGGTTGGATTCCCCTATCTGTGTACAAGCTTCCTATGCTGTTTATATGCATTGTTATGCACTTAAGATCTGTTTTGTGAGCTTTTGGTTTTGGGACCTAGTTACTTTGCTTCTGAGCCTTGGATAGTCGGGTCGGGCTGTCCCGTAGCATGCTGCGCAGGAATTCCTTCTGATTATATTCCTTAGGGTCTCCCTTGGGATGTTATTTGACCGACGGGTCTGTTAGCTGTCTCTACGGCTTCTGTTGTGGGATCCTCGGATCCATAGGACCTTATGTGTGTCCTTCTGTTGTGTTAGCTTGTTTCTAGTGTCCCATCCTTCTGTTCTGTTCTGAAGGTCCGACGGTGTTTTGAAATGATATTCCGTTCTGCTCTGCTTCTGTGTTGTGGTTTCATTCAGTCTGTTTATATTGACTCCGCTATCCTTTCTGTTTATAAGTATTCTTCTGCTTCTGTTTTGAGTAGGCTTCCTTGAGGAAGTCTTCTGCTTGCTGGGCTGTTTAGCTCACACCTTTACTTTGTTGCAGATTGAGCTCGTGGGATCTTCTCTCCTCGTCCCCTTCTGGAGCTTGTTTATCTTTATGTGCCTTTAGACTTTGTTTTCTTGCGCTTTGGACGCTTTAGTTCTTTGTGTAGCCTTTGGGCCTTTCGCTTGGTGTTTGACTTGTAAGCCTTTGGATCTTGTAAACTCTTTTGGTTTTTATACAAGTTTCTTATTCGGTTTTGGGATTCGTTTGCTTAGAGCCTTGCGACGTTAGATAGTAGACTCGCGGCGTGTAACGGCCCAAACTCCTAGGCCGGTTTTGGGGTCGTTACAGTCAAGGCCATAATTCGGCTGACAAATAAAGATTACTTAAAGATGAAAAACGGCTAATTTGGAGATAAGAAGAGGTAGTAATGCTAGGAGAGGAAACTAGCTACCCACACATAATTATGAGCGGTAATATAAACTAAACAAATCGTCGTAAAAACGACACATTTTGACATTGAAGAACACTACACACTAAATCATTACTCCAGAGTATGTATGAATATAAACCTAAAGGGGAGCTAGGAAGAATAACTCAAACGCTTAAAAAGCACACTAAAAGAATGAATATCCGACCACTAAAAAATATGGATAGACAGATTACAAGCCACCAAAATCGTGCATAAATTCAAATGCCCCACAGCAATCAAAAGGCCTTTATTCCTAAATGATAAGGATACAATTAAGCCATGCACCACCTTGGAAGACATAGTGAGGGAAAATTAAACCTGAAGGAAATCAAAGTCGCACAGCAGAAGCTGGTGGACCTTATATCACGTTTCCTAGATGAATAACAAGTGACCTATAGGCCAACACCTGAACCTTAGAGTGGCTAAACTCGAATCCGTTATAGATCGGTATGGAAACCAATAAAAATCGTTGAGACAGAAACAACCCTTTAACATGATCAAGGAAATTGATAGGATCATAAGGTGAGCTAATAGCATAGAAACTAGAATGCCCCATGAGAAGTTGAAGTAAACATCTTGAACCGAGGTTCAAGGATGATAGAAAAAGGATTACGTGGGCGTAATCCATTTTTAAGGGGGGTAGGCGCGTTACGTTTTTACTGGGGTATTACCCGTTTGTGGTGTTGTTTTGGATGCTATGTGTGAACTGTGTGTGAATTGGTTTGAATGCATGGTAGTCATAAATGAATGACTTGTTCATCTGGTTGCTATGAGTGCAGTACATAAATACCATTGGTACAATGCAGTATTATTGAGCCACAAATGTGGCGTGGTGCTTATAAGCACAAATGGTGAAATAGAACTATGGAATTTGCAGAACATGATCCCTTGGTTAGAGAGAACAAATTCGGGACTTGATCCTTTCACGATGTGTATTCCTACAACCACATGTTGGTTGGTAGGTCTGTGGGTATGAATTGTGTGGAATTATGCGTGTACTATATTGGATGTACACTGTGCGATGAATGAATGTTGTATGTTGGATGCGTATGGTGTGGTATATGGATTGTGGCATTGTTGTGCTTTAAACACTTGAGATGTATTTGGTGATGTGTACGTGAACTATTGTGTATGTATGTCCCTTGGGACTTGTGAGATATACATGTATGTGTGATTGGGTGGTTAGATACATACACGATTGAGACAACTTTGGGATGAAGTTCTTTAAGGGGGGTAGACTGAAAAACCCCGAGTAATTATCACCTTAAACTAGTGAAGTTTAAATTAAATTATGAGCAACGATTACGATTAAACTCCAAAATATATATATATATATGAGAAATTAAGTAACTTATAGTAAGCTGCTAAATCCAAAAGAAAACTACAGTTTGTAACATACGAGTTCACAGAGAATCAAAAACATTGCTACATGTCCTAAATTTAAAACCACATGTAATGCGACATTACATGTGTTAAATAACAATGTGATGCCTCAATAAATGGTATGAATATCATGTATGGATACCATGAATAAGTTGTTGACACAACCACATATTCATATTCATATTCGTACACCCCAAAAATCAAGAAAGCAGGACAAGCCACTAACTAACAAGTAATATAGTTACTTATGCATATATAGCTGTACAACAAGCTTCTAATATCTTGCTTGCTGTACCGACTGCCACCTGCACACAAGACAAGGGTAAGCATTATTAGTTGAGTAAACAAATAGTAAGCATGTAAATAAACACCACCATTGTTACCTTCAGCCAGTTGTTATCCCATTACATATATGGGAATCTTCTTCCGTCTCCATACAGGCGCAAGGCACTTCTCCTCTGTACCGGTTCGAACAACAACAGAGCACAATAAGATCAGCTTTCCCTTCTTTTACTGTTGGCACAAAATCCATGTGCCAGTTATTCTTTTTCTCCTCTGTGTACTGGTCCCAACGATAACAGAACACCCATGGCACAACTCCTTCACCGCATGTTCCATGGACTGCGGAAACTGATGTCTTTCTTTATTCTGCCCAGTCACAACAAGCAAAGAAAAAAAATACCAGCCGACATGATAACAGCAACTTCCTCTCCTTTTTACAATAGGCACAAACTCCCCTAACTTCATTTCCCATGCACATGTCGGGTTACCGACAATGGTATCTCTCCCTCTGTTAACTTTGATCTAGAAAACTTGGAAGGAGTATACAGAGAAGGAAGTAGTTTAGCCTGAGCTCCATTCCTGTTCCTCCTTTCTTCACGAAACCGCTCACGAACCCACCCCATCTTCCTCTCTGATCGCAGTAGCCAACGAAGAATAGCACAGGAAATACCATTTCTTCTCTTGCCTTCCCATGGTACCGCATCTACACCATTACCTTCCCTCTCCATTTTCCTTGACAGAGAACAACGAGAACAACAACAAACACGTTCTCCCCTGCATGAGATCGAGCAACCGAAACCGTAGTGCCACCAGTTTAAACTCAGCCCTGCTCTCTTCTTTTAGGCTGCGGCTAACAAAAAAAAATGCATACCACAACAAGCTCTTCCTGATAACCACGCAAGCTCAACACTCCAGCCCTGTTCGTCATCGGTTAATTTGTAGAACATTGAGAATAAAAAACATAACACGGCAAGGGCAAGCCGACCACCGGTAAGCAACTCCATGATTGTGCTATGTTCTGTTTCTTCTTCTGGACAACTAAGACACCATCTTCCTTCTCACCCTCCATGCTCTTAGTGGCGTAATAGTAATTCCTTTTTTTGCCTCTGTTATTTGCATGCAAGACACTAGCAACAGAGCGGGTAGCAAGAAGAGAATTTAACCACAAGAAACGCCTCTTGGTGGAGCTGGAAACCGATGCCAGTACACCTTATAGAAGAGACCTAGAGACAGGCGGTTAACTAGTCGAACATTGCCTCAACTCTCCAGCAAGAGCCCCAAGGTAATAGTCACGTCTATGGGCACCTTAAGCCACGTACAAATCCCTCAAAAACTAGCTGGTTAGGGAACATATACTCATGCTCTTCATTTCTGTATGATGTGGACCGAAGAAGACTTGCAAACAGTAGGCAAGCCGTGGAGTTGGGTGGGGGAATGCCTTGCTTACTTAACTAAGGTAATAAAGTGCTACCCTCCTTCCTTTCTGAATTCCTTTCAGTTTCTTTCCCTGAAGCTTGTATTCTGGTGGCCGAGTAGTTGTGATCTGGAAACTTTGAGCTGAAGTTGCCAGGGGAAAACATGCCTAAGATGGATTAGTGATTACTTGTGAGAACTGGTTAGAAATGTGTAAGAAAAACAGCAAGGAAAACTATGGTACATGAACTGAAAAAAAAAAAAAACTGGTGTGCTTCTGCTGAGATGAAGCGGCTATAGTCCAGGGAGTATTAGGTTGATATGCCAGCAGAAAACCTATTGATTAACTTAAATAATAATGCACTAAGTGGCTAGGAGGAAACCGATTAGGTAATGTAAACAATGGCAAAGAATTCGTGTGACTGATTTGGTTAGTTATAACAAAGAAAAGAAAAAAAAGATATGTTGCTGTGTTTCTGGAAAGATTGAGTGTGTATGTCAGATAAATGATGCTAGGAGAATGGTGATATAACGACACTAAACTATCTAGTCAGATTCGAACAATGCCTAAACTGTATGTGTTGAAAACTCTTGATTAATGTGCCAATGATTTCAGTTAACCAATCAGTTAATGGTTGCAACACAATTCTGTACATTTCAGTTAACAACAAGTCAATGCAGAAACGAGTTAAAATTCTGCGACTCTCCTTCTCTGTATAAACGATTTTCAGAGGAGTTGAAGAAGTAGTAGTGGCTTTATAATGGATCTAAAACATTGTTAATATACTCAACTAGGTGGGCATACCTATTTGGAATATTAGACACCAGTCAGTAAGCTGACAGAGGAAGAAAAAAAATGCACCAATTCTGTTTCTTTCCAGATTGTCATTAGTGGGTTGTTTTTGTATAGTTGGGTACAGAAGTATTATGTGCGTTGATTTGGTCTGAGAATGGACTTAAGACCCTACTAATACATCTGTCCAAGACAGTAGGCCATTTGAAAAAAAATATAAAACAGCTAATGCATTTAAAAAAAACTGAATAAGAATATACATGGGGTTGGTACTCCTGATTTCTGCAGTTTTCTTTTTCTGTTTCGGTATAAAAACCTATCAGGGAGACTCAAGGGGTGTTTGATTTGTTTCTGAGGTTGAATTACAGCTGGAGAACTTAGCCAAGTTGGTAAATACCTTGGGGAAAAATGGAGGTCAGTTTAATGAATTAAAAAAAGGGTAAAGAGAAGATGACAGATTTTCATGTTTCAATTTGTCAGTTTTTCCTGAAAACTTGGTTTCTGTATAACCTTGTGACAGAGGGTGTGTAAGGGGTTATATTGATAGTTTTATGAAATTAAAGCCTTGATAATTCATTTAACCAAATATGTTAACATTGTGGGGAAAATTGGAAGACAAAATTCGTGAGCAAAGAAAAAGGAATAGAAGAGGGGATATCAGGTTGGTGTTTCAGTTTTTCAGTTTCCTAATTTCTGTATAGTTGAGTTACAGAGTTGTTAACAGCCTTGTTCTAAGTTGTTTTTAGGTCTAAAAATTCCTAGAACACCTGAATAAGTGGGAAGAAAACTTTGGGTGAAAAGGAGAGTGATCAATAACCGAAAAGGAAAGCTTAAAGAGGAGATACAGAAATCAGTTTTACAGTTTTCCTGCAGTCTCTGTTTCTGTATAATGGCATTTCAGAAGTGTTATCAGTGTTGTCTTGGATTGGTTTTGAGTTTAAAACCTTGCTAAGACACTTAGCTAGTAGGGTAAACACTTTGGGTGACATTAGAAACTGATTTATGGACTAAAAGAAAGTTTGGAGAGGAGCTGTACAGAATTAATGTTTGCACTTTCCTGCAGTTACTTGTTTCTGTGTAATGACCTTTCAAAGGGGTTAACAGTGCTGTTTTAAGTTGGTTTTCAGTTTAAAACTTTCTTAATACACCTATCTAGTTGGGGAACACTTTGGGAAGATTTGGAAACTGATTTATAACCTTAAAGGAAGCTTAAAGAGGGGCTGTGCAGAATTGGTGTCTACTGTTTTCTGCATTCTCTAACTTCTGTATAATGGACATTCAGAGGTGTTAACAGAGTTGTTTTGAGATGGGTTTGAGCTTAAAACCTCCCTAATACATTTATCTAGTTGGGTAAAAGTTTTGGGTGGAATTAGAAACAGATTAAGGAACTAAAGAAAACTTGAAGTGGAGATATACAAACCGTGTTCTCAGTTTCTTTCATGTAAATTGTGTTCCGTATGGGCAGTTTCCAGAGGTGTTAAAAGATTGGTGTTGACTTAATAATGAACCCAAAATATTGCTAATACATTTAGCTAAGCTGGTGAAACATTTTGAGAGGGTTAAACCCCAGTGGATACCTTAAATGTGGAGTTGGGTAAGGTTAAACACCGGAACTATGTTTTAGTTTTCTAAACTTCAGGGCTTATGTATATACGGGCTTTAGGAGTATTTTAAAGACTTTATTGCTGTGATAATGGGTTAGAAACATTACTAACCTATTTAGATAAGGAAGGAATGTATCTTAGGGGAATTAAAATCCATCTTAGTTAAACTTGTTACATGTTGGTGTTTAGAAATACTCCAAAACATTAACTAGAGGAAGGACTTAGTTAACGTATAAACTGCGATGTAAATGTCCTAGGAGTGTGATAAAGTCTAAATTTAATACTTGGGAAGTCCCTAAAGGTAATATAAGTCGAACCTTCGAAAACACGCCTCGGGAACAATACCCGATAGGATGAGATAAACTAGGATAATGTTGCAAACAGGAAAATTGAGATACTAAAAGCTAAATTAATTAAATCTAGAAAGTAGTAAATCGATAAGTCTGTCGGGTTGCAAAAATCCCGGTCACTATAGTATAGAAAGTTAAGCAACCAGATATCGAACCGCGGGACTTGAATAAATAAGCCTAAGTCCTAAGAAAACTGGAAATTCAGGGGGTTGTGAATTGTTTTTGTGATTGAATTGAATTAATGCAAATCAAAGTTTAAATAAACAATTAATGAAAGTGAATGATGAGTTTGATAAAGTGAGTGGAACTCCGGGTTCGGGTCGTTCTTTACTGGTTAAATCTAGTAAAATCTACAATTCAATTATGAGAAACGGAAAGGCCAATTCTTTCTATCTCTTTAATGCTAAATCCTAGTTCATTGAAGAGCTCACCTATCAGAACATGTCAACTCTAATCTAGCAGTTGGCAAAACACATATAGGTGGAATAAGTGCGAAGAATTATTAGCATTTGTAGAAGAGATTATCTATCCGACTAATCTTCCCCAAATCTCCAGGTTAATTCGAACTCCCTATTAATCACCTTGTCTGATCCTAATAGGTTTCGCAGAACAACTCTATAAATGCGCAAATTTAATAGAAAACGAATGATAATCATTAACCTAGAAACAATCCATTACGGTCTCATAATCAAATTGCAGAATTCTTAACTACATTGTATCCATTGCGAACAACCCTACCCCAGAGTTAATCCCTACTAGCCAGACATTACAAAGAAGCAGATAAATACAATAAACATAGAATTCATCTAAAGGAAGAAAAACCCTCGAGTTGAACGATTATCCAGAATCAATGACTGCAGGCGCAAGGTTGAAGATGATGGACTGACTCCCTTCTGTCGATGCTCCTCCTCAATGATGATAATATGCTTGATGAATGGGGATGAAGGTGAAGCTGATGCTGATGGTGTGGATGAGTGGAAGGAGCGTTGTTTTTCAGCGTGAGAGTGTTGTGATGCAGTGATAGGTAATGAATGCCCTTCCTCTCATCTGATTAGGTCATTAAATAGAGTTTTTTCCTCTTTCTCCCTTCAAAACGCCGAACTTCTGCTGAAATTTTAGTCACGTCCGAACATTGGTCCGACCTTCAATGTTCAGACACATTGCTTTGAGGGCTCCAATCCAAAAGTCTCGACTTGTGTCCGAACTTGGATGTTCGGACACAAGTTCGGACATGCACCGTAGGTCAGACTTCCGACTTTTCTCATTGTGAATCTCGAACCATGTCCGAACTTCGATGTCCGGATTGAAGTTCGGACATTTCATCAGGCACAGCACACGAACTCTCGACTTGTGTCCGAGCTTGGAAGTTCGGACTCAAGCTCAGACATACCTTCAAAATCCTCTAAATTCATTGTTCTGACTCCAATTCGACCCCCGTTTGTTGCATCATCTCCCTTGTGAGTTAATCTACTGTTTCCTTGGCTTTTCTCTGCATTTGAACATAGAAAAAGGTATCAACCCTTAACAAACAACAAACCAAAGAAAACGTATGACAAGTGTGGAATATTATTCATGCGCGTAAGAAAAATAAGCATTAAAGACCACTAAAACCATTCATATTTCCCACTCATCAAACCTCCTCACACTTAACCTTTGCTTGTCCTCAAGCAAAGCAGGAGTAAGATACCTCAGAATGCCTTAGGACCAAACCTCGGGATTGCACAAAATAAGGAGTCAAGCCACAACAACCACCCAAGAATCGATCTGCTCTTAACTGCATGTCTCTTAAACAGTAAAGCACGCTTTCAAAACAAAAGATTATGAAGAAGTCAGCTCATTAAGTCAAAACGTAAAGTAACTCAGAACCTTCCAACCTTTTCTCTTCTCAAACCCGTGGATGACAAGGGGTGTGAAGTTTCCATATTCCGCAGAACCTTTAACACCACGTACTCATGATCTAATTAAAGGATTTACCATAACATAAGACTTTAAAGAGCTTCCTCTTTTTTTTTTTGCATACATATTATTTTTCTTCGCGCAAACAATTCATCCCCCAGACTTTTCTCTCCATCCTTTTAACGGTATTGGGTCTTTTATCCCAGATCAGATGACCTTAGGTAAACGGGTGATGAAGCACCCCAAGGACTTAATAACAGAATGGAAGAGGCCTGTTTTGGTTCAGAAAATACTTAGATCAGAGGAGTACCTTGCCTTTATCCTTCATTCCAGACATTCTCATCATTCCTAAGGTTCCAGGTTAAACTAGTTCTGACTCCACAACTAACTTGCCCACAAACATTTACAAAATTCAGATATTACCAGAATACAAAAACACACAGGTTTGAGCAAACCAACCCTCAAGGTTATCACCGGACTCGACTCCACAACTAAAGATCTACCCCAGTATTCAACACCAAGAAGCACTCTAAGGAAATTACCTCATGTAGCCCAAAACCAAACAAAATTAGTGCGAGATGCAAAATAAATGGCTGACATATTCAGAAAGATCTCCCCCTTCCTCACACTTAATGAGGAGCAATGTCCACATTGTTCAGAAAATTATCACAAGAAAGAGATCGCATGAAATGTGTCAGACTCACAAGGGTGCAAGTGAAGAGTTACAAAGTTATAGACGTTAAAGTACAGGCCGAAATGAAACCAAAAAGAAAAAGAAACTGAAAACTCCCCTAATTTCGTTTATGATTGATGGAGGAAGAAGGTCTTCCTCACACTAAGTGTCCTGGTAGGGGAGAATGTTTCCTCACACTTGCTTCCAAGCAAGTGTCCAGCATGGAGTTAGCACGATAAAGCATACTTGCACACATTCAACAAACAAAACAGAGAAATATGCTAGAAGCATCGCATTAGTGACAACAGTATTCGGAGTTTAAGATTAGAACAAACTAAAATTGAAATAAATTAAAAATACACCCAATCGAAATAAAAGAAACAGGTCTAACACAACTGAAAGTAAATCCAAAAGAAGTCCAGATATGGCTTCTAAACAAAAGTAGCAGCAACCAACAACATAATCACTGTGGGGGCGGGTAGTACGCCTGCCACTGCTGAAACTGAGCGACCAGGGCCTCATAGTCGTCCTAGAGCGGCGCGCCTGCTGCTGTAGAGTCCTCGATCTCCGCCTGATAGCGACGATCCATCTCCTCAAAACGAGACTCTAGCTGATGAAACTCATAGCGAGTGACATACTCGCTCCCAGGGGCTGGCAGTGCAAAAAGTCCTCCTCTTTAGCTGTAGCAGTAGGAGTGGGCTCGACGACCGACCCTCACCCGCCTTGCGCTGGCGCTTCTGTGGTCGTGGGGCAGCCTTCTTCCTCCATTCCCTCCCCGTCAAACTCGAACCACATCTTCTTCAGAGCGCCCACATCGATAGGAGACCGCGCAGCATGCAGCCCTCCAGAAGGAATGGTAACCATCTGCCTCCTAAGGATGTGGTAAAGCATGACCGGATAGCCGAGCTTGTGGCGGTCCTTATGCTCCATAATATACTGCAGGTGTAAGAAGATCACCCATGGCAAGTAAGTAACCTCTGCAGCCCCAGCAAATGACGGATTCAGCACTGCCTGAAGAAGTAGGAAGTCCGTGTGGTTCAGGTCTGAGCTCTGACGTGGTACAATGTTCGCAGCCAGTAGTGCGAACAGGACTCTCTCCTGAGGGCTCTGAAGTAGATCAGCAGGGACGACCTGCTTTGACGGGTCATCCCCTCTGCGTCGTCGTGGTCCCTGAACCATGAGGGGGGTATAGTGGTTGATAGCTGCTGCCTTGAAGTCATGGGGGTTGAGGTGCTGAGGAGCTTCGGGGGCAGGATAAGGAAGGTCCAGATAGTGAGCAATCTCCATGGTGGAGACCGTCACTCTCTCACCGTCTACAATGGATTTGATCTGGCCGTCCTGGTATATTACATTCGGATAAAACATGCGCACCACTTGTTCCAAATACTGGCCCCCCATATCCAAAATTTTTCCCCAACTAAATGGCTTCAATAATCCCCTCAGTCCCAGCTGCTGCTCCAGTTCCGGCACCACACACCTCTCAGCAATTATATCCATCTCCTTGGCGAACCACTCTCGTGCAGCGTCGTTTCGAAATTCGTCCTGCTGAGCTCGACGGCTGGAGCTTGCACCGGCCCTCGCAGCCCTCTTACCACGGCCTGTAATCCGGGTCAACATCTGCTCATAGAAGGGCAACCAATGTCAAATAAAAGAAGGCAATGAAATAGTTCTAAGTATGCACTGAATTTATCTAAAATTCGATAGAGTCTCCCCTCAAAATTTAGTATTCTCCACAACAAAGATTTACGCAACCGTGAACCACTACCAGTGACCAGCAGAGATTTAGCCAACAGAAAATCATATAGTCCAACTGGTCGTAACACCATCTCAGTCAATGGTTCTATCTCAGCCATGCAAAACCCACATATGAAAATAAACTCAAAATAGTGTGGTTCAACCACTTCTACCAACAATTCAAACCACAGCAGAAAACGAAGGTAATACATTCCGATTTAGTCTAGCAGATTCAACCCAAAAGCACCTCTTAGCTAACTATGCCTCATATTTCAAAATTTTGCACAAACACAATAAAAGAGGTAGGGAAGTGGAGAAAATACCTTGTTCAAGTTGAATGAGTAATTAGAACCAAGAAAAACAACGTAATCTGCAAGAATCGAACTCAAAAACCCCCAAATTCGGTAGTTAGGGTTCGAAGTTGAACAGGGTCAGATTTGGACTGGTGCAGGGATTTGCAGGCCGATTTTGGTTGCTAGAGTGGTGGAGAATCAAAAACCGAGCAGATTGGTACCAAGATTGGAGATTTGGTGGAGTTTTGAGGGAGTTGTGGCAGATTTAAGAGGAGGGGAGTTGGGGGCGCTGCGTTGTCGCGAGGTTGAAGAAAGGTTTTTGGAATTTTTATGTCCGCTCGCGCCCCTTTAATTCAGAATTTTCGGGGTGTCCGAACTTCAATGTTCGGACATACGTACCTGGATTGCGCTTCGCATCGTGTCCGAACTTCGACACTCGGACCGAAGTTCGGACATCTCGTGTTTTAGTTCCGCCAGACTCACGTGTCGGGTCCGAACTTCGATGTCCGGACCGAAGTTCGGACATGTCGTTTTGCACAGCCCTCAGACTCTCGAATCAGGTCCGAACTTCAATGTCCGGACTGAAGTTCGGACAACACCCAAAATGCATCAATTTGTTTCTTCCTGCTCTCAAACTACTGTAAACAAAACCATTATCCTAAAACAAAACTATAAACAACATAGTAACACAGAATTAAAGTACCGAAAAACACTGGGTTGCCTCCCAGTCAGCTGCTCTTCTTTAATGTCTTTAGCTAGACAATTCCTGCTTGATCAATCAGAGCAAGTGTGGTGAGCAGCTCTACAACAGCCTACAGTGAATTCCTTCAACTTTCTCAATTCTTTCCGCATTTGCCAAGAACTTCTTCTTCACGTTCGAACTCGTCTCTTGAGAAAGCATCTTTGTTGTAGGATTGAATTCACTCTCCAAAAAGAATATTGCCTGCAAGGGGAAAAGCTTATGATCAGTACCAAGATAGCCTTTTAATCGAGCACCATTTACCTTAAAGGTTTCACCAGCCTTATTCTCCAGCTCGTATGCTCCATAGGATGTAACTCCCACAACTCTGAAGGGGCCTGACCAATGTGATTTTAGCTTCCCAGGAAAGAGACTAGCCTAGAGTTAAAGAGCAGCACCAGATCCCCCACTTTGAAGTCTCTTTTTTGTATCATCCGGTCGTGGATCCTTTTGGTGCACTCTTTATAGATCCTTGAGCTATCGTACGCCTGGTCTCTTAGTTCCTCCAACTCAGAAAGCTGAAACCGCCGCTTCTCTCCAACATCCCATAAATCAAAGTTGAGAGCCTTTAAAGCCCAATAAGCTCTGTGCTCTAGCTCAACTAGGAGATGACAAGCCTTCCCGTACACTAATTTAAAAGTAGACATCCCAATGGGAGTCTTGAATGCAGTTCTATAGGCCCACAGAGCATCGTCAAGCTTGATAGACCAATCCTTCCCGGAGGAGTTGACTGTCTTCTGGAGAATCCATTTTAGCTCTCGGTTACTCACTTCTGCTTGCCCATTAGTTTGGGGATGATAAGGTAAAGCAACCTTATGAGTCACCCCGTACTTAGTCATCAGAGAATCAAAAGCCTTGTGGCAAAAGTGAGAACCTCCGTCACTGATGATAGCTCTTGGCACACCAAATCTGTAAAGATGTTCTTCTTCAAGAATTTGACCACAGTCCTAGCATCAGCAGAAGAGCAGGGGATTGCTTCGACCCATTTGGAAACATAATCTACAGCAACGAGGATGTAGTGGTTTCCGTGAGAAGAAGGAAATGGGCTAGTGAAGTCAATACCCCAGACATCAAACAGTTCAACTTCAAGGATTCCCTTTTGAGGCATCTCATGCCTTCTTGAAGTGTTCCCCATCCTTTGGCAGTTATCACAGTGAGCACAGAAGCGGTGGACATCTTTGTGTAGAGTGGGCCAGTAAAAACCACACTCTAACACCTTAGCAGCTGTCCTAGCAGGACCGTGGTGACCACCTGCCTCTCGGGAATGGCAAAACTCAATCACACTGTTAACCTCTTCATCAGGGAGACATCTTCTGATTAACCCATCTGCACACACTCTGAAAAGATAGGGGTCCTCCCAAACATAATGACGAGCTTCAGAAAGAAACTTCTTCCTCTGGTTGTAACTTAGATCATGGGGAATCAAACCAGAGGCAAGATAGTTTGCCAGGTCAGCGTACCATGGCTCTTTAACTTTCCCAATTACAAAGAATGTTTCATCGGGAAAGAATTCATTTATGGGAACCCCGTCATCTGGAGTCTCAAGCCTAGATAAATGATCTGCAATCCCATTCTGCTTCCCTTGCTTATCAACAACTTCCAAGTCGAACTCTTGGAGCAGCAGGATCCATCTTAGGAGTCTAGGCTTAGAATCATTCTTTTGGAATAAGTATTTCAAGGCAGAGTGATCGGTGTGAGCAATTACCTTACTTCCCAGCAAATAAGGCCTGAACTTGTCAAGAGCGAACACCACAGCAAGTAGCTCCTTTTCAGTGGTGGTGTAGTTCTTTTGAGGCTCCGACAGAGTCTTACTCGCATACGTGATAACCCTCAATATTTTATCCTTCCTTTGACAAAGTGCAGCACCAACAGCAAAGTCACTAGCATCTGTCATGACCTCAAAAGGAAGGGACCAGTCAGGGGGAACCACAATGGGGGCAGAGATGAGTTTACTTTTGATAGTTTGAAAGGCCTTCAAACATTCTTCGGAGAAGTGAAATTTTACATCTTTCTGCAGAAGATCAGACAAGGGCTTCGCAATTTTTGAAAAGTCCTGGATGAACCTTCGATAAAACCCTGTGTGACCCAGAAATGATCTAACTCCTCTGACTGAAGTGGGAGGAGGTAACCCCTCAATGACTTCCACCTTCGCCTTGTCCACCTGAATACCGTCTTTTGAGACCCTGTGACCGAGCACTATACCCTCATGTACCATGAAATGGCACTTCTCCCAATTTAAAACCAGGTGGGTCTCCTCACATCTGCCTAGTATCTGATCCAGCTGATCAAGACACACATCAAAACTCTGGCCATATACCGAGAAGTCGTCCATGAAGACTTCTATGCTTTTCTCAATAAACTCGTTGAAAATCGCCATCATGCAGCACTGAAATGTGGCTGGAGCATTGCAAAGACCAAATGGCATCCTCCTATAAGCAAAAGTGCCATAAGGGCAGGTGAAAGTGGTCTTCTCCTGATCCTCTGGCACGATGGGAATCTGGAAGTAACCGCTGTATCCATCAAGGAAGAAGTAGTACTCTTGCCCAGCTAGCCGCTCCAGCATTTGATCGATAAACGGCAGCGGGAAGTGGTCCTTCCTTGTGGCTTCGTTCAAACGCCGGTAGTCGATGCACATCCTCCAGCCAGTGGTCTGTCTTTGAGGCACCAATTCTCCTTTATCATTGGGTACCGCCACTGCAGACTGTTATATTTGTGAATGGTTGAAATGGTGTAAAATTAAAAGAAAAGAAATTAAAAACTCAAAATAAACGTCGGGCTGCAAACAAATCCCGGTCGCAGTAGTATAGAGAAATGTAAGCGACCGGATATCGAACCACGGGACTAATGTACATATTGTAGTACCTAAGCGTGTCACAGGAGGGGGGATTAATTGACTTGTTTATATAAATAAAAGGAAAGATAAAATGACTAAATTAACAGATAAACTAAGCGGGACTCTGGTTCACATTAATATAATATCTGTTCTCTCATGCTAGGTCTACTGGTTTAATTATAACTGTTTGGCAAGATTCCTGATATTTTCTTAAGGTCCGATGAAAACTCATAAGAACTCGTTCACCTGTAATGCAAGGTCCGATGAAAACTCAAGCAAAAGCCTGCGAACGGCAGAGGAGTGTTGAGGGATTACATTTGCAACTGAGTACTAACTTAAACGATGAAAATAAGTTTCCCCCAGTTTTACGGCTTAATCAACCCATCTGTCTCCAACCGATGAAATCAAAAACAGACTTAGTAAAGCATTTTAATAAATTCATGAGGTTTATTAAAAAGATGGCGAGAAACCCTTTAACCGTAACAAACTTTATCAAAATTAAAACCAGTAAAACATATTGCATAATTAATACAGAAACATAATAATTATTCCTAGAGTATACGTAAACTAGCCTAACATATTAAATAGGTAGACAGAGACAAGAGTAATAGAAATCATCTGTAATCACTTCGGCTCACTCTGCTATTTTGTACACGTAGGCTAGAGGTGGATTTGGTGGACTGTAAAATAAATAAAATGGAGAAGGCGGAAGGAGAGAAATGAGATGGTGTGTGAATTGGAACTCCAGAGGAACCACGGAAGGAGCCTCCGGAAGGACACTGAATAAGGAGGAATGAAGCTCGTATTTATAGAGGAAGAAGAACAGCAGCAGCTCATTAGCTCACTGATTGAGCTCGATGATTGCAGCTCCCCATTGATTGCAGCTATTGATTGCGCAGGGGACAAGGTTGAAACGCGGGCGTGATTTCTGGTAGGCGCCGTCTGAATCAAGTTGCAGAGCGAGTCGGCGAAGAAGATAACCCGTTTCAGATCTGTATTTTTAGTCACGTCCGCCTCCTCAAATGAGGCGGTTGCATGGGCGGTAAGAATTGTGTCCGCCTAACCCATGCATCCTCTCTTGTCCGCCTCCTTGTCCTCTTGTTTATGGGGCGGTTGTAATGAGTTTGTCCGCCCCCTAATGAGGCGGTTGCCTCTATTTTCTTCCTTTCTAGTGTCGTCCGCCCCATAATGAGGCGGTTGCATGCAAATCATGCGCATGCATGTCCTCTCCGCGTGTGACCTTTTTAACCCTTATAAACATATATATGTTTTAGGTATTTTTCCTACAATTTAACACATATAATACATCAGTTAATATAACAACATAATTATAGGAAAAACCTAGATAAGTGAAACATTACTAAAAATGCTGCAATTAATAAGGTGATTAAACCTTAAAAAGTCTATATGTTTTGCACTTATCAAACTTCCTCACACTTGACTTTTGCTTGTCCTCAAGTAAATAAGGAATATAATTACTCTAAGCCTTAATAATAAAACAAGATTAAATAAGTGTAGAAGGGAATTTAGACAAAGTGACAATCGAAGAATAATTCTGCTCTTGGAAGTAGGTTTTTATAAACAGTGAAGAAGAACAGTTTAATAAAAGCATAGATAAACTAGACTGCAGAAAACAAGTTAGATTAACCTGGATTTCAACCATTTCATTCTCTAACCCGGGATGACAAGGGGTGTGAAGTAATGCCTTATTCCGCAATACCTTTCAACACCACACTCATGTTTATAAATATAAATTGCAATTTATATTTACATTTTTTTTGAATGTGCAAATTGTATATACAAAGCACATATTATTTTTATATATTTTTTTTGAATTGCATTATTTTTCTGTACCCCAGACTTTTCTCTCTATCCTTGTAGCGGTGTTGGGTCTTCCATCCCAGGTCAAGAGACCTTAGGTAGATAGGTGTTAAAGCACCCCAAAGAACTTAATAACCGGATAGACGAGGCCTGTTTTTGGTTTAGAAAAATTCATAAACAGTGGAGTACCTTGTCTTTATCCTTTTCTTTCCTTGACTTTCCACATATTTCCATAATCCCAAGCTAAACTAAATTGGTTTTTACAATCAGCAGATCTATCATTTTTGAGTGAAAATAGAGTATTTTGATGGAAAATAATTGTATACAAACTTAAAAATAAAATCATCTTTCAGTTGTCACTTGACATAATTTCAGACACTTCTACAATTATTTTATCTCATTTTTATCAATTTTTTTTAAAATTTAGGCAGTTTAGAGTAGCAAAAAGTGAGTGTGGCATTATCGAACTACTGTCATATTTCAGGGAAAGGTCTCTCCTTCCTCACACTTAAGAGGAGCAATGTCCTCATTGATCAAAATTAATTCAAGAAATGACCTTTCAAATTATGACAGACTCATAAAGGATTAAATAAATACGGGTTGAACATTAATAAAATAAAGGAAGAACTGAAACTCCCCTTGTATCGTAGATTGAGGAAGGTATCCTTCCTCACACTTAGAGCTTTGGCAGGGGTGAGACGTTCCTCACACTTGAGTTTGCGCAAGTTTTCAACCGAAGATATTGAAATTCCAAAGCAACTGAGGTTGCTCCCATAAGCGAGTTCAGCTATATATTCGAATATTTATTCTGAAAAGAAAATCATATATAGCCAGCAGAACTCAAGTGGCACCAAAAAGAAAATAAAAATATGGTAAACATAAATAATTAGGCATAAATAACTTAAGCAAAAATAATGAAGTACTACATTAAAATAAAAACATGAAGCAAACCGAACTGTTACCTTCCTGAAGTTTTGATAAGGTTGAAACAGTATAAGTCTACAAAATGTTAGTAAACAACAGAACAAAATAAAATACAATCAAATAAAAAAAAATAAAATCACTGCGGCGGTGGTGGTGGAGGCTGTGCAGGTCCCTGGCCTGTCTGAGCGAGGAGACGCTCTAGGAGCTGAGCGGTCTGTGCATGTAACCTGTCACCCTGGTCTAAGCGCTGGTGCACCCGTGACTGCTCAGCCAGCATCCTCTGCTCGAAGCTCTCAAAGCGCTGATGCAACTGCTGCTGCATCTGATGAAATGCCTGAAGCTGACTCTGTGGATCGGTCGAGTAAGGTACAGGAGCTGGAGTCTGCATCACATCAGTAGTAGGCACGTAGGGCTCCTCTCCCTGTGCAGTGTCAGCGGACGGTGGGTCGGGATCAGCCGAGTGTGTAGCTCCCGTAGAGGGTCCTGCTGCTGTGGATGAAGCAGTGGAAGACTGAGCAGCGGTACCTCTGACCCAAGTACCGTCATCTGAGCGCATAAAGCCCCAGCTCCGCACAGTCTGCAGTGTGACTGGGCGCTTTCCTGTCCTGATCTCTACAGCTCGTGTGACATCTGTGGGAAGGACAGTGAAGAGGTGGTACCAGATGAAGAAGGGAAAGATGGGAGTGATCTTCTTCTTCTTTGTCCTCAGATAGGACACCACCTTGTGGAGCTGGCCAAACATAATGTGGCTGAAGGAGAGGCGCTGAGCAGGCGGAAAAGGAGCGAGGAAATAGTCAAGTAGAGCGCAGTCCTCATCAGACGCATCGTGTGCTGCAGAGGGGCGAATCTGATGGGCTATGATGTCCAAGAGAAGCCTCTGCTGCAGTGTAGGGAAGCTCGCGAAAGGGAGGACTTCCTTGTCCTCCTCCCCTCTATGTCGGATCCTCCGACCTACGTCCTGAAGCCATCGGGTCTTCGACATATGCATATAATCCTCTGTGAACCCCCGGTGATCTCCAGGACCAATCTGGATGTGTAGGATGGACGAGAATGTGATGGGTGTGATCTCCACAGGGTGATGGCGTACGTAAGAGGTGATGCTCAGATTGCCCGCCCGGGCATTCGCATAAAACTCTCTCACGAGCTCCTCACAGAAGACTCCCGCACCCATCTTCAGGACCATAGAAAGTCCATGTCTGGCAAACAGGGTATCCACCCCTGCAGCCTCTAGTACCTCAGGAGCAAATCTCTTCTCCATAATGAAGTCCTTACCTAGATCGAACCAGGCTCGGGCTTCTGCCGAAATAAACCCGTCATCCCGAAGATCCGGATGACGATAAGGAGCAGAAGAAGATGATGCCCCGGGGCAGTTGCCCCTAGCAGATCTAGAACCAGATGGACCACCACGCATACGAGGAGGCATACTAATATATGGAATTAAAGGTAAACAAATATTAACAGTATAACAATTAATATTTAATATTAAAATTAATAATAATAACATAAAAATCAAACAAAACAACATAAAAATTAATATTAAACAGAGTATTAATATAAACATCTTCGCAAATTAACAAAGATAGAAAACAAGTAGAACAAATAATATGAAATATAAACAGAATAATTATACAACATAAATTCTATCGAAAATTTGACAGAATCTCCCTAAAATTCTACGATTCTCCACAAAAAATTCAGTCAGTTTCAAGGTTTTTAGTACCGTCACCAATCAAATCTATAAATGATAACCTATAATCATAATATTTATTCGTTTAATAATCAAGGCAAAATAAAACTGAAAAATGCTAGTTTCAACAAGGAATTTTCGTAACTAACATTCACCAATTTAAGAATTCATCAAAAACACCCAATCTAAGTGTAATAAGTGAAGATCTAACCTTGTATATGTATATTATGATTAATAGAGGACAAATTCGAGGGAAATCTAGCAAATTAAGTTCGAAATTTTCGAATTTGTGAATTAGGGATTCGAAACTTCAGCTCCTAATTTCTCCTAGTATAGTTCATCATTTACAGATTTGAAGCTATAGAAACGTAGAGAATTGAAAAACGAAGATTTCGGTACTAACCTTGCGTGATTTGGTGGAGAATTGAGGAAGATTGAGCAAGTTGAGGGGGAGGGCGATTCGCGACTGTGTTCTTCTCTGTATCGAGCTCGAGTTGAGTTTGGAGAATTGGGGAAGAACGAATGTAATTCGAAACGCGGCGTTTGCTTCTTTTTTTTCAGTATAGAGGGACGTCCGCCTGGACGTCCGCTCGGTTTTCAGGCGGACAAGGGCCGCGGTATTCAGTTGCGTCTGCGTGGACGACCGCGTCGAAATGGGGCGGACGTGGCTTAGATGACCGCCTGGAGACGGGGCGGTTGTCCAAGCGGACAGCCCCCTGTTTCGTTTTTTTTTTCGATTTTAATGTAACAATAAAGAATAAGAAATAAACAGATTAAACATTAGTACATAAAAATTAATAATTAGTAGTTAGATTACATAAATTATAAGTTAGTGGTTAATTACATAAAATTAAATGTTAAGGACAATGGAAATAAAATGTTAGAGACAATGGAAATTAAATGTTAATAAGAGTTAGAAGTTAGATATCAGAAGTTAGATGTCCGGAGTTAGATGGCCAAAGTCAGGTGTCCAAAGTCATATGTCCAATTAATATTAACAGATTATTAGATAATTAATATTAACAAAATATAGAAGATATTTAATATTAACAAACAAATAATATAGAAATATTATTAACATATTTAAGAGAACAAAATATTTATAATTAAACAGGTGAATAATCCGGGGCTTAGGAACTAGAATAAATCTAGTCCCCGGCGACGGCGCCATTTTGCAGACTGTTATATTGTGATGGTTGAAATGGTGTAAAATTAAAAGAAAAGAAATTAAAAACTCAAAATAAACGTCGGGCTGCAAACAAATCCCGGTCGCAGTAGTATAGAGAAATGTAAGCGACCGGATATCGAACCACGGGACTAATGTACATCTTGTATACCTAAGCGGTCACAGGAGGGGGGATTAATTGACTTGTTTATATAAATAAAGGAAGATAAAATGACTAAATTAACAGATAAACTAAGCGGGACTCTGGTTCACATTAATATAATATCTGTTCTCTCATGCTAGGTCTACTGGTTTAATTATAACTGTTTGGCAAGATTCCTGATATTTTCTTAAGGTCCGATGAAAACTCATAAGAACTCGTTCACCTGTAATGCAAGGTCCGATGAAAACTCAAGCAAAAGCCTGCGAACGGCAGAGGAGTGTTGAGGGATTACATTTGCAACTGAGTACTAACTTAAACGATGAAAATAAGTTTCCCCCAGTTTTACGGCTTAATCAACCCATCTGTCTCCAACCGATGAAATCAAAAACAGACTTAGTAAAGCATTTTAATAAATTCATGAGGTTTATTAAAAAGATGGCGAGAAACCCTTTAACCGTAACAAACTTTATCAAAATTAAAACCAGTAAAACATATTGCATAATTAATACAGAAACATAATAATTATTCCTAGAGTATACGTAAACTAGCCTAACATATTAAATAGGTAGACAGAGACAAGAGTAATAGAAATCATCTGTAATCACTTCGGCTCACTCTGCTATTTTGTACACGTAGGCTAGAGGTGGATTTGGTGGACTGTAAAATAAATAAAATGGAGAAGGCGGAAGGAGAGAAATGAGATGGTGTGTGAATTGGAACTCCAGAGGAACCACGGAAGGAGCCTCCGGAAGGACACTGAATAAGGAGGAATGAAGCTCGTATTTATAGAGGAAGAAGAACAGAGCAGCAGCTCATTAGCTCACTGATTGAGCTCGATGATTGCAGCTCCCCATTGATTGCAGCTATTGATTGCGCAGGGGACAAGGTTGAAACGCGGGCGTGATTTCTGGTAGGCGCCGTCTGAATCAAGTTGCAGAGCGAGTCGGCGAAGAAGATAACCCGTTTCAGATCTGTATTTTTAGTCACGTCCGCCTCCTCAAATGAGGCGGTTGCATGGGCGGTAAGAATTGTGTCCGCCTAACCCATGCATCCTCTCTTGTCCGCCTCCTTGTCCTCTTGTTTATGGGGCGGTTGTAATGAGTTTGTCCGCCCCCTAATGAGGCGGTTGCCTCTATTTTCTTCCTTTCTAGTGTCGTCCGCCCCATAATGAGGCGGTTGCATGCAAATCATGCGCATGCATGTCCTCTCCGCGTGACCTTTTTAACCCCTTATAAACATATATATGTTTTAGGTATTTTTCCTACAATTTAACACATATAATACATCAGTTAATATAACAACATAATTATAGGAAAAACCTAGATAAGTGCGAAACATTACTAAAAATGCTGCAATTAATAAGGTGATTAAACCTTAAAAAGTCTATATGTTTTGCACTTATCAAACTTCCTCACACTTGACTTTTGCTTGTCCTCAAGTAAATAAGGAATATAATTATCTCTAAGCCTATAATAAAACAAGATTAAATAAGTGTAGAAGGGAATTTAGACAAAGTGACAATCGAAAGAATAATTCTGCTCTTGGAAGTAGGTTTTTATAAACAGTGAAGAAGAACAGTTTAATAAAAGCATAGATAAACTAGACTGCAGAAAACAAGTTAGATTAACCTGGAATTTCAACGGATTTCAGTTCTCTAACCCGGGATGACAAGGGGTGTGAAGTAATGCCTTATTCCGCAATACCTTTCAACACCACATACTCATGTTTATAAATATAAATTGCAATTTATATTTACATTTTTTTTGAATGTGCAAATTGTATATACAAAGCACATATTATTTTTATATATATTTTTTTTGAATTGCATTATTTTTCTGTACCCCAGACTTTTCTCTCTATCCTTGTAGCGGTGTTGGGTCTTCCATCCCAGGTCAAGAGACCTTAGGTAGATAGGTGTTAAAGCACCCCAAAGAACTTAATAACCGGATAGACGAGGCCTGTTTTTGGTTTAGAAAAATTCATAAACAGTGGAGTACCTTGTCTTTATCCTTTTCTTTCCTTGACTTTCCACATATTTCCATAATCCCAAGCTAAACTAAATTGGTTTTTACAATCAGCAGATCTATCATTTTTGAGTGAAAATAGAGTATTTTGATGGAAAATAATTGTATACAAACTTTTAAAAATAAAATCATCTTTCAGTTGTCACTTGACATAATTTCAGACACTTCTACAATTATTTTATCTCATTTTTATCAATTTTTTTAAAATTTAGGCAGTTTAGAGTAGCAAAAAGTGAGTGGCATTATCGAACTACTGTCATATTCAGGGAAAGGTCTCTCCTTCCTCACACTTAAGAGGAGCAATGTCCTCATTGATCAAAATTAATTCAAGAAAATGACCTTTCAAATTATGACAGACTCATAAAGGATTAAATAAATACGGGTTGAACATTAATAAAATAAAGGAAGAACTGAAACTCCCCTTGTATCGTAGATTGAGGAAGGTATCCTTCCTCACACTTAGAGCTTTGGCAGGGGTGAGACGTTCCTCACACTTGAGTTTGCGCAAGTGTTCAACCGAAGATATTGAAATTCCAAAGCAACTGAGGTTGCTCCCATAGGCGAGTTCAGCTATATATTCGAATATTTATTCTGAAAAGAAAATCATATATAGCCAGCAGAACTCAAGTGGCACCAAAAGAAAATAAAAATATGGTAAACATAAATAATTAGGCATAAATAACTTAAGCAAAAATAATGAAGTACTACATTAAAATAAAAACATGAAGCAAACCGAACTGTTACCTTCCTGAAGTTTTGATAAGGTTCAAACAGTATAAGTCTACAAAATGTTAAAACAACAGAACAAAATAAAATACAATCAAATAAAAATAAAAATAAAATCACTGCGGCGGTGGTGGTGGAGGCTGTGCAGGTCCCTGGCCTGTCTGAGCGAGGAGACGCTCTAGGAGCTGAGCGGTCTGTGCATGTAACCTGTCACCCTGGTCTAAGCGCTGGTGCACCCGTGACTGCTCAGCCAGCATCCTCTGCTCGAAGCTCTCAAAGCGCTGATGCAACTGCTGCTGCATCTGATGAAATGCCTGAAGCTGACTCTGTGGATCGGTCGAGTAAGGTACAGGAGCTGGAGTCTGCATCACATCAGTAGTAGGCACGTAGGGCTCCTCTCCCTGTGCAGTGTCAGCGGACGGTGGGTCGGGATCAGCCGAGTGTGTAGCTCCCGTAGAGGGTCCTGCTGCTGTGGATGAAGCAGTGGAAGACTGAGCAGCGGTACCTCTGACCCAAGTACCGTCATCTGAGCGCATAAAGCCCCAGCTCCGCACAGTCTGCAGTGTGACTGGGCGCTTTCCTGTCCTGATCTCTACAGCTCGTGTGACATCTGTGGGAAGGACAGTGAAGAGGTGGTACCAGATGAAGAAGGGAAAGATGGGAGTGATCTTCTTCTTCTTTGTCCTCAGATAGGACACCACCTTGTGGAGCTGGCCAAACATAATGTGGCTGAAGGAGAGGCGCTGAGCAGGCGGAAAAGGAGCGAGGAAATAGTCAAGTAGAGCGCAGTCCTCATCAGACGCATCGTGTGCTGCAGAGGGGCGAATCTGATGGGCTATGATGTCCAAGAGAAGCCTCTGCTGCAGTGTAGGGAAGCTCGCGAAAGGGAGGACTTCCTTGTCCTCCTCCCCTCTATGTCGGATCCTCCGACCTACGTCCTGAAGCCATCGGGTCTTCGACATATGCATATAATCCTCTGTGAACCCCCGGTGATCTCCAGGACCAATCTGGATGTGTAGGATGGACGAGAATGTGATGGGTGTGATCTCCACAGGGTGATGGCGCACGTAAGAGGTGATGCTCAGATTGCCCGCCCGGGCATTCGCATAAAACTCTCTCACGAGCTCCTCACAGAAGACTCCCGCACCCATCTTCAGGACCATAGAAAGTCCATGTCTGGCAAACAGGGTATCCACCCCTGCAGCCTCTAGTACCTCAGGAGCAAATCTCTTCTCCATAATGAAGTCCTTACCTAGATCGAACCAGGCTCGGGCTTCTGCCGAAATAAACCCGTCATCCCGAAGATCCGGATGACGAAGGAGCAGAAGAAGATGATGCCCCGGGGCAGTTGCCCCTAGCAGATCTAGAACCAGATGGACCACCACGCATACGAGGAGGCATACTAATATATGGAATTAAAGGTAAACAAATATTAACAGTATAACAATTAATATTTAATATTAAAATTAATAATAATAACATAAAAATCAAACAAACAACAACATAAAAATTAATATTAAACAGAGTATTAATATAAACATCTTCGCAAATTAACAAAGATAGAAAACAAGTAGAACAAATAATATGAAATATAAACAGAATAATTATACAACATAAATTCTATCGAAAATTTGACAGAATCTCCCCTAAAATTCTACGATTCTCCACAAAAAATTCAGTCAGTTTCAAGGTTTTTAGTACCGTCACCAATCAAATCTATAAATGATAACCTATAATCATAATATTTATTCGTTTAATAATCAAGGCAAAATAAAACTGAAAAATGCTAGTTTCAACAAGGAATTTTCGTAACTAACATTCACCAATTTAAGAATTCATCAAAAACACCCAATCTAAGTGTAATAAGTGAAGATCTAACCTTGTATATGTATATTATGATTAATAGAGGACAAATTCGAGGGAAATCTAGCAAATTAAGTTCGAAATTTTCGAATTTGTGAATTAGGGATTCGAAACTTCAGCTCCTAATTTCTCCTAGTATAGTTCATCATTTACAGATTTGAAGCTATAGAAACGTAGAGAATTGAAAAACGAAGATTTCGGTACTAACCTTGCGTGATTTGGTGGAGAATTGAGGAAGATTGAGCAAGTTGAGGGGGAGGGCGATTCGCGACTGTGTTCTTCTCTGTATCGAGCTCGAGTTGAGTTTGGAGAATTGGGGAAGAACGAATGTAATTCGAAACGCGGCGTTTGCTTCTTTTTTTTCAGTATAGAGGGACGTCCGCCTGGACGTCCGCTCGGTTTTCAGGCGGACAAGGGCCGCGGTATTCAGTTGCGTCTGCGTGGACGACCGCGTCGAAATGGGGCGGACGTGGCTTAGATGACCGCCTGGAGACGGGGCGGTTGTCCAAGCGGACAGCCCCCTGTTTCGTTTTTTTTTTCGATTTTAATGTAACAATAAAGAATAAGAAATAAACAGATTAAACATTAGTACATAAAAATTAATAATTAGTAGTTAGATTACATAAATTATAAGTTAGTGGTTAATTACATAAAATTAAATGTTAAGGACAATGGAAATAAATGTTAGAGACAATGGAAATTAAATGTTAATAAGAGTTAGAAGTTAGATATCAGAAGTTAGATGTCCGGAGTTAGATGGCCAAAGTCAGGTGTCCAAAGTCATATGTCCAATTAATATTAACAGATTATTAGATAATTAATATTAACAAAATATAGAAGATATTTAATATTAACAATAACGAAAATAATATAGAAATATTATTAACATATTTAAGAGAACAAAATATTTATAATTAAACAGGTGAATAATCCGGGGCTTAGGAACTAGAATAAATCTAGTCCCCGGCAACGGCGCCATTTTGCAGACTGTTATATTTGTGAATGGTTGAAATGGTGTAAAATTAAAAGAAAAGAAATTAAAAACTCAAAATAAACGTCGGGCTGCAAACAAATCCCGGTCGCAGTAGTATAGAGAAATGTAAGCGACCGGATATCGAACCACGGGACTAATGTACATATTGTAGTACCTAAGCGTGTCACAGGAGGGGGGATTAATTGACTTGTTTATATAAATAAAAGGAAAGATAAAATGACTAAATTAACAGATAAACTAACGGGACTCTGGTTCACATTAATATAATATCTGTTCTCTCATGCTAGGTCTACTGGTTTAATTATAACTGTTTGGCAAGATTCCTGATATTTTCTTAAGGTCCGATGAAAACTCATAAGAACTCGTTCACCTGTAATGCAAGGTCCGATGAAAACTCAAGCAAAAGCCTGCGAACGGCAGAGGAGTGTTGAGGGATTACATTTGCAACTGAGTACTAACTTAAACGATGAAAATAAGTTTCCCCCAGTTTTACGGCTTAATCAACCCATCTGTCTCCAACCGATGAAATCAAAAACAGACTTAGTAAAGCATTTTAATAAATTCATGAGGTTTATTAAAAAGATGGCGAGAAACCCTTTAACCGTAACAAACTTTATCAAAATTAAAACCAGTAAAACATATTGCATAATTAATACAGAAACATAATAATTATTCCTAGAGTATACGTAAACTAGCCTAACATATTAAATAGGTAGACAGAGACAAGAGTAATAGAAATCATCTGTAATCACTTCGGCTCACTCTGCTATTTTGTACACGTAGGCTAGAGGTGGATTTGGTGGACTGTAAATAAATAAAATGGAGAAGGCGGAAGGAGAGAAATGAGATGGTGTGTGAATTGGAACTCCAGAGGAACCACGGAAGGAGCCTCCGGAAGGACACTGAATAAGGAGGAATGAAGCTCGTATTTATAGAGGAAGAAGAACAGAGCAGCAGCTCATTAGCTCACTGATTGAGCTCGATGATTGCAGCTCCCCATTGATTGCAGCTATTGATTGCGCAGGGGACAAGGTTGAAACGCGGGCGTGATTTCTGGTAGGCGCCGTCTGAATCAAGTTGCAGCGAGTCGGCGAAGAAGATAACCCGTTTCAGATCTGTATTTTTAGTCACGTCCGCCTCCTCAAATGAGGCGGTTGCATGGGCGGTAAGAATTGTGTCCGCCTAACCCATGCATCCTCTCTTGTCCGCCTCCTTGTCCTCTTGTTTATGGGGCGGTTGTAATGAGTTTGTCCGCCCCCTAATGAGGCGGTTGCCTCTATTTTCTTCCTTTCTAGTGTCGTCCGCCCCATAATGAGGCGGTTGCATGCAAATCATGCGCATATGTCCTCTCCGCGTGACCTTTTTTAACCCCTTATAAACATATATATGTTTTAGGTATTTTTCCTACAATTTAACAATATACATAAGTTAATATAACAACATAATTATAGGAAAAACCTAGATAAGTGCGAAACATTACTAAAAATGCTGCAATTAATAAGGTGATTAAACCTTAAAAAGTCTATATGTTTTGCACTTATCACCTTGTCGGCTCTTCCTTGATCCTTTAATTGGATAACTGCTCCTTGGAGCTGCTTCTCATTCCTCTTGACATGACTGTCATTCATTTAGGTGCTCCTCCACTCTCGGAGTTCCTTAATTACTTTAATTCTATGCTTTACCTCGTTGCTCGTTCCCACGTCTTTACTGTGGTTACCGAGGTTTAACTTATTTAGGTACTACTTCTGTAGTCCTATTCGGGTATATCCCGTAGTTATGCTCGTAGTTGTCTAAGCTGTATCAGTTAAGTATTGCAATCTCTTTGGGTGTGGCAGGGTGGGTGCATCTACCTTTGACTAGATTCTCAGTCAATACGTATACCATTGGTGCGTAGACATGTGTCCCGGTTCTCGTTAGTTCTCATAAGTCCGTCTTGTCGCACGATTGGTGCATCCTTCTCACTGCTGCTCGACCAGCTGGGTTCTCGCGACTGCTAAGCATGTCGCCCCAGGCTGCCACAAATTCTGGTCTCCTTGGATTAGGATGTCTCGACCTTCCGTCATTGCATGCAGTTATTGTCATTACAGCGGGATCCGTCTCCAGGATTTCCGGTTCTCGGGATCCACCGCATGACAGATTCTGGTTCATATTGATACATTAATTAAGTAACTGCCAGGTCGGGTTTCCCATCTCTCTGGCGTTCTTTCCCGAGCTTTTAATGCGGGGGTTGTGGAGGGCGGGTCTGGTATTGTAGGTATCCCGATCATACTGGAAGTTCCTATCTAGCGCATCTCTCACGCTACCACTCAACCCTTAGCCCTAAGTCCCTAATTCCTAACTCGGTATTACCTAAGCTCGGTATTTCCAGTAATCAGAGCGATACTTCGCTCTGATACCATTTTTGTAACACCCCAACCGTTAATCTCGTCATTACCTCTTAAACCGATTCTAATTACTCTTACTCACGCAGCGGAACTCTAATCACAACGAGGGGTGAAACAACGCCGTTAGCCACCCATGTGGCTAACCTGGCCTAACTCTCATACAGTAACGGTCTGATGGACTGGAACAACCGAATTCACAACACAAATACAATACTCAATTCATTTCTTTACTATACCGAGTCTACAACAAATGGATGCCGACAACATATTCGGTCTTACACCTCCTTCAATACATAAGTAATTAAAACTACTACCCATGTAACCCACCGACCCCGTCCTACTCTCGAACGGTAACATCTTCGGTGTACCTGTAAAATAAAACACATCGCCCCTAGGGGCTCAGCTTAACGCTGCATATGAAATTCGCATACCCCGAGCGCTAACCGGGGTACGCCGACTACTTAGTCGGATATACATGGAGTTCATTAGTCAAACAACATGCATCATAGCAATACAATAAGTACATGTAATGCTCAAGGAATTTACATCCAATCACGGAACACAATTCCAAACTAACATAACAAGGTTGCTAGTTGTATCTGCTACTCTTAGGCCTTGAGGGTTATACCTCACTATGCCTTGTTTACTCATTCAATACCTCACCCGCTCTCTCGGGTTACTTATTCATGTACACACCCATTCTCTTGGGCTACTCATTTTACACTCACCCATTTTCTCGGGTTACTTATACACATTACCTCACCCACACTCTTGGGTTATTTATACTTATTATCTCACCCACACTCTTGGGTTCATTATACTCAAGCTTGTAGATTCTCGAGACACTACAGGTCTCCTACGTCACGCTCGTTACTCTTAGTACACTCAGGCCAAAACTCATGGCTCTCTAGCATAGTCTTACTTCCCCGGTTTCGACCCTACTCTGGGTCTAGCATGGTGGAAGGTTCAACTAGCTCACGGAACTCTCGCTTAGTTCCTATCTCTTTTACTGGTCCGACTACTCTCGGACTACTCTCGTTCCCATACACTCCTCTCTCGGAGTTATAATAATGTCATGATATGTTTCTAATGACTTGGGAACATTACTTTAGTTCGGTTAATCTTAGGTTTTAAGAGTTACCCATACATTTACTTTACTCATACTTTCGGTTACTTGCATATACAAGGTAAAATCCTCATATATGATGTCGACCATGTCTCAAGGGAGTTACTAATCCCTCAGGTCTCTTTACCTTCTTCACTGGTTCACATCTTCGAACTATCTTAAATCCTCTTGAAGGAGGTTCACTTATCTTTCCACTCTCATTTGTTTCGTGGATTGTTTCAATGTGGTTTTCTAACCATTATCGGGTATTTACTCAACCCGTACTTCTCCTCACATTCTAGGGAGTTCATAGTTTGCGTTATCGTTATACTTTAACGGATAGTTTGTGTGTTTGCACGTTTTCGTTATCATAAGCGTCGACCCGATCTATGGGTCTCTAGCCAAACGCTACATCTACTACGAGTCGGTCCATTCACTAGGTAGACCACACGGCTACAAGTATGTTAGCTCATTCAACATACAAACAAGGCATAATAATCACACAAGGGATTTATTTTCATGCTTAATCTTGATTAGCCGGCACACAAAACACAAAATCAACGTAACTCGGTTAGCACGCGAGTATGAGAAAATCATACCTTTCACCGGGGTTTTTACTTACCGTGTCATCTCACCATGCTCGGGTCACGCACGACTATCTGATAATGTTTCAAACATTTTGTTAATACTAAACTCATACGGTACATAATAAAATGCTATTCCGTATTTACCCTGTTATCCATTAACCGGTTTACTCTTGTCAATTTGAGTTCTCACTTCTCAATCTATCTAACACTTTCTTACTCTTCTTAGGGCCTTTACATGTTACCTAACAAGGCCTAAACATCATCTAACATCATTAACATTCAAACCCCATCATTTACAACCTTTTTTTAAAACACTCACGGCATGATTCTGGGTGGTCCGGGACTTGGTCCTCACCCTAAGTCCCGGACCAATTCATTAACTAACTCTCGGGTGAAAACAACAATACTGGTCCGGGACCTTGTCTGGAGTATAGTCCCAGACCAAAGCAGGATGTGTACTCTCGGCATAAAAACAGGGGGTGGTCCGGGTCCGTGTCCATGGACTAGGTCCCGGACCTGCTAAAACCTGCAACTCACATTATTTTCAACCCCATTTCAATCCTTAATCCACCTAATCTTTCCATAAACTTTCCACAAGTTTTCCACATGTTTAATCACCTTAAAAATGCTCTAAAACTCTTCAAATCATAGGCTCAAACCTTACTCAAACTCTTGCGCAAATTCACACATTTTTCATTCTCTTTACACTAATGCACACTGTGCATTTCTAACTTCTCTCAACCCTTTGCATTATGCTCTCTTTCATTTTGACCATTCCACATCTTCTCGGATAATGCACAACTCATACCAAGGTTCATATCTCTCTCTTAAAACCTTAAATTCTTTGTTTTTCTACAACTCTTCAAGCATTAAACAACCTCTTTTGCTACAGATTTAGCACAAATCTCTCATCCTTGAACAAGCATTCCTATGGTGGTTTACTAACTCAAATAAGTCTCATCCACACCTAGCTTCTCTAGGTCATTCCCCACTCACAACAATGCTCAAACACACTCAATTTCTACCCAAATTTTGCCATAACTTGGCTACTTTTCTAACATTGCCCAAAGTTCATCTCATCACATTATTCAACTAAAAACTAACCAAACCCATCATGGGTTCTACCAGCACACACAAGTTCACCAATACTCATCTTCTCCAAATACAACACAATGCTTAGTTCATGAAATGCATAGCTCTAAAATCAAACACTAAATTCACAAATGTTTTTCACTTGCATTCTTTCTTTACAAGCACATTATTTACCACAACTCAAGTGGGATTCTTTTCATTTTAATAACCTTTCCCAAATCCTAATACATGTAGGAAACACTAAGATAAGTTTCTTACCTTAAACTTTCTTAAGTTTCCTTAAATTACTCTTCTCCTCTTCCCTCTTCTCTTCCTTCTAAAAAACCGGTCAAAGACCATGGAATTACCCATCTCCATGTCAATGTTCAGCAAGCAAGAAATGAGTTTAAGTAAAACACTAACCTTATTAATTAAAATGCTTAAAGCTCTAAAAGGGTGATTACCTGAAACCCTAGGATAAGGTTTTGATCAAGAATCAAAGGGGAAACTCCCAACCACCATGAAGACTTGGGAATAGCTCAAAAAACAAGGAAAAACCAAGCATTACAACTTGCCAAAATCGGCCAACACAAGAGGGTGAATAAAAGAGGCATTTCTTTGGATATTTTACCTTGGGTGACAGAGGAAATGTCTAGCTCCAAGAACATGTGATTTCCTTCTCAAATGGGGTATACCCATGAATATGAACCTCTTCCTTTATGAATTTTTGAAAAGAGAGGGAGATAGGCTTGGTGAGAGGAGCAAGAATCTATGCTCGGTTTTTAATTCGGGGCTTTATGAAGCTTGTACTGGAGAGGAAGTAAGGAAGCCATGGGAGCCCTTTGTAGCAGCTCAATCGTCCAAGGAGGAAGAAGAATCAGAAGAGAGGAAAGAGAGGGGTGTGCTCACGGTGGGAAAAGAAGAAGAGAGGGAGAGGAAGAGGAAGGTGAGTGTATGTGTACTTTTCCACTTTTCACTATTACTTATGCTTTTTGACTTATATATTAGTTAGCTAGTTATGGTGGAGAGGGAGTCCCAAGACTCATAAAAATCGGCCCCCACCATATTAGTAAGCTGGAGCGTTTTTTGGATCTGACAGAAAACGCTCGTTATTTGTACCGGTTTGGCACTATTCACTAACCGGGCCCGTTTTCGGATTTTCTCGTTTCTTCATTTTTAATGGTTATTAAGCTTCCATTAATACTCATCTATAGTATTTAATCAACTATAATTTTTACGGGTCCATTTGACCACTTAAAGTCACGTTTCGGGTTTTTCGAAAAAAACGTGCTTTAAAACTCCGTTAGCGTTTTAATCCATTATTGGATCCGTTTTCTTCGGGAATCATTCCCGTATACTAATTAGGCCTAACTAAGCCTTAGGAATCCATCTCGGACCCTCTCGAGATCATGTATCTCTTATACTCATTTAACGCGCATTTTAGCGTTTTCGCTTTTCAAGCGTTTTCTCTTTTCTTTTGGTTTTATTTTCTTTACCAATTACTCTAGGCACCATTAGGCCTTTATAATCATATTAGAGTAATTTAATCGCCATTTTAGATCTGGGGTATTAAAATACTGTAACAGCCCAGTCTAACCCACATGTGAGATTGTCCGCTTTGGGCCGCAACCCGCAGGATTTGTTTCTGAGGGTGATGTACTCACACCACTCAAAACGCGTCTCACAAGGGGAGAGTATCCCACACCTATAAGGCGTGGTTCGTGCTCTCTCCCGATCGATGTGGGAGGTGACCCCTTACACTGGGTATCACACTACCCCCCTTGGGAGCCCAGCGTCCTCGCGTGGCACACGACCTGGGCCTAGCTCTGATACCAACTATAAACAGCCCAGTCTTAACCCACATGTGAGATATTGTCCGCTTTGGGCCGCAACCGCACGGATTTGTTTCTGAGGGTGATGTACTCACACCACTCAAAACGCGTCTAACAAGGGGAGAGTATCCCCACACCTATAAGGCGTGGTTCGTGCTCTCTCCCGATCGATGTGGGAGGTGACCCCTTACACTGGGTATCACACTTGCACATACCTAGGCATTACTACCCATCCTCTAAACACCTTACACCTCTTCTCATTCATCTCGACCATGCTAAATCCTTCTTAGACAACTTTCATCTCCATCACCCAAATCCATCATTACCATCCAAGTTATCACTTATTAATTCACCACTAGCATCTTTATCTCCTTTACACAAGCTACCCAAAATTCTCAAGGTTATATTCTCTAGTTCATAGCTAAATCATCATAAAACATTATTAACTTCATACACCCACCTAACCTCTAATTCCTCTTAGACAAACTCTAGGTCACTATAATCCTCAATAACACCTTTGTTAACTCATTTCCACTCAAATTTCCTTCAATGACTCCTAGCAAATCCTAGGTCATATTAATTCACAACAACCACTAAAAACACTTGGTTTCTACTCAAATTTTGTCATAGCTTCTCTAGTATATTATCATGCCCATATGCATAGTTTTTATCCTCTAATCAGCATAAGCTAACTTAATCCTTAGTGGATGTACTCAAAACACCAATTGCACTCAAATACATCAATCCACAATACATTACATTAATTTTAAATTGCATAGCATTAAGGCTCTTAAATGACATGGCTCGTAGGCCCTTAAAAGACATGAATTTAAATACTGAATTTCCAACATTTAGAGCTTTCAACCTGCATTTACACAACATCAATCTCATATCCATTAGAGATGTTCTTATAACTCACCTTATGACCACTTTACTAACTCATTTAGCTTTGGCTCTTTAGTCACAAGTTCACAAGTATGATCATGTTCTTTCCTAGGTTATATAAACCATATTGTAATGTAAGCTCTAGGCTTCATTTGGTATCTATCCAAACACCATTCCCATAAGACATTAAACTACATTAAGGTAAGCAATTTACCTTATGTTTCAAGCCTTTCTCTCTTTCTCTTCCTCTTGGTTTTCTTAATTGAAAATCGACCAAAGAGTTTTTTTCCTTGCTAATCTTCTAATCAATGTTCAAATTAAGCTAATGAGTGCTCGGTAACACCCTTAAACTCATTGAAATAACTCTTAAATATTAAGAGAGTGCTTAAAGCACTAAATTGGATGATTACCTTAAGAATCTTGGAATGAGTTTGGTAAGGAATCAAGGCATGGCTTCAACTAAGCTCTTGAAGATTGAATCAAGGATAATACAAGGAATAAAATGAACCATATTGGTAATGCAATTTCGGCCATATGTAGAAAATGGAATAAAAGATGATTTTTCAAGCTTTTTCTTACCTTTAACCAAAGAGATTGTAAACAGGCTCTTGAATAGAATTTTCCCGTTCAAATGGAGCTCCTTAAATGGAGTGAAACTTCTGGTTTTGGGATTTTGAAAAGAGCACTTTGAAGCCCTTGACTCAACTAAGAGAAATATGTGGTTTATTTGTGATTTGAAGCTTTGTGTTGGATTTGGCAAGCAAAACAAGTTCAAGAACCATGGAGGCTGTAGCATGAACATTTTTGGAACAGAAGAGAAGGAAAAAAATGTTGGGGAAGGAAAGGAGAAGAGAGGAAAGAGAAGAGAGTAAAGAAGAAAAGAAGATTTTGTTGTAAAGTAGTAAATAGTAGCTTTCCCTCCTTCCTTCTTCTTTTGTAAAGTTTTCTGGCAGCATTAGGTGATGAGCCACCATTAAAAATGTGTCCCTCCCTTTCCCTTAGATATTTATGGGCTGGTTTGACCATTGACCACTTGAAGAAGTCATTTGACTTATTTTGGGCACTATTTGGGTACTATTATTAATTAGTGCACAAATCTGTGAAATTTTTGGTTTCTCATTGATTTGGGGTTCCTAATGTGATACTCAATTGTACACATGTTGATTAAGGCATAAAATTGGTCATTTAGCCACTCAAAACTCATTTCTTAGACAATTTCTTAAAAATGGCTTTAAGGAGTCTTAAAGCACAATTTGTGTTTTAACTTGTTTTTGAGCTTGATTTTCTTTGGTAATTGTTTGAACATGTTCTTTAGTATGTTAATAAGGTCTAGGAATGACCTTTGGGTCCTAACCAAGGTTACACAAGGTCTAGAGCAAGTATTTGCTTAAATTGCTTTTATGGTGTTTTCTTATGTTTTCTTTGGTTTAAATTGTCTACCAATGTTTCTAAGGCAAGTTTTATCCTTATTACATCATAACTTGAAGCTTAATTACCATATTTAGGTTTGGGGTATTTCAATCTACCCCCCTTAAATGAACTTTGTCCCCAAAGTTCCCACGCATCTTACATCATTAGAATACACGGATAATCTCAGCCCTAGATCATATAGATCCTGTTTATATTTATAAAATTCAGACTCAAATGGTCTATCATATATGTATACAACACCTATCACCCAACATGTCTCAACACGTATAGCACTCAAAATTCCCTTTGTTGCATCCTCCCCATGTCACCGGTCAGAAGACGAAGGCTCACAGATCCTCGGCTTCATGAGCGAGTAATGCAAGATATCACCCACAGGTACCAACTATTGGACGCTTACGCTCTCTGGTACGCGGTCCTTTGCAAGATTAAAACAATCATATAACTTTTGTCGTATTCTCCCATGTCACCAGTCCGAAGACAAAGGCACATTCGTCCCCGCCTTCATGAGCAAGAAATACAAAACCACTCTGTTATCCTCATGTCACGGTCCGAAACAAAGGCACATGTGTCGTCGACTTCATGGGCGAGATTCAGCAAAAAGGAAATCCTTTTTACGAGGTCAAGTAAGGAATAATTCCTCTAATTGAAAATACAATCAACTTCAATTCCACTTTTATGCTAACTGCATCTATTCTAACGTGATTAATTGTGACCAATGTAGGCAGTGTCAGGAATCATCCGACCCTGATGTGATCAGCATCAGTGTTGAATTATCCTTCCACCCTAATTTGTGTCGGGTTTCCCTTGATCCCAAGAATTAAGTTTCACCTCCCACATCAATTTCAAACAATAAATAATTCACTCATTTCCAATTTATATTTTAGTCATTCTAGTCATAATCAAACATCTCCAAAATGTGGACTCAGTCCATCAATCATTCTCAGTTCACCTCTCACCAATTACCGAGGGAATTTAATTCCTACTAGGTTCTACACCTGTTACATTCCAATTCTTACCTCATACTCATATCAAGTCTTATCTCATACTCATACCAATTCTTATCTCATACTCATACCAATTCTTATCTCATACTCATACCAATTCTTATCTCATAATATTACCATATTCGGTCTCATATAAATATATACCGTAGATATTTTAATTCCCCTGGAGTCTCTCTAATCCTCTTTACTTGTATACTCACACCAGAGTTAACAAGGTAAGTACTTAACACGTATGGTATTCACATCTTCTGTGCGCAATAACCATTATTAATCTAACAATGTATACACATGTTAATGTAATACAAATTCTTTTTGTGCTATGCACACCGTAGTTTATGTACTTAGTACATAAACATAAACAAAGCGGTTTTTCGCTCTACCCCCCTTAAATGGATTATGCCCACGTAATCAACATTATATCCTGCTTGAACATAGGTTCAAGATGTCTAGGTCTTATGGAACATTTTGGCTTCCATGTAGTCTATCTCACATTATGATCTGATCAAAGGGTCTTAACCATTTTGATGGCTTGGTCTCAGTATCAAGGATTCTTACTGGTATTTATACCCATCTCTTAGTTTGGTTCGGTCTAGCCTCTCAGGCTCTAAGAAATTTGGCGGATAAGCCACGTATATATTCAGCTAGAAGATGTGAGATACATCGTTCCTTTTCCGTTCATTAGGTATATCAAACCTTTAAGGTACCGGTCTACTAGCTTCTGATGCGTGACTCTGATAACCTTAGGGCTTAGTTTTCCCATCTTTATCCTTTTAATGCACTGTATATCCTTTTGCATCCTTATAATTCAGGAATAAAGGTCTCTCAATGGACACGTGTTATCTTTATTTATACACGGCCTTAATGAGTTATAGCGTGTCTACCCCATTCTCTCTGAAGATCTAATGTTCATGCTCTTAGTGTTCTCTCAAGTGTCTAAATTTGTTCTTACAAACTGACCTTTGGTCTGAGGATGATGCTTAATCTGAAATTACTGTTTAGTGCTTATTGCCCTTCACAGTTTTCTCTTAAGTCTATAGACATATCAGATGATTGTGCTTAATAATCCATGCTCCTTGCACTTCATAATGCTTAATTATTTTCCGTCTGGAATAAGTTCTCTGGTTCCTTTTGTGTCGTTAGTTTAACTGCGATCTTTCTCTTCAACTGTTCGAGGTAATTGGCTGCTCTTGTCTGATCTTGTGTCGCTGACCGTTGTACGGAGTTGACTACTTGTCATGTTCCTTACACCACTCGTTTACATGCATGGGGTACCATACTGATACATTACTACTTACCCGACTAACTCATAAATGAGTCTGTCAGGCCCGCAAGCTCCTGTGGAGTGCAGTTGTCCCACGTCTCGCTTTAGTATACTCGTAGTATTCGTCACACGTTTTGCTATTGCTAATTATGAAGTATTCTGTTGTCGATCTCCTCTTTCATCGTCAGGTCTCTTTCCATAGAGCCTATTATCTTGTTTCTCACGTTTGATCTACCAAGAATGCACTTCTAGTTCCTTAAGGAATGGACAGTGTGCTTCCTGTGGAATCTTTCATCGCATGGTCTAGAGTACTGGTGATAAGTGTCCAAATGCGCATGATTTATAGGGGTATTTCATATATAATATTAGCACTTTTCTTGCTCATTTCTCCACTTCGGTTAGTTTTCCTCTAGTTTATGATTTATTGTTATCTCACAAATTTATTGTTTAAACATAAGGAAAACCAAGCTGGGAGTAAAGTAGACGAAGAGACGAACGCATAGACGCAAACGGCTCAGAAAACGGAGTCCAAACGAAGAATCTAGAGCCGGTCAAAGTTTGAAGGAAATAAGTCACGTCCACACATGCAACCGCATGGTATGGAGGCGGACAGGGAGGCGGTTCCCACTTACGTCCACACACGGACAATCGAGCGGACAGGGAGGCGGAACTCATAGAGACGTCCGCTTCATTCTTAGGCAGACGGTCATGCGGACAGAAGAAGAGGCCGGGCGGACAGCAAGTCGACAGAGACGTCCGCGCGGGATTAAGGCGGACGCAGAGGCGGACGCGACTAAAATCTCGCGCAAAACAGTTTTTTCTTCTCCGTCGACTTCGCTCGTCGACTTCGCCCGTCGACTTCGCCCGTCGACCTGCAACTTATCTATCTACTCTTCGCGTTCTGTCCCCTGAGCAATTAATGCTCTTCCACCTCTGTCTGCAGTCGTTCTTCTTCTTCCTCTCCTCTATAAAATACACTGCTACTTCAAACAAAGACACACACGTTCCACCCCAAACTCAACACTCAAAATCTCTCATTTCAGTTACAAAAAAATCCTACGTACTCGCTCCACTCTTCTTCCTCTTCATTTTCTCCATTCATCATCCACGCATCTCGTATTGTTATTACGTCCAACCTCTGTCTGACTTATTACCAGTTAATATGTCAGGCTAAGGAGGATTTGCTCCAGGCAAGGGTTTTAATTATGGTTTGTTTAATTATGTAATCAATACTTCTACCGGTTAAAATAAATACAGTTTGTTACGCTTAAAGGTTTTCTCTCACCATTTTAATAAATTACATGAATTTATTAAAATGCTTTCCTAAGTCTATTTTGATCAGACCAGGTGATAAATAGACAGGTTAATTAAGCCGTAAATCTGGAGAAAGCTTATTATGATTTAATAGGTTAGTATTTTCAGATGCAATTATAATTCCTCGAATTTAACGTCCGTTTACATAGTATTGCTCGAACCTTGATTAGACCGAGAATTTTCTGGTAAACGAGTTCTTAAGGGTCTATAACTTAGTCCTTAGGATAATAACAGGAATTTTTCCAAACTAATAAATTAAACCGGTAGAGATAGCATAATTAATCAGATTATATAAAACCTAAACCCGGAGTTCCATTTAATTCATCTGCACTCAGTTTTCTAATCTGCTTAATATTTTCTCTAAAACAAGTCAATTAATTTCCCCCCTTTTGTGACAAGCTTAGGAACTATTTTATCTCGCTATAAGTCCCACGGTTTGACCCCGGGCTTCTGTCTTCTATACTACTGCGACCGGGTTTTTATTTGCAGCCCGACGGATATTTTGAGTATTAATTTCTTTCTTTTATCAATTTCACCAGTACTAATCACTCACGATAAATCCACTCTGCAAAATGGCGCTGTTACCGGGGACTTGATTTAATCTAGTCCCTAAGCTCCGGTTAATTCACCTGTTATATTATAATAATTTGTCAATACTATCTTGTTAATAACCTGACGTGGACATCGGACTTCTGATCTGACTCGGACATTTGACTTCGGACTTTGGACATCTAACCAGACATCTTAATTTTATTGTCATTTCTTTCCATTGTCATTTCAATTCCATTGTCCTTTAATATTCCATTGTCTCTAACTACTAACTTAAAATTTCTGTCATTTCGTTCCATTGTCATTTCGTTCCATTGTCATTTCTTTCCATTGTCATTTCAATTTTCTGTTATTTCTTTCCATTGTCCCTAACTACTAACTTTAAATTTTTGTCTACTAATTCCTAACATTTTTATTATTCTAACCCATAACAAGTTTCTTTTCTCTGTTTTGAGTGGTGAATGCCTTTTACCAGGTCAAACAGTCTCCCAGAAAATATTAATAATCACACGTTGGTTATAATCTAGAGATCGAGAGAACCTTTCTGCGCACCCTAAGGCAGAGACGAACTCAACGAAATACCACCACAGTGATAGATTCTGACCCGGAAGCTAACATGGCAGCTACACCAGCAACGGTTCGAAATATCAACAGGCCGTCTAACCAAGGACAACAGCCTGCTATCATCCTTCCTCACCTCAGCCCATCCGAATACGATGAGTGGCAGAAGCTGAAGCCATATCATCAGATTCGATGTGTGAAGGAGTTGGGCATGTTTGATGGCACCAGTCCGGACGAAGCCCTGTTATATGTTACAAAATTTTTGCAACATGCCAATAGTCTTACTGCGACTGACGCGGTACTCCAGTATGCAAGATTGTCATTATTCCCACATAGCTGACGGGAAACGCGAGCAAGTGGTATCACAGCCTAACACCAAGTACCATTGGTACCTGGGATGACATGGCCACCAAGTTCTACGATAAATTCCTACCCCCGAGCCGAACATTAGAGATGATTGCTGAAATTTATAATTTCAAGCAACCAGGGTCGGAGAATATTTGTGAAACTTGGGATCGCTTCAAAGGTCTACTACTTACTTGTCCTCACCATGGTCTGACGAAAGAACAAGTATCACAATTGTTCTACAAAGGCTTGATCGGTCCGTGCAGAACAATGGTGCTATCTTCGTTAGGGGCTGACATTCTGAAAAAGCCAGGAGCACAATTTCTGAACAGCATGGAATCTCTCTGTGAGGAAATCAGAGACTGGGCCTCCGGTGGATCAAGGAGCGGTACTCCAGGACTATATCATGTTGGGGAAAGTGATAACAAGTTCGACCAATTGATGAAAAGCCATGAGCAACTCATGGAGAGCAATGCTCAGAAGGCAACAAAGTCAGTACTCTACAAAAAGTGGTTGAGCAGATGGCTATGAATTCCTTCCCCCAGCAAGCTAAGTCGATGATTTCCCGAACACCTACTACCCTCCAGGCTATGCTCCTCTATCCCAACCATCTCCAACTAATTCTTGTACGCAATGTGGTGGGCCTCATGATTATGAACAATGCCCCCAACTACAAGAATTAAAAGCAGCGGAGGAGGCAAACTACATCACCAACAATCAAGGGTACAGACAACATTGGCAACGTAACATGCAATCCAACCTTCGTTACTCAAACACAGAAAATATCCAAAACCCACATACCCTTCAACCATCTCAAAATTACAACCTCAGTCCAATTTCCAAGGAGGCCAAAGGCAATATCAACAACAGCCTTATGGAAATGAAGCTTCTTCGAGTCGACCGGCTCCACCTCCTTCGAATCCTGAGTCTGAAATGTCTCAAATGCAAGAGATGTTCAAGGCTATGATGGGTAAATCCAGAGATACGCAAGAAGAGGTTGCCGCTTTGCGCAAAGACCAAAAAGCCTTGCAATCTCAGATCCAACAGTTACTCACTCAACAAAGACCACCTGGTCAATTCCCTTCACAGACTAACCCCAATCCAAAGGAACAAGCGAATTCAATCCTTATAGACGATGGCATATTTCAATCAACAAACTTGTGTGCAGTCTCCTTAAGGAGTGGAAGGGAACTTGCCACCAGCAAAGGAAAAGAAAAAGAAAATCTTGAAGATTCCTATATCAATGTTGATGAAACCACCAAACCAACTTCACCTCCCTCAGAAATCCAAGTTCCTACTCCTGTTACTCCACCTCCATCTCGAGTTACCTTCGACATTTCATCATCATCCTAAAAACAGTGAACTACCATTTCCCAACAGAATGAAAAAGAAAACCTCGACGAGCAGTTCTCTAAATTCTTGAGCATTTTCAAGAAACTGACTCTCGACATACCTATACTTGATGCTTTGCAAGAGATGCCTAATTACGCCAAATTTCTAAAGGATCTCTTGACAAAGAAAAAGAAGAAACCTGGAAAAGAAACAGTGCATCTCACGGAGGAATGCTCTGCGGCCCTTCTTCGAGCACTCCTCCCAAACAAACAGATCCGGGAAATCCCGTAATCCCGTGTTTTATAGGCGGGGTTGTAACACCCCAACTAACACCGTACACGTAACATTAAACTGCAGCGGAAATTCAACTCATCACATTACTCAATTCAATGGTGTTACACGCCGTTAACCACCCACGTGGCTAACAAGGCTAATACATAAACATTGTACCGTCTGATGGGCTAAATCCCGAGCGACTACACAATACTTTCCCCTTCCATTAACAACAACAACAAACAAATCCACCTTTCAACCTTACCGGTGTTTATAAACTGATGCCGACAACAATATCGGTCTTACTACACCTACTGTATATATACACTTAAATGAATACCCATGTACAATGACTACCCGTCCTACTCTCGAACGGCTTCCAGCTCTCTGTACCTGAAATAGGAAAAGAAGAGAAAGGGTGGCCCCCAAGGGGCTCAGCACCTTTGCTGGTATGGTAATCCCGCAGCCCACATGCACCGGGCCACGCACAACTAATTGTCGTCTTAGCATGCAATTGATTATATTTAAATCATGCATACAATCATAAATACACAACATTTTGCATACACCCAACTATAGGGCTCAACATACATCCAACATCCACACTTAACAAATCATCCAATGATTCCTTTAACCCTAGAGTGGCTCTCCTCTAAAACGGAGCTACTTCCTTAATGAACGACACGTACCCATTAATCGGGTTATCCTTAAACGCCTCTTGTCACAAACTGGGATTCATTTCCATGATCCACACTCCATATCCTACAACATATCTCATTCCTCACATAACAAAACATAACAAAACCTTTCTTGTTTCGACGTACACATGATAACATCACAATCATTTTAAACACCTAACGTATACTTATCGTAGCATGGCAAGGGAATTTGCATAGCACAACACCAATACATAACACCATAAATCAGTTCTCACAAGGAACCTTCCACCATAGTTAGTATACATAGTGAGCCTAGAGATTATTGCCAATCCCATGTTAAGCTCGTTACCAACCTCGTTACCGTCCGGTTATATGGAACGGTTAACTTATACCCAAGGTGTGTCGGATATAGTAATCCCAAGCACACCGAAATAACATACGTATGCCCCTGTGACCCGACGTGAGTCAGTAACTAGCTTTGGATAAGCTAAGGGAAGGTAGAAACCAAATTGGAATACCACCTATACATACACCAAGAGAGCCGAACCGGATATGATATCGACTCCCGTCCATCACACGCGTGGCCGGAACAACCGGACTCCTCACCCCATTAGTACAATATACTTATAAATAAGTAGTTAGAGATCCATTATGGAGCCTACCACATCCACACACCATACGGTATCATGACCGAGTTAAGCACACAAGGGAGGTTCACACACTTGCATACAACAACGATATCCAACTAACTCACACATAGCGTGGTTAGAACGTTCCCAAGGTTTGGGTCGTAACTCCGAATACCGATCACTCATGTGTTCCTAGTTCTAGTTAGCTAAGGTTTAACACTTTTTGAGGTTAAACGGTATCGGAGATTAAAAGCGCCATAAATGAATTACTATAAACTCATTATATTTTTATCTTACAAGGTGGCAACACTTAGAAAAACACATTGGCATACAAGCCGGTGTAATCCGGTAGGACACAGGTTGCAAGAAAACCATACCTGTCACCGGAGTCCACTTTACCACGTCCACTTATGTTCCTCGAGCAATTCTCGAACAACTGATAACATTACATATACGTTTATTAAAATCGGGTTGCATGATTATTTAATGTCTAATGCTTATAATTTTTCCCCGTTAGTTTAGTTACATAACTTTGCATTTTTAACTTGATTTACTTCATTTTATTACAACTTTTCACCTACTTAATTTTCATTAAAAACTCACCTAACATGTCCTTAACAACCTTAGAACACCATTAACCATCAATCCCCAACATTACACATCATTTCCATACCTTAAACATTTAAATCATCTTACTTAACTTAATCTCTTAAGTCCTCTATAATTATTTTTCTAATCATCAATACTCTCTTAATGGCATACCACTAATACCACTTAACATTATTAAAATCAATTAACTTAAATTTTTTAATTTAATTTTTTTTTTTTAAGGTCCGACGACCCACGACGACACCCCCTGGGTAGGTCGGCTGCAGAGAACATCCAACTTCACAGTTCAGCCCGACCGACCCAGACTGGGGTCGGTCCCCTGGGTAGGTCGGCTGCAGAAACTTCCCTTTCATTGTCAAACCTTCTCCAAATTTTTCCTCAAGCCTCCTAATGTGTTCTAACATCATTTGGCACATCAAACACACCTTTAGCCATGTACTAAACTCTTTAAATCACACACCAAAACCATCTTATCATTCACAAATTCTTACAAAATTCTTAGCACTTGGAATGTTTTCTCCTTAAGATTTCTAAGTGGTATTTCACCAATAATGACCACTATACCAAGGTGTTCCTCTACACCTTAACATCATCTCTCAAACTTCTTTTCTTACTAATTAAATCTCCTTTTTATATCTTACCTAACATCACTTCTTTCTTATCATCAATCTTACCTATACCTTATAATAACTTCTCCAAGACTTGACACACCCTAGAAACACTCATTTGATTTTTAGAACTTCCAAGATAATGCCTAAATCCTTGTAACACCTTAATGCACGTTTTCTTCCTTAGTGAAACATTTACTCATTCCTAATAATTCCTAGTTCACCCAAGTTCATTCAAGCACTTAAAACTCCTTATACATTTACAAAATTTGCCATGGGTTTCTCTTAGCACATCCTCATTCCAAGGCTCATAGTTTTCACCATTAAACACTCAAGAACACCTAAATCCATCAAGAACTTTCTCACACAAACTTCACCAAATTTACACTACATCACAATATAGTGCATAAACTTAGTTGCTTGGCACTTAGGCCCTTAAAAACATGGCTCAGGCCCTTAAATAGCATAAACCTTAAACACTGAATTTCCCACATAAGTAATGCCTTTGACCTGCAAATACACCCACAATACATATGCCCTTAATAAACTCCTTTTGGATAGTTTTCTATCTCATTTCCCATTGGCTTTTAGGTAGTTTTTAATAAGCATTTTAAAGCTCAATTTCCTAGGACACATAAAACTTCATTAAGATAGCTCATTTACCTCTCTTCTTCAAAACTTCCTCACTTGTTTTTCCTTGCCCTTCTTATTAAAAATTGGCAAGGTTTTTTGATTGCTCGTCAAACTTCTAATCAATATACAAGTAAAGATAATGAGCATTAAGCATTATACTTAAGCTCATGAACAAACCCTAGATTAACATAAGTGTTTTAAACACTAAATAGATATTTACCTTGGATTAAATGAGAATTTGATTAAGTAGCAAGAGAGGACTCCACCAAGTCCTTTGAAGTTGGAATGAAGCTAAACAAAAGCAAGAGAAGACACCATTACAAGGTGATTCTCGGCCATGAATAAAAATGAGAGGAAATGCTAGTTTTCTTAGACTTTTATTACCTTAGAACCAAGAAGAACAACAAGGTGCAAGAAATGGAGCTTTTCCTCAATCAATGGAGATTCTCCATGGAATCAAACTTGAGCTCTTGAAGTTTTGAAAAGAGGGAAATGAAGGGCTTGGTCTAACTAGCACAAATATGCTCTTAGAATTTGATTTGGAGCATGGAGTTGGATTTGGCAAGGAAATGAAGTTGAAGAAGAGTGGTTGCTGTAGCATGAACGGTTTGGAGTTGGAGAACCTTGAGGAAGACGGTGGGAAAGAAGGAAAGGAAATGAAGAAAAGTGAGGTGAGAGGTAAAAGTGTGAGATATTTATGTTTATAAAGTAAATAGTCTTTTTACTTTATCCTTTCTTTAATTGACTTTGCTGGCCAAGTGTGATGACTCACACTTCAAAAACCGTCCCCCCTTCTATTAAAGATATATATGGCCTTGTTTGACCATTTAACATCTTATGTTGACTTATGACTTAAACTAGCACTATTTGAGCACTATTCACAAACTAAGGCACATAATTGTGAAAATTTTGATTTCCCATTGATATAGCCACCCAAATGTGATACTATATAGTACACATGTTAATTAAAGAGTAATGATGGACATTTAGCCATTCAAAACTCATTTACAAGACAATTTTTCAAAAACGTGCTTTAAGACTCCTTAAAGCACATTTGTGTTTTAACTTGTTTTCAAGCTTGGTTTTCTTTGGTAATTGATTTAATATGTTCATTAACATATTTTTAAGGTATAGGTATGACCATTAGGTCTTATACAAATTTATCCCAAGCTTAGAGCACATTTTTGCTCTTATTTACTTTAAGGTGTTTATTTGTGTTTTGTTTGGTTTCATTGTCTACCAAAGTTTCCTAAGGACTTAATTAGCCTTATTAAATCATACTTGAATATTATTAAGCCTTGGTAGGCTCTTTGGGTCCTAACCAAGTTCGCTCATAGCTTAGAGCATGTTTTTGCTCAAACTGTGTCTTAATGCTTTATTGCATTTTACTATGGTTTAAATTGTACACTGATGTTCCTAAGGCACTTTTTAGCCTTTAAATACCATAGTTTAACTTTACACAACATACCAAGGTTTGGGGTATTTCAATCTACCCCCCTTAAAAGAACTTCGCCTCGAAGTTCACATTTCCTCGCATCATTGGATTAGAATACGGGAATTACTTATAGCCATAAAACTTCCATTACCAACCACCCTTTACATCCAACCTCGGACTTAATGGTCCGGGCAACATATCCACATTATACATAAAATATCATACTCACATGGTAACCTCGGACTTAGTGGTCCGGGTACCTTCACCACACTTGCACTTACATAATATCCCTCAGACACTTAGGTCTGGGTGACATAACCACATTTGGACTCGTAGGCCCGGGTAACACAATCAATTCAGAACCCACCCACATTAGAACTCAAGGCCTAAAATAATATTTATTACTTATTCCACACAACATGTCTTAGCATGTATATCAAACAGAAATACCTTTTCCATCTCTCCATGGGTTCGAATCCCACGTTGAGTACATATACACTGTGATCCCGCAGAACCCGGTCGCGATGGACACCTTCTGGTCCCCGTTCCTTTGGGAGATCAAAACATTCACTTAATTTTTAACATATGTACTTCTCGTGTCACCGGTCCGAAGACAAAGGCTCATACGTCCTCAGCTCGTGAGCAAGTACTACAAAAATATTCTTTACTAGGTTAAGTATAAGAAGATCTTTTATTCAAAATATTAATCGATTGTTTGAAAACACCAACTGAAAATCCTTTTGAAAACACCACACAACTCCAAGTCCAATTTATGCTCCTTGTATTTTTCTTAACATGGTTGTTTGTGACCACTTACAGGGAGCTTCAAGAGTCATCCAACCCTGATGTGATCAGCATCAGTGTTGAACTATCTTTCCACCCCAATTTGTGTTCGGCTTCCCTTGATCTCATGATAATCAAGTTTCACCTCCCACTTCTTTTTCAACCAACAATTAATTCAAGCATATCCCATTTTCCATCTTTAAATCCTTCTAGTCATAATCATTACATCTCCAAGGGATAGAACTCCGTCTATCAATCTTCACCCAAATCCAACTTAATTCAAGTTACCTAGGAAATTTAATTCTCACTAGGTTCTATGTCGGTCTCATACCCCTTCATAAATCACAACACTGTATATATATACATATTTTTTTATCAAAATACAATACATGGTTTACATTTATGCACCGTCGGGGTTTTAGTTCCCCGGGAGTTTCTTTACTCCTTCCACTTGTACTAACACACTTCCCACAATGGTATTCGCATCTTCTGTGCGCAATTACACAATTTAACCACAAATAAATGCGTATGTTTATATAACACACGCAACCATCATAACAAATCATTTTGTGCTATGCACAACCCCGTTCACGTACACTTGTACGGTAAAACACACTAAGTGGTTTTGCGCTCTACCCCCCTTAAAAGGGATTACGCCCACGTAATCAATCACTAAACCTTGGCTTAAAATGTTCTGCCGTCGTGAAGTGTTTTAACTTCCACGCGGTCTATTACATAATGGATTCTGATTAGAGGATTTTAACCATATTGGCGGTTTAGTCCCTAAACCAAGAATTCGCATTGGAGTTCTAACTCATAACGGTTTCGGTCCTGGCTTGTGAGGCTTTTAGGCATTGATAGCCAACCATTTTTCATATTCACCATGATATTCGGCATTTGATGCATGGGCTCACTGGCCTCTGCTGCGCCATTCTGATAATTATAGGGCTAGTTCGCCCCATTCGTTACTGTTACTGTATTGTACATCTCCACTGTATGGTATCTCTTACCCTGAGCGAATTCGGTGAGTTTCACAATTTTCCATCCATTTCTCCAATAGCTTACAGCGTAAACTACTATGTAATTCACAATGATTGACTTGCTTCTACCGACTTACAGTCGGTTGAGATTGAGCTACTGTTAATGTGTAGTGCTCTCTCAATTATTTCCCACACCTGAGGTATATTTCATACCGACATTTGGTATTCAGTGCCACTGTTATCACTTATCCTTAATCATACCTCCATATCTGGTTTCGTACAAGTACTCTTCCATTGGTATGACCTTGCATTTTCTATGCATTGATCATTATAGTATCATAGGTTTCTTTCTACATCCACCACAATTAACATTTCCCAAATCCTAGCTATCCCACTCGATCATTACTGTGCAAATGCAATACCAAAACACTCAGTCATACAGAGTGCAGAGGCGTAAACTCTTGACAGTAAATCTCTTATGCGATTGCAATAGGAGTTTACACTATGTTTACTGGAATTCTTATCACATAACACTTGCCACCGGCTTACTGCTCGGTTCCTTTGCTATCACTCACTGTTGTACCTCCACTGGGGTTAACTCATAACTCTGCTCACTCACCATTTATCATCTAACAATACTCATACAACGGTCGCTTATTGTGCACCGTATCCTTACTCAATATACAACATCAACTTATACTGCATCCGCTATTATATTAGCTTCCGCATTACACTAGGTTATCTGGCCACTTATTTGGCTGATTTTGAATATAGTACTATTTTTCCCTTGAGCGTTGTTCGCTACATTTAGCTTCACACACTATGGTGATTGCTATCAATTATCACTCTTCCTGTCTACACAACTGGTACAAACATTTCCTTTCGTATTATTCTTATTCAAATCGTTTGGGGGTAATAAAACATGGTCCATCCTCCCCACATCCTTTGAACTTGGTCCACACAGCTACCGCTCCTGCGGTCTCACAATATCCAGAGGTATCCCCACTCTTAATGCAGTGGTTCGTTCTCCGCTCTATTTACTTGTAGAGCATATACTTCTGCAACTGATCAATTTATATAAGACATTTATTTGTGGCCTATAAGCCTTATTGCCTTGAGCTGCGCTCATTGTAGGTTGTCCACATACATGTACTTCTTTGTGCAACTTACATAGTTTGGATATCATATTGAGCTCCATGACAAGATCGTTGCATTACGTTTCCTTTCATGGATGCCCCTTAGGATTATCAGTCCGTCTTCAGACAACTTATGTCTAAACTGGGTGTTAGTTTCAACCCTCGTGTTTCTGTCATGCATTTTGTGCAACAATTGTGATGCGAACACCCTTTAAGGATTGCTCTGGGTGTTGCTAAGTCATGCCATTACATTTGGCTTGCACATATGGGTACTTTCAGTAAACTACGCCTTCTCCAATGTCTTTATATAACAGTCGGTGCCTTCGCACCTCTGTATCTTAAATTTCTTGCCACATTCACTGATTCCTTCAGTCTCTTTAATTTAGCTGGGTTCCTTTACTCAACCTTCATGGTAATCCTTAGTTCTTGATTGACTTATACTGCTGACCGTAGTACGGAGTCGATACTCCCGTGTTTCGGACTCTACTTGTATACATATATGGGGTATCATACTGATACATTACTACTTACCCAACTAACCTATAAAGTAGGTCTGTCAGGCCCACAGGCTCCTATCGGAGTGCGGTCGTCCCACAATTCAGTTGGTACACTCGTAGTGTCCGTCACACGCCTAGGTGAAGTATTCTGTTGTCAACTCACTTATATTGTCCCGTGACAATATTCATTCCTTGCTTCCCGAACTTAATCAGGGAAAATTTATCCACTGTTGTATCCTTGTCAACTGCCCCTGGTTTCACTGGTTTGGTTAAAAGAAGGTTGGAAAGAAGTGTTGGTTTGAAAGAAAATCTGGTTTTGAAAAGAAAGGGTTTGAATAAATTTGGGTTTGAAAGAAAATTTTCATGGTTTCACAACATCTTCTTACCTTAACCAAGTCTAGCTTCTTGCCTGACTGGTGTACTTCCAATTACAGAGGTTAGGCTAATAGGCCCTTCCATGTTATGACGATCACATTTAACTTTCTAGTACTTTACCAAGTACTTGTAGTGGTTATAAATTTCCCGAACAGCCCTGTTATAGCAGCACTTGCTATGGCAAGTGCGCCATGCTATCTGGCTATCGGTTTAACACATACAGTTGTGGTATTTTTTACCATACTGTCATCAGTGGCCTTGTTGGCCCTCACTGATCTTACTGCCTTGATAATAACTCTTCTAGGTGACTTCTCACTGTCTTCACATGACGATCATCAACTAGGGTGTTTCCCATTCTGGGAGACCCCTTTTTCTTAGTATTGTATTCTCTTTGTAGCCGTTCACGCATTTGGGCTCTACGTTGTAGTTCCCTTGTCGGTTGGTATACCGTTGGTGATTATTTATCCACTGTGGTCCCGTAGACACTCGTCTCGGGTTTCACTAATCCACTTCTTGCCTGTTGCACGGTCGGTGCGTTGCAAACTGGTTATTCTCGACTGCTCTGCATGTCGACCCAGGTTGCCGGAAATTCTATTCTTCTGTACACTAATTCTTCGCTCTTCGCTATGAAATGCGGTTAACACTGTTTAGATGGGAACCGTCTCCGGGATTCCCAGTTTTCGGGATCTACCGTATGACAGGTTCTCCGTACCTTAGATGTGTCTAATAACAGCCAGATCGGGTATTCCCGAGTAAGAGTGGACTTCCATCTCTCTGGCGTTATTTCCCAAGTTATATAACAGGGATTGTGGAGGGTGGGAAGGATACTGTAGGTTTCCAGTATTCACTGGTAGTTCCTATCTAGCGTATCTCTCACGCTATCACTCAACCCTTAACCCAAAGTACTTAAATCCTAACTCGGTACTTCCTAAGCTCGGTAATTCAGTCATCAGAGCGATACTTCGCTCTGATACCACATTTTGTAACACCCCAACTAACACCGTACGCGTAACATTAAACTACAGCGGAAAATTCAACTCATCACATTACTCAATTCAATGGTGTTACACGCCGTTAACCACCCACGTGGCTAACAAGGCTAATACATAAACATTGTACCGGTCTGATGGGCTAAATTCCGAGCGACTACACAATACTTTCCCCTTCCATTAACAACAACAACAACATCCACCTTTCAACCTTACCGAGTGTTTATAAAACTTGCCGACAACAATATCGTGTCTTCTACACCTACTGTAGATATATACATTAAATGAATACCCATGTACAATGACTACCGTCCTACTCTCGAACGGCTTCCAGCTCTCTGTACCTGAAATAGGAAAAGAAGAGAAAGGGTGGCCCCCAAGGGGCTCAGCACCTTTGCTGGTATGGTAATCCCGCAGCCCACATGCTACCGGGCCACGCACAACTAATTGTCGTCTTAGCATGCAATTGATTATATTTAAATATGCATACAATCATAAATACACAACATTTTGCATACACCCAACTATAGGGCTCAACATACATCCAACACATCCACACTTAACAACTCATCCAATGATTCCTTTAACCCTAGAGTGGCTCTCTAAAACGGAGCTACTTCCTTAATGAACGACACGTACCCATTAATTGGGTTATCCTTAAACGCCTCTTGTCACAAACTGGGATTCATTTCCATGATCCACACACTCCATATCCTACAACATATCTCATTCCTCACATAACAAAACATAACAAAACCTTTCTTGTTTCGACGTACACATGATAACATCACAATCATTTTAAACACCTAACGTATACTTATCGTAGCATGGCAAGGGAATTGCATAGCCACAACACCAATACATAACACCATAAATCAGTTCTCACAAGGAACCTTCCACCATAGTTAGTATACATAGTGAGCCTAGAGATTATTGCCAATCCATGTTAAGCTCGTACCAACCTCGTTACCGTCCGGTTATATGGAACGGTTAACTTATACCCAAGGTGTGTCGGATATAGTAATCCCAAGCACACCGAAATAACATACGTATGCCCCTGTGACCCGACGTGAGTCAGTAACTAGCTTTGGATAAGCTAAGGGAAGGTAGAAACCAAATTGGAATACCACCTATACATACACCAAGAGAGCCGAACCGGATATGATATCGACTCCGTCCATCACACGCGTGGCCGGAACAACCGGACTCCTCACCCCATTAGTACATATATACTTATAAAGTAGTTAGAGATCCATTATGGAGCCTACCACATCCAAACACCATACGGTATCATGACCGAGTTAAGCACACAAGGGAGGTTCACACCTTGCATACAACAACGATATCCAACTAACTCACACATAGCCGTGGTTAGAACGTTCCCAAGGTTTGGGTCGTTAACTCCGAATACCGATCACTCATGTGTTCCTAGTTCTAGTTAGCTAAGGTTTAACACTTATTTGAGGTTAAACGGTATCGGAGATTAAAAGCGCCACATAAATGAATTACTATAAACTCATTACATTTTTATCTTACAAGGTGGCAACACTTAGAAAAACACATTGGCATACAAGCCGGTGTAATCCGGTAGGACACAGGTTGCAAGAAAACCATACTGTCACCGGAGTCCACTTTACCACGTCCACTTATGTTCCTCGAGCAATTCTCGAACAACTGATAACATTACATATACGTTTATTAAAATCGGGGTTGCATGATTATTTAATGTCTAATGCTTATAATTTTTCCCCGTTAGTTTAGTTACATAACTTTGCATTTTTAACTTGATTTACTTTCACATTTATTACAACTTTTCACCTACTTAATTTTCATTAAAACTCACCTAACATGTCCTTAACAACCTTAGAACACCATTAACCATCAATCCCCAACATTACACATCATTCCATACCTTAAACATTTAAATCTCTACTTAACTTAATCTTTAAGTCCTTTTATAATTATTTTTCTAATCATCAATACTCTCTTAATGGCATACCACTAATACCACTTAACATTATTAAAATCAATTAACTTAAATTTTTAATTTAATTTTTTTTTTTTAAGGTCCGACCGACCCACCGACCGACCCACCCCCTGGGTAGGTCGGCTGCAGAGAACATCCACTTCACAGTTTCAGCCCGACCGACCCAATGGGGTCGGTCCCTGGGTAGGTCGGCTGCAGAAACTTCCCTTTCATGTCAAACCTTCTCCAAATTTTTCCTCAAGCCTCCTAATGTGTTCTAACATCATTTGGCACATCAAACAACCTTTAGCCATGTACTAAACTCTTTAAATCACACACCAAAACCATCTTATCATTCACAAATTTCTTACAAAATTCTTAGCACTTGGAATGTTTTCTCCTTAAGATTTCTAAGTGGTATTTCACCAATAATGACCACTATACCAAAGGTGTTTCCTCTACACCTTAACATCATCTCTCAAACTTCTTTCTTACTAATTAAATCTCCTTTTCACATCTTGCCTAAACATCACTTCTTTCTTATTCATCAATCATTACCTATACCTATAAAACTTCTCCAAGACTTGACACACCTAGAAACACTCATTTGATTTTTAGAACTTCCAAGATAATGCCTAAATCCTTGTAACACTTAATGCACGTTTTCTTCCTTAGTGAAACATTTACTCATTCCTAATAATTCCTAGTTCACCCAAGTTCATTCAAGCACTTAAAACTCCTTTACATTTACAAAATTTGCCATGGGTTCTCTTAGCACATCCTCATTCCAAGGCTCATAGTTTTCACCATTAAACACTCAAGAACACCTAAATCCATCAAGAACTTTCTCACACACAAACTTCACCAAATTTACACTACATCACAATATAGGCATAAACTTAGTTGCTTGGCACTTAGGCCCTTAAATAACATGGCTCTTAGGCCCTTAAATAGCATAAACCTTAAACACTGAATTTCCCACATAAGTAATGCCTTGACCTGCAAATACACCCAACAATACATATGCCCTTAATAAACTCCTTTTTGGATAGTTTGCTATCTCATTCCCATTGGCTCTTTAGGTAGTTTTTAATAAGCATTTTAAAGCTCAATTTCCTAGGACACATAAAACTTCATTAAGATAGCTCATTTACCTCTTTCTTCAAAAATTCCTCACTTGTTTTTCCTTGCCTTTTGACTAAAAATTGGCAAGGTGTTTTGATTGCTCGTCAAACTTCTAATCAATATACAAGTAAAGATAATGAGCATTAAGCATTATACTTAAGCTCATGAACAAACCCTAGATTAACATAAGTGTTTTAAACAAAATAGATATTTACCTTGGATTAAATGAGAATTGATTAAGTAGCAAGAGAGGACTCCACCAAGTCCTTTGAAGTTTGGAATGAAGCTAAACAAAAGCAAGAGAAGACCATTACAAGGTGATTCTCGGCCATGAATAAAAATGAGAGAGGAGGAATGCTAGTTTTCTTAGACTTTTATTACCTTAGAACCAAGAAGAACAACAAGGTGCAAGAAATGGAGCTTTTCCTCAATCAATGGAGATTCTCCATGGAATCAAACTTGAGCTCTTGAAGTTTTGAAAAGAGGGAAATGAAGGGCTTGGTCTAACTAGCACAAATATGCTCTTAGAATTTGATTGGAGCATGGAGTTGGATTGGCAAGGAAATGAAGTTGAAGAAGAGTGGTTGCTGTAGAATGAACGGTTTGGAGTTGGGAGAACCTTGAGGAAGACGGTGGGAAAGAAAGGAAATGAAGAAAAGTGAGGTGAGAGGTAAAAGTGTGAGATATTATGTTTATAAAGTAAATAGTCTTTTTACTTTATCCATTCTTCTTTAATTGACTTTGCTGGCCAAGTGTGATGACTCACACTTCAAAAACCGTCCCCCTTCTATATTAAAGATATATGGCCTTGTTTGACCATTTAACATCTTATGTTGACTTATGACTTAAACTAGCACTATTTGAGCATATTCACAAACTAAGGCACATAATTGTGAAATTTTGATTTCCCATTGATATAGCCACCCAAATGTGATACTATATAGTACACATGTTAATTAAAGAGTAATGATGGACATTTAGCCATTCAAAACTCATTTACAAGACAATTTTTCAAAAACGTGCTTAAGACTCCTTAAAGCACATTTTGTGTTTTAACTTGTTTTCAAGCTTGGTTTTCTTTGGTAATTGATTTAATATGTTCATTAACATATTTTAAGGTATAGGTATGACCATTAGGTCTTATACAAATTTATCCCAAGCTTAGAGCACATTTTTGCTCTTATTTACTTTAAGGTGTTTATTTGTGTTTTGTTTGGTTTCATTGTCTACCAAAGTTTCCTAAGGACTTAATTAGCCTTATTAAATCATACTTGAATATTATTAAGCCTTGGTAGGCTCTTTGGGTCCTAACCAAGTTCGCTCATAGCTTAGAGCATGTTTTTGCTCAAACTGTGTCTTAATGCTTTATTGCATTTTACTATGGTTTAAATTGTACACTGATGTTCCTAAGGCACTTTTTAGCCTTTAAATACCATAGTTTAACATTTACACAACATACCAAGGTTTGGGGTATTTCAGGGGTGGACTGTGGAAGCGGTCTATGTGACCTAGGAGCCAGCATTAATATAATGCCATATGCCACCTTTCTGAAAGTAAAAGGAGGAGAAATGCAACCGGTTCCCTTCAAACTCCAACTAGTAGACAGATCAGAGATCAAGCCCATGGGCATAGTCCGGGAATCTGGTAGTTGGAGTGTCTCGCTTCATCTTTCCAGCTGATTCGTCATTCAGAAATGGATGACGATGTTTAGTTCCCCTGATTCTAGTGTCGACCGTTTCTGAGTACCGCCAAAGCCATCATTGACGTCCATGATGGGAAAATCACTCTTCGGTACGAGGATGAAACGATTGAATTCGACATAAAGAAAAGATGAAGAAAAGCTCAAACTTTTCTCCTCATGCCAAGGCAGTGGGATTCACAGATGATAGAGGAGGAAGGCGATTTTGGCAGATGAGAGCATGTATTCTCCATCTTCCATCCAGGAACTGAACTGAACCGCTAGAGCGAGTATTATTTACTTCTCTAGAAGAAAAGATGGAGGATCCAGAAGTTAACGCCATGCTGGCGTACGTAGAGAAAGGAGGGCTGGTTATCAATCGTACCGGCCACCAATCGAAGAAACTCGACAGAAACCTCAAAATCATTCCATCATGGAACAACCTAACTCGAGCTTAAGAAATACCCTCTAACCTCAATATGCTTTCCTAGCTGAAAAGACCATTGCCTTCATTATTTCCTCTTTTCTCTGAATTCCGGGGAGGAAACAAGTTACTCGAGGTACTAAAGAAGCACAAGACAGCAATCGGTGACTATCGCTGATATCAAAGGAATTGATCCTCCTATTCACGCACCATATATATGAGGAAAACTACAAACCTATCAGGCAACCTCAACGCCGGCTAAACCCTAACCTCAAGGAGGTAGTTCGAAAGGAAGTTCTGAAACTCCTTGACGCGGACATCATTTATCCATTTCGACATCCATTTTTCCCCAGTTGTTTTTTTTCCCAGGTTGTTTTCAAGTAGTCCCTAAGAAGGGGGGCATCGAAGCTGTTATTAATGAAAAGGGAGAGACTATCCCTCAAAGAAAGATCACAGGATGGCGCATGTGTATTGACTATCGGCGTTTGAACTTGGCAACCAGGAAGGATCATTTCCTCTCCCCTTTATCGACCAGATGTTGGAACGACTAGCAGGGCAAGAGTACTACTGTTTTCTAGATGGGTTCTCGGGTATTTTCAAATACCAATCGCACCTGAGGACCAGGACAAGACAACCTTCACTTGTCCTTACGGTACCTTTGCATACCGACGAATGCCTTTCGGTCTATGCAACGCCCCTGCTACCTTCCAGAGATGTATGCAAGCAATATTTGCTGACTTCATCGAGCAGAGCATAGAAGTCTTTATGGACGACTTTTCAGTCTATGGCTCTAGTTTCGACAAATGCTTGGCACAACTTGATTTAATCCTAAGACGGTGTGAGGATACGAATCTCGTTTTAAACTGGGAGAAGTGTCATTTTATGGTCAAGGACGGGATCGTCCTTGGACATAAAATATCAGCAAAAGGAATAGAGGTGGATAAAGCCAAGGTAGAGGTTATCGAGAAGTTACCAGCACCAACTACAGTTCGAGATATACGAGCATTTCTAGGGCATGCAGGATTTTATCGGCGTTTTATTCAGGACTTCTCCAAAATCAGCAAACCATTGACCGACCTGCTACAGAAAGATGCCCCGTTTCATTTTGATGAAAGGTGTTCAGCTGCTTTCCAAACTATAACACAAAAATTGGTGTCAGCACCTGTGTCATACCACCTGATTGGTCTCTTCCGTTTGAGATCATGTGACAAGTGACTACGCCGTGGGGGCAGCTCTATGCCAGAAAAAAGAGAAAATCTTGAGGTGATCGCTTATGCTAGCAGAACACTAAACGACGCCCAGAAAAACTATACGACCACCGAAAAAGAACTTCTGGCTATAGTTTTCTCCCTCGATAAGTTCAGATCTTACTTATGGGGAAGCAAAGTCATCGTGCATACAGACCACTCCGCTCTCAAATACTTATTTACAAAACAAGAAGCCAAGCCTCGCTTATTGCGCTGGATTCTTCTACTTCAAGAGTTTGACATCGAAGTCAAAGATAAGAGCGGGAAATTGAATGTCGTCGCTGACCATCTCTCTAGGTTGGTGACTCCTACGGATAGTGTGCCTATCAACGAATTCTTCCCCGATGAGACTGTCTTCTCATCACCAAAGTACAGGAGCCATGGTACGCGGACCTGGCCAATTATTTAGTCTCTGGAACAGTACCCTATGATTTCCTACTCCCAGAAGAAGAAATTTCTTTCTGACTCAAGCATTATTTCTGGGAGGACCGTACTTGTTCCGAGTTAGTGCTGATGGGTTGATTCGACGATGTCTCCCGGAAGAAGAGGTTTCAAGCGTCATACACTTTTGTCACTCACGGGAAGCCGGAGGTCACCATGGACCCACAAGGACCGCTGCTAAGATCCTGGCCTCAGGTTTTTATTGGCCGACCCTTCATAAAGATGTGTACCAATTCTGCAAACAATGTGATAATTGCCAGAAAATGGGTAACACATCCAGGAGACATGAGATGCCACAACAGGGGATACTAGAAGTGGAGCTCTTTGATTGTTGGGGCATTGATTTCATGGGACCGTTCCCTTCCTCGCAGGGCCACCAATATGTTCTAGTGGCAGTTGATTACGTGTCGAAGTGGGTAGAAGCTATACCTGTCATCATGCTGATGCAAAGACAGTAACCAGGTTCCTCAAAAGCACATCTTTACCCGTTTCGGCGTGCCAGAATTATTATCAGTGATGGAGGATCTCACTTCTGCAACCGTTTATTTGAAGCGCTTATGGTTAAGTACGGGGTACGTCACAAGGTAGCTTTACCTTATCACCCCCAGACAAACGGCCAAGCAGAAGTTTCCAACCGTGAGTTAAAATGGATCCTCCAGAAGACGGTTAACTCATCACGAAAGGATTGGGCACTTAAGCTGGATGATGCGCTTTGGGCTTACCGCACTGCATTCAAGACTCCCATCGGGATGTCTCCTTTTAAGCTGGTCTATGGGAAAGCATGCCACTTACCTGTAGAGATGGAACATAAGGCATATTGGGCAATCAAGGCCCTAAACTTTGACTTAATTCTGCGGAGAGAAAAGGAAATTCCAACTTTCCGAATTAGAAGAGCTGAGATCAGGCTTCACCAGAATGCAAAGATTTATAAAGAGCGCACCAAAAGTTCCATGACAGGATGATCCTCAAAAGGGACTTCGAAATGGTGATTGGGTTTTATATAACTCAGATAAGGATCTTCCATGGGAACTAAGTCTCATTGGGCCGGCCCTTTCCAGATTGTTAGTGTGAATCCGTACGGTGCGCTTTGAACTCCAGAACAAACAAGGCGAAACTTTCAAGGTCACGGGGCACGTCTTAAAAGGTATAATTCTCATTCTATATTTCAACTGATTCTCTGCAACTTATTTGTCCAAGAACAGCGGGACAAACTTGCCTCGAACTCTTCTCCAAACTAAAAGCTTGGTCAAATACGTTAGCTAGAGACGTAAACCCGGGCAGCTTGGTGGGAGGCAACCCACTATCTATCTTTTATCTTTCCTTTAAATTTTATGATGTTTCCTTTTGTACTATATTTCCCTTATTATGTTATAATAAAATGCAGGTTCACTTGAGTTTTCTGGCTGTGCAGAATATTCTTTACAGGTTCTTCATGACATTCCACAGCTGCACTCAAGTGTGGGGGAGCTCTACACACTCTACGAAATCTGGGGAGTACACTCTTTCCTTTATTAATTGCATGCCCTAATATTAATTCCATCTACGCATGAGGGCATTGCTTAAGCTTAAGTGTGGGGGAAGAGCCTTTTAGGGCATTTTGTGCTTTAATTGTTTAAATCTCTTCTTATCTTGCATTTGTTCAAAAATTAAAATTATGTACCCTGCTAATGTAGGTTGTTCTCTTTAAAAAATAAATATTGTTATGAATTGTGGGATAAATGGTACAAAAATTTAAAATTTTGATTACTTTTAAGGAGCATTTGATATGCGGTGTGACCAAATAATCTGCAATGGTTGGATTTTATTGCTCAGGGTTTCTTTCTGTTTCTCTCTTAGGGATTGCTAAGGGGTGCTTTTCTGTTAAAAAAAAGAAGAAAGAAAAAAAATAAGGGACTGCGAGACACCATTGGTAACCAACAAAGAGAGTTGAGTGTTCTTAATACAAAGGCGTTATGCCTACATGTTCTCATCTCTTATGCATAAGCGAAACAAACGCATAAATCTATTCGCCTTTTGTTTTCTCCTCAATGCCCATTTTTGAGAGAAGTTGGCCATGGTAAAAGTTCTCAGTCACCTAAAAGAAACATTGAAGTACCTTGGATCGTACCCCGAAACTCTTATTTTATTTTTACCCTGAGCACACCTATGCCACCAGCAGTTGATTTTTCACACTCCTCGAAAAGTTTAAAGATCATGTTTATCCTACCCTTCATAATAATATTTGTTAGTATTGAGCATTCCCTACTTACTTGGGTACGTGGTTTTGCTTGAGGACAAGCAAAAAGATAAGTGTGGGGGTGTGATAAGTGTCCCAAATGAGCATGATTTATAGGGTATTTCATATATATTAGCACTTTCTTGCTCATTTCTCCACTTCGGTTAGTTTCCTCTAGTTTATGATTATTGTTATCTCACAAATTTATTGTTTAAACATAAGGAAAACCAAGCTGGGAGTAAAGTAGACGAAGAGATGAACGCATAGACGCAAACGGCTCAGAAAACAGAGTCCAAACGAAGAATCTAGAGCCGATCAAGTTTGAAGGAAATAAGTCACGTCCACACCGCACCGCATGGTATGGAGGCGGACAGGGAGCGGGTTCCCACTACGTCCGCACGCGGACAATCGAGCGGACAGGAGGCGGAACTCATAGAGACGTCCGCTTCATTCTTAGGCGGACGGTCATGCGGACAGAAGAAGAGGCCGGGCGGACAGCAAGTCGACAGAGACGTCCACGCGGGATTAAGGCGGACGCAGAGGCGGACGCGACTAAAATCTCGCGCAAAAACAGTTTTTCTTCTCCATCGACTTCGCTCGTCGACTTCGCCCGTCGACTTCGCCCGTCGACCTGCAACTTATCTATCTACTCTTCGCGTTCTGTCCCCTGAGCAATTAATGCTCTTCCACCTCTGTCTGCAGTCGTTCTTCTTCTTCCTCTCCTCTATAAAATACCACTGCACTTCAAACAAAGACACACACGTTCCACCCCAAACTCAACACTCAAAATCTCTCATTTCAGTTACAAAAAAATCCTACGTACTCGCTCCACTCTCTTCCTCTTCATTTTCTCCATTCATCATCCACGCATCTCGTATGTGTATTACGTCCAACATCGTCTGACTTATTACCAGTTAATATGTCAGGCTAAGGAGGATTTGCTCCAGCAAGGGTTTTAATTATGGTTTGTTTAATTATGTAATCAATACTTCTACCGTTAAAATAAATACAGTTTGTTACGCTTAAAGGTTTTCTCTCACCATTTAAAAATACATGAATTTATTAAAATGCTTTCCTAAGTCTATTTTGATCAAACCAGGTGATAAATAGACAGGTTAATTAAGCCGTAAATCTAGAGAAAGCTTATTATGATTAATAGGTTAGTATTTTCAGATGCAATTATAATTCCTCGAAATTAACGTCTGTTTACATAGTATTGCTCGAACCTTGATACTGAGCATTTTCTGGTAACGAGTTCTTAAGGGTCTATGACTTAGTCCTTAGGATAATAACAGGAATTTTGCCAAACTAATAAATTAAACCGGTAGAGATAGCATAATTAATCAGATTATAAAACCTAAACCCGGAGTTCCATTTAATTCATCTGCACTCAGTTTTCTAATCTGCTTAATATTTTCTCTAAAACAAGTCAATTAATTTCCCCCCTTTTGTGACAAGTTAGGAACTATTTTATCTCGCTATAAGTCCCACGGTTTGACCCCGGCCGCTTCTGTCTTCTATACTATTGCGACCGGGTTTTATTTGCAGCCCGACGGATATTTGAGTATTAATTTCTTTCTTTTATCAATTTCACCAGTACTAATCACTCACGATAAATCCACTCTGCAACTGGCGTTAATGCAAAGTTCGTCTACTATCATTTCCTCATTATTTCGGGTTTAGCTCATAAGTCTATTTGCCTCCGTGTTAATAATTGACGGTTTATAAATAATGGTCGCTTAGTTGCTGTAACACCCCAACTCAATCCAAATGTGGTCTCGCAACTTAATAGTATATATATAAACATATCACAGCGGAATTCTTTACAAATCCAGGACCTTGCCACGGTCTGACTACAGAATATACCGAACATTAGTGCAACAACCTTAAACATTTACATACTTCTTCTTACAACCCCCTCACATCCTATACATCTTACTAACTCATATTGCCAAACGAGTGTACATGCACAACTCGTAGGCCACTCTTAACCCTTAACACTTGTATCCTCTTCTTACCCCGCGACGGCCGCTTCCTGTTGTACTGTGTAGTAAAAACAGCCCCCAAAGGGGGTCAGCACGAATGCTGGTACGATCCCCTCATGGCCCCCAAGCTAACGTGGCTACGACGACTAATTATCGATAGCATGGAGGTTGATTGGATGCACAACATAATAGTAAATGTTGTAAACACAATCCATTTATGAACAATCAAGGTTCACGCACAATGAACGACTTAAACGCGTTCCCTTATTTAGAGAGTTAACTATTTAACTCCTTAAGTAATGTTCCCTCCTAATCTTAGTCCATCCTTATCTCACCTCACTCTTAGTCTTATCTTAATCTTAGAAACAACCATCCTTTAATAAGGAGTGGATGTAACTTACCTTAATCTGAATAATACAAACCATCCTTTAAAAAGGAATGGTTGCAACTTATCTTAACCTCACCTTAATCTTAATCTTAACTTAATCTTAATCTTAACGATACAAATCATCCTTTTAAAAGGAATGATTGTAACTTATCTTAATCTTAACTTATCTTAATCTTAATCTTAATAATACAAATCATCCTTTAGAAAGGAATGATTGTAACTCATCTTAACCTTAACTTATTCTCAGAATACGAACGTTCCTGGAGGGGAATGGTTGTAGCCTAAGTCCAAACCTGGGATTTAGGTGATCCCACCGCACCATCTTAATGCCACCTACCCTGGACGGAAATCCAGCGTAGCTGAGCCGGCAACCGGCCCTAGGCTACAAGTCCGAAGACAAGTCCTTAAGCGGAGGGCGGATCTGATTCAGATACCGTCCCCCTTTTTCCTTAGCATGCATGACCGGAGATCGGTCCCGGGTTTCCTCACTCAAGTTCCAGTTAGTACTAATCTCAAACCCTGTTTGTCGGTTAACCTCTTTCGGTTCATATCGTCCCTTATTAGGGGCGTTCCTTAGTCTCACTCAATTCCTTACTAAACATTGGTTAGTAAGTTCTCACGGTATGTTGTGTTAGTTTTCAAACATCACACAACAATACAATACATATATAATGTTCCGGTTGCATGCTTTATCTTGTTTAGTGAGCACACAAACAAATAGCACACAAGCCGAGGGACACCTCATTAGCAAGCAGGTCACAGAGAACTGTACCGTTCACCGTTGGTCGTTCGGCGGCTTACTCTCTTCCGGAGTCCCAACTCCCAAGTCCTAAAACATTCATTCAGTTTAGGTTGTTAATCACTTAACTTAATATGACTTACTTAACTTGTTTAACTTACTTAATTCCTTAATGATCCCCACCTAACATCTCTTAAGTTTACAACTTAATCTTACAAACTTAATCTTAAACTTTCAAGTTTATACTTAACTTCTCTTCCTTAAGTTCTTAGGGTCCAATCATTACTACCCTACCAAAGGCATACCTTATTACCCATTGCCATTTTTAGAATTCAAAATTTCTTTTTTTTTTTTGTTCTAGGCTCGACCGGACTTACCGACCGGACTTGCCAAGTCCGGTCCGTTCCAGTACCCTTTACCGTTTGAAAATTCACTCCGACCGGACTTACAAGTCCGGTCCTATGTCCGGTCGATTCCAGAGACTTATTACCGTACAGAATTTAAGCCCGACCGGACTTGACAAGTCCGGTCCCATGTCCGGTCCATTCCAGAAACATTTTCCGGTATTGTAACAGAGCCCGACCGACCTTGCAAGTCCGGTCCTAAGGTCGGTCGGCTCCAGAAACTTGTTTCTAAATTCTCTTTCAACAACTCCATACTTCTCCTCAATATTCTAATATGTTATAACCTCATTTGGGCACCTCAAATACACCTTAAGCCCTCCTTTAAATACCTTAAATCATCCACCAAGATCCACCTTAGTCATTATGCATTTTCCTTGTAATAATGCTAACACTTGTAATGCTTTCCTCTAGGTTTCTAGGTGGTGGTTCATACTTAATGTAACCACTATGCCAAATGTTTTCTTCACCACTATAACATCATCTCCCAAGCATCTTTCACCATCGAAAACCCTTTTATGCACTTACTTAAGGTTCCTTCCTAAGCTTAAGCTTCCATCCACCAACACCTTATTTCCTTCATAGTTGTTTACCAACATTTGACTAAGTCCTACATGCTCAATTACATTCTCTTGATTCCCCAAATCCTCCAAGGTAATGCCTAAGTCATTATGACTCATTACCACACTTTATCTCACCCCCTTTTTCATCAAGACAACCTCTAAAACTTCCTAGTACATTAATTCCCCTTAGAACACATTCAATTCACCTTAATCATTACACCTTCTCCTTAAACTTATGCACACTTCTTATATTCCTCATCTCATGATTTTGGTGTGCTCAAAACACTCACCATTCCTCTAACTCCTCCTAGACATCTCTAGGTCATCCTAAACCTCAAGGACTCCTTAGTTAACTAATCTCCACTCAAATTCCTCATAATGATTCCTAGTAAATCCTAGGTCATATTAGTTCACCACCATTGCCTAAACACTTATTTTCTACTCAAATTTTGCCATAGCACCTCTAGCATCATAGCATGCCCAAACACATTATTTTCCTCATTTAACCATCTCACACACCTCAAGTTCTTTTCATCATATCTCATCACCCAAACCAACTCATTCATAACAAACTCAATATTTCGCAATAATCTTAAATTGCATAGCACTAAGGCTCTTAAATGACATGGCTCTTAGGCCCTTAAATGACTTAAACTTAAAACTGAATTTCCCACATATATAAGCTTTCAACCTGCAATACACTCATCAATCTCATAGTAGTTATAATGCTCTTAAATCCACCTTAAACTTATATTACTAACTCATTCTCATTAGCTCCTTAACCACAAGTTCATAAGCTTGTTTAAGTTCTTTTTCTTAGGTTATATAACCCAATACACAATGTAAGCTTTAAGCCACATTGGTATTTATCTAAAACTCATTCCTTAATCTTAAACCACCATTAGGTAAGCATTTTACCTTTTTCTCAAGCTTATCTTAATCTCTTCCTTAGGCCTTCTTCTTGCATAGATCTCGGCCACCACTTAAATTCCTTTTGCCAATGTTCTAGTCAATATTTAAGGACTCATATGAGTACTAAACAATGCACTAACCTCAAGGAATGAAAACCTAGGTTAGAAATGTGTTCTAAGGCATAAAAGTGGATGATTACCTTTGAAGTCTCAAGGTAGACTTTGGCATTGAATGAAATAGGACCTCCACTAGTCCTTGGTGAATAAATCAAGATAAAACAAGGCATAAAAACATAGCCCCATGAGAAGGAATTTTCGGCCATGTACAAGAAATGATGGAAACATGGTTTTTCTTACATTTTCTTTACCTTAAGAGAATGGAGAAGCTAATGAGCTCTTCAAACTTGATTTTCCCCCATCAATGGAGTTTTTTCATGGCACCAAAATGGAGCTTTGAAAGATTTGAAAAGATAGAAAGATAGGTCTTGACCTAACTAAGACAAATATGCAATTTGTTTTGGATTTGGAGCTTGGAGTTGTATTTGGCAAGTGATTGAAGATGGAGAACCATGGAGGGCAGCACTCTCGGTTTTGGAACAGAGAGAAGAAGAAGAAACCGTGGGTGAAAGAGAGAAATGGAGGATAGAGGAGAGAAGGTAGCTTATAAGGATATTTTGCTTTAATAAAGCAAATAGTAACTTCTTTACTTATCTCTTCTTTTCTTCCTTATTTGACTACTTATGGTGACTCACCCTCCTTAGAAAAACCGGCCCCCTACCTTAAATGAGGCTAGTCATGGTCTTTGTTGACCAACTAATTAGCTTAAGTTGATTAAAACTTAAACTAGTCACTAATTTGGCACTATTCACTAATCAGTGCACATATTTCTGAAATTTTTGATTTCCCATTGATTTAGACCTCCCAATGTGATACTAATTAGTACACATGTTGATTAAAGAGTAATGATGGACATTTAGCCACTCAAAACTCAATTCTAAGACAATTTCTCAAAAATGTGCTTTAAGACTTCTTAAAGCACATTTTGTGTTTTAACTTGTTTTCAAGTTTGGTTTTCTTTGCTAATTGATTTAAAATGACCATTAGAATATTACTAAGGTCTTATCATGCTATTTGGGTACTCACCCAGTCTCTCCAAGCTTAGAGCACATTTTTGCCCTAATTGCCCTTAAGGCATTTCCTTGTGTTTTCCTTGGTTTAAATTATCTACCAATCTTTCTAAGGCATATTTTAGCCTTAATACATCATGATTTGATGTTTACTTAGCATACTTAGGTTTGGGGTATTTCAGTTGTGCACCGTAACTTAATTCATTTATATAAGTACTATCTCCACGGCCTCTGCTACTACGGTAGCTTGCCTCTATTTTGTTGCCAATTGTTGGTGCAATTCCTCAACCTTCAGTCCAATGTCTCGTCTTATATTCAATCCCTTCCTGATGTAAACACACTGGGAGTCCTCTAAGTTCAGGTGTATAGCGGTTACCGTATTATGTTGTCAGATTGTTATCTCTTAATGTGAAAATGTTTGCTTTAAATTCGGGTTCATATGTAGGTTAGTCTCTCTCATGTTCTTCCTTCACTTATGGTATAGATTACCAAGTAATTTGGCTGGCTAAAGAAAATTTACTACATTGAGTCACAAGCTCTTCTGAGCACTCTTAATGATTATCTCTGACAATTACTGCGTTCTAAATTCCGGCATAGGATGTAAGCTCTGTTTGTGTGTGGGTGTTGGTTTTGAACCCTTAAGTATTGAGCTTAAGGCTTCAAGGTTCGATTTGCAATTAGAATAACTAAACTGAAATTCTAACATTAAAATTTAATTATCCTAACTGACCCACACAAACCTGAATAGAGTCACCACCTAAGTTATAACCTTTTAAACTAGGAAAGGAAATATTGTTACAATTTCTAGAGATATGGGTTTGGGGGCTTGATATGTAGTTTTCTAAGGGTTTTCAAATTCTTTCATTACCCTTTTAAGAAATTACTTTTCCTCAACTATTACAAATCCTAAGGCTTAAGTATTGGATGACATATCTTTGTTATTTGTTATGACTCAATTGAACTAAATATTCTAGTAACAGTCAAATGTGTTATTATATATGACTCAAAATCTTAAATGCCGGCCACCTAAACAAAACCAACATAATGTCAATTTAATGTGTAAAACCAATCTAATCTCATTAAAAAATAAAAAAACAAATCCATTAGCATGCCCCCACCTTGCCGACTCAAATGATATAGTTTGCCACGGTACTTTATTGAATTATCAATGACATTGAATAACAACGAAACACTAAAAAAAAGAAAAGAAAATGAAAAAGAAAGACGGTTACCTATTCTCCTTCTTCAAACCACACGGCTCTCCTCGAGCAACAAAGCAAGGATTTACATAAATTAAAACCGGCAAGGAAAAATCTCACACATACCAAGTGAGTCCCGCTTTTCTCTTCTACATACGCTCGGGCCAGCAAGCGGGAGAGAGCACTCCTCAAATTTCACACAAGTTCCAGATTTTCCTTTCACACTTTAAACCAGTTCATCCAAGACAGGGTATGCATTCTTCTTAAGGTCTACACATATTGCTTCTTGTTGCTCCTTTTTCTTTTGGACTTTCTCGTAGAATTTAAAGAGCGAGGAAGGAGTAACCGTCAACTACCGAGGTATGCATGGACATGGACTTGCTTTCAGCGACGTGCCGGTGATATCAACTGGTGGTGTGCGCGGGTGAGTACAAGGCCAAACTGTCTCCTTCTCACCGTTTTAGCAAAGCGCTTGATTCATTCCTTACTTTCCAGAACCTTCCCATTCGTAAGCCTTGGTAACACACAACTGGCAGTGAGTTCAGCGTGATGTCGAGGTGGTGATAGCGCCATGTGATGTTTGGGATGCACGGAAGGAGATTCTGTCTGAAGCTGGTGTTTAGCGACGAGATGGTGTTGGTGGGTCGAGATGCGTAGCGGTGATTGGTCGACGTCGAAGAAATGAGCAGTGGTGATATGTCGAATGAACAAAGATCTCTCGGGAAGTGCTCGAGTCTTACTCAGTATCAATCATCCAGTTCTACAACATCTTATCACCTAGTATAGATAAAATCATGACAATGGACGGTGATATGCAATAGTGTGATATGATAAGTAATGAAGTAGGGTGTCAATGTCAAATGTTTCTCCTCCTAGTTTTTATACGAACTGTTGATGTAAAGTGGAATAATGGAGACGGCAAGCGACAACAACAGACTACCGATGATTAGGATAAACTTTCTACTTCTCCATTGCTTTCCCTCTTTCCAAAATCAGAACGACGCGCAGCGTCTTCACAATTACCTCGATCCAGCTATTGAAGTAAGGATAACAGATGATAGCGGGTTGCAGGCGCAAACCCCTGAGGGGAAAACAGCTCTCTGACCGACAGCAATGGGTATGGGGGTAGTGCTGGTGGTGACAAACGATGGGAAATTTACTGGCACTGACGGGCTGACGACAAGGCTCTCATGAGGCTGGAGGTAGACCATACGAGATTGGCCATGAGTGTTGATGGTGGACTGTTGGCGTAGACAGCAATGGTGATGCTCAAGCCATGATCATCTATGTCCCCGTATCCTCTGTGTATTAGCGTCACTGGAGGTGGTGGGGCAAGATATTAGCCATGAAAGCAAAATGAGAGAGAAAAATATTGTATGATCGTGTATCTGAGGGTGTAGCAGCAATGGAACATAGGATAATATGACAATGGTGGTGTAAGTTGGTTAAAGGTTTTTAGATCAAGTATGCTTCACCGTTCCCCTTTGAGCTCTTCATGTTTATATAGGAAAATGTTAGGTGTTAAAGGCAGCTAACAAACTTTTGGTTTTGAATTTTGAAAATGGTAAATTAAATAAGCTAAGCTTAGAGAAAAATAAGGGATAAGAATGGAGAAGAATCCAAATGTAAAAATGTAAGAATCTACCTAAAAGAAAGGTTAATTAACAAAGATGTTAACAGTATTTAAAAAAAATCTAACTAAAAGGAAATAAATCAATTAGTAAAAATAAGATGAAAAGTATTTACATTTTAAATTTGAAACAACCAGCCAAGATGCTAACAACAAATTTTTTTTGTTTCTTTTTTTTTCAACATTCTCGTTCAAAGAGAATTTGAAATTTTTATTAATCAAATAAATTAAGCTCAGAGAAAAATCAGGTTCTATGAAAATAAAATAGAAACTAAAAGGAACATCTAAAAAATCTTAACAATCATTTTTCTTTTTTTTGGATTTTGAATATTGAAAGCTATTAAATAAACCAATTATTAGAAGGATAAAGAAAAGGATAATCATAAAAAAATGTAAAATAACTATCAAAAAATAAGATGAGATTAAGATTGTTGTTTTGGTTTTTTCCTTGGAATCACGATTTAAGAAGTTTTTTTGTTTTTGTTTTGGATTTTTTTTAAAAAGAAGATAACCACCAATAAAAAAAGGAAAGAAGCATTTTTTGTTAAAAAGAAAGCAAAAACTACAAAAGTTGTTTGTCATTAGCCTCGAACCATTAACCTATTGTACCTTTTCCCTCTTCTCTACCATTATGCCAATATGATTTCCTGTCAAACATACCACCTATCTCAGTTCCATGCTATCATTGATCATATATGAACCTTATCCCCTCAAAGCCCAAGAAATACCCCTTTTCACTCAAATGGGGTAAATTTTTTGGGTATAACAGATTGCCCCCCGTCCACTTGATTTTGGAATGTCAATGAAATATCAAGCTGACGTTTGATAATACTCAAAATCTTTACAAATCTTGTCTCACCTTGCTCGTCCCTTTTCTTGTGTTCAGAGGTGTTGACTACCTTGAAAAGATGCTTGAGCTTACCGAGTTATTCGATGGCCTTGGCGACCTAAATGAGATGCACGTCATTGTACCAAGGCACTTCTTTGGGTCCGAACCTATCCAAGTAAGAAAATTCAAGCAAGTATCCAGGTGCTTATAGGGACTGGAACCCATCCTCTTATATGCAAAATATGTCAGTATTCGATGCTTTTGAGAACCAAAACTCATTCAAAATGAGATGCAAGATGTGTGATGTAATTCGGATTCTTATGGGGACCGAAACCCGTTCAAAAGAAAATAACTCGGATGCCTCTGGGGACCGAAACCCATTCAAAAAGAAAATAACTCGGATGCCTCTAGGGATCGAAACCCATTCAAAAAGAATATAACTCTGATGCCTCTGGGGACCGAAACCCATTCAAAAAGAAAATAACTCGGATGCCTCTGGGGACCGAAACCCATTCAAAAAGAAAATAACTCGGATGCCTCTGGGGACCGAAACCCATTCAAAAATAAAATAACTCGGATGCCTCTGGGGATCGAAACCCATTCAAAAATGCTTCATGTTAGTTTCCCAAGGGGACTTAGTGCCATCGCCTGCCAACTGGGTTGTTGGGATGACCTTCTGGTTTTCACAGGGGACTTATTGCCATCGCCAGCCAGTTTTTATCCAAAATGTTGACATAGAAATGAGGACTTATTGCCATCACCCCGCGAACTTATGCACATTGCCAGTATACACCCTGCTTCAATCAACAGGCAGCATACCTCCACCTGTTCTCGTACACATTGGCCAGTATACACCCTACTTGAATTCAACTGGCAGCATACCTCTACCTGTACTCAACCACTCGTACACATTGGCCACTATACACCCTGCTTCAATTCAACGGGCAACATACCTCCACGTACTCAATCACTTGTACACATTGGCCAGTATACGCCCTGCTTCAATTAAACGGGCAACATACCTCCACGCGTACTCAAACACTCGTACACATTGGCCAGTATACACCCTACTTCAATTCAACGGGCAGCATACCACCACCTGTACTTAACCACTCATACACATTGGCCAGTATACACCCTACTTCAATTCAACGGGCAGCATACCTTCGCCTATACTCAACCACTCGTACACATTGGCCAGTATACACCCTGCTTCAATTCAACGGGTAGCATAGCTCCACCAGTATTCAATCACTTGTACACATTGGCCAGTATACACCCTGCTTCAATTCAACGGGCAGCATACCTCCACCAGTACTTTACTACTCGTGCACATTGGCCAGTATACACCCTACTTCAATTCAACGGGTAGCATACCTCCACCTGTACTCAATCACTCGTACACATTGGCCGGTATACACCCTGCTTCTATTCAACGGGCAGCATACCTCCACCTGTACTCAGCCACTCGTACACATTGGCCAGTATACACCCTGCTTCAATTCAACGGCAGCATACCTCCACCTAAACTTAACCACTCGTACACATTGGCCAGTATACACCCTGCTTCAATTCAACGGGCAGCATACCGCCACCTATGCTCAACCACTCGTACACATTGGCTAGTATACACCCTGCTTCAATTCAACGGGCAGCATACCTCCACCAGTACTTAACCACTCGCACACATTGGCCAGTATACACCATGCTTCAATTCAACGGGCAGCATACTTCCACCTATACTCAAACACTCGTATACATTGGCCAGTATACACCATGCTTCAATTCAACGGGCAGCATACCTCCACCTGTACTTAAACACTCGTACACATTTGCTCAGTATACACCCTGCTTTCAATTCAACGGGCACATACCTCAACTGTACTCATCACTCGTAGACATTGGCCAGTATACACCCTGCTTCATTCAATCAACGGGCAATACATACCTCACTGTACTCAAACCACTCGTACCATTGGCCAGTATACACCCTGCTTCAATTAAAACAGGTACGCATACATACCTCCACCGTTACCTTAACCACATGTACATGTTGGCCAGTATACACCCTACTTCAATACAATTGGCAGCATACCTCCACCTGTAATCGATCTGAAATACCTGAAACTAATAAACATGGAATTAACATCTAATCACATTAATTAGGGCCTAACATTCCTTAAAAGTCAACTGAGAACAACAGTGGTCAACACAAAGTAAGATATTGTACCCTTTGACTGTTTAGGGTAAATAAATACCCCAAATGAACTTCTTAGGACCTTAGACTGTGTCCTAAGCTTTTTTAACACATAACTAAACATATTACAATTATTGGACAACACTCCAACCAAAGAACAAGCATTTACAAGCTTCAAGGTCAAGTAGGGCAAAAATGTGCTCTAAGAAAACCTTAAAGGTCTAATGACCTCTATTTTATATAAAATTGGATTCCTAAGATCAAATATCATGTAAGGAAAACAACAAAACTGTTCTCAAAGAAAACTAAGCTCAGAAACACCTTGCGACACAAAATGTGCACTGAAATACCTTAAAGCACGTTTTTGTGTATGAGCCTCTAAGATAATGACTATTTGTCCCTTTAAGACTAGATTAAATTCTTTATAAAATTAATGTGACATGATAGACTATATTATAAAGTCTAAATCGAAGTTTGGAAATAAAATTAAAATGGGTAATTTAAGATGAATAGTACCAAAAATAAAATTTAATTACTAAGTCTTAACCATGGTCAAATGTCATCCATTGACCAAGCTGCCCATTGCCGCCCCTTATGAGCTGTCAAACCCACTCTTTAAGCAGCATAAATATCCTAGCCAATCTAATGAGTCACCTAATTACTATTTGATAAAGTAAGATTAATTAACTTAAAAGTAAATTTAGCTTACCTTCCTCATTTGTCTTGCTTCCCAGCCGACACAAGCAGCTCCATTCCTCTCTTTTGCTCCTTTTTGACGGTAAGAACATGCTAAGTTCAGAGAAGAACACTTTGCTACCTAGGTAAGCTTATTAAGCCTTTAAATGTTCATTCTCTTCACAATTCTTTCCTCTTTCCATGGAGCTAAGCATCAATCATTTCCATCCATGTTTTTAGGTTGTTTTGGAGGTTAAAAGGAGGGTGAACCTCGGCGGTAACAAGGGAAGGAGGTGGAGAAATCTAATCTTGTTCTTAAGGTAAAAATGTGCTTTAAGCACTTATATCTTGTTTATCTTCAAATCCGGTTGTGAAACTTGTTTCCTAGGCTTATAATCTTCATCTTAACATACTTATTCAGTTGGTATATCAAGAGCTTCAAGGTATAGCCAAATCCAAGCCAGAAACACCATTTTTGGCATTTTAATCAAGGTAAAAATTAGCCATCTTCTAATCTGAGTTATACCAGTTTACCAGTAAAGCATGGTTTTAGTAGCTCTTTTGATGCTATTGTTCTACTGTAAAAACAGGCCCGAAGACAACTTATACTTGCCATGGTATTCTAAGGTAAATTTTACCTTGAAAATATACATTAAAACACTTCTTATGGTTAGATCTTGCTTGGAGACAAATCATGCCTTAATTGCTTTGCTTGCTGCTTGAAACATGTAAATAATGTTGTGGAAACTTTATCTCCAAACAGCCGTGGCCAAACAAGGCCTAAACTTGGCAAAAATAAGGTATAAATCACTTAAACTTACACTTGGTATATTAATATTTGTTTATACATATGTATATATATATGCCGTGAGTGAATAAGTTTATTAAGGCCTTATTTTGACCTTAGGTGATTAAGGAATGGTTTAGTAAATTTTATAACTAATTAATTAACATAATTGTCAAATTAAGACATTATGTGGAAAATTGGTAAATATGGAAAAGATATGTGTAAGGCCGAGAGTTTAATGCATTTTTGGGCATTTATGTGTAATTTATTTTATAAGCTACTGTTTGTAATAAGGCCATGTACTTTAGGCCATTTTATTTATTTATTTATAAGGTTTTAATTAAGTTTAAGTAGTACATATGAGTTACCGCAAGGAAATGTGGTATATAGTGTAATTAAATTAAATTTGGGGGCTATATAATAATAAGCCAAAATTAGAGGTTTAAATGAGTTTAAATAAAAATTAAAAGATTATATAAAGTTTTTGGGGTTAAATGGTAATTTCTGAAAAGTATGGGTATAAAACCGTAAATATGGAGAATGATGGTCAAGGAAATATTAAGGTCTTTTTTACAGACCTATCTCAGCGGTTCTTAGTAGGAACCGCTGCGATAGAGTTATTTTATTTTCCCCCGAATCAGCTCCACTTCGTCTTCTCCCTCTTCATTCTCTTTTGTAAACTCGAGAGAACAAGGACGACGGTGATATCGATGGTGATTCCGCAGCTTACGACGCCTGCGATTGCTCCACCACCGCCACGTCTTCTTCCTCGTCGCGCCACCGTTCTTCGCCGCCGTCGCCGTCTCCAATCGTTCCGCCAGGAGGTCGCAGGCGTCAATCGATATAGCTGCGGGAACCCTAGGTTCGAATTCCTAATTCGAACTTCGAATATGTTAATTATTTTGTCTTGTTGATTGAATAACTAGTTGTAATATAGTTATTGATTGTTAGTTTAGTTGTGTGTGCATAATTTGAATATTGATAGATTATTGAACAAGTATAAATATTTGTGCATATAAGGTGTTCGATAAAATGCCTGAGTTGATATTTTGCTGTTTGTGCCCTCTGCATACAACCCAAAGTTGTAAAAAATAGTACGGGAGTTTAGTACGGGTCATCTGAAGTATGCGATACGGAAGTACAGATACGGATAAAACGGGGTTAATGATACGGATGATAAATTTAATTATATAAATATAGAACTAGAATTATAAACATGACTATGAAACTATGAAAGATATTAAAAATAAAAATTGCAAATCAATATAAAAATAAGGCATATAAACATCTACTATATAAAATAACTTAGTTCAAGTACTATATACCATTTTATAATTTATAATTTCTTTTTACACTATAAGTTTTAACTTTTTTTTTTTTGAAGAAAGTAAGCTATTTGAATTAAAGAGTAACATATTTACAAGAGAACAAAAATACTCAAATGCAACACAGACTGCAATCAAACACCCAGCACCCACACAAAACTCAACTAAAATGAACCACACCTACAGACTCACGTACTCGAACTTACTACTAGATCCTGCAAACCGAAAGCCATAAGAATTCTGCAATTTTTCCTAGACTCAGTAATCTCAAACTTGCTCCATCTCACCTTCAGTTCCCTCTTCATGTCCAGAACACACCTTCCTTCCAATATCAGGTACTACATTTTGAAAGATCAACTCATTCCTCATCTTCCAAATATAGTATATAACTACCCCCACCGCAGCAGTTCTCAGTCTATACACCAATGTCCTTTTATTTCGAGAATTCAGCAACACAGCCATGCAGTCCGCAAACCTTACCGGGAGTTTGCAAAGCAACCAATTGTGTAGTTGCTCTGGAAGATAAATTTACTGGTACTGCACTCGAAAAACAGGTGATCACGAGTTTCACCCATACTGCAAAAAGCACACTTAGGATCAATATTACCAAACCATCTTCTAATCCTATCTTTGCTTGGCAATCTATTTTGGCAGGTTAACCACCAAATGAAAAGAAGATGGAGTACAATATTTACTCCAAATTACCAGATCCCACTCCCCCTTCGACTGAATTGGATGAATAATATCAAAGATATCATTCACCACCACCATACCTCTCTTACCAATGCATTCCAGAAGCTTATCTTTCAAATTCAAGTTGATAATTTCATCTTTGAAAGATAAGCAGCTCTTCCACCAGAAGGCATGGGCCCCCTTGTATTTCACATTCCAAATATCATCATCTCTAAGCACATAGGCTCTGCACCATCTTACTAAAGCTGACTGGGCAGTCCCTCCTCATTGAGCTTCAGTAAAATACCAATAGCAGCCGCTTTATTCCAAGATAAAATCTCTTTTATACCCAGTCCGCCCACCTCCTTAGGCTTATACACATTTGCCCAGCCACCGGGGCCTTCTTCCCACTCTCACACCCAGACCAGAGGAAATTCCTACACTTCTGTTCAATAAGATGAATAACTTTCTTAGGGAACAGAAAAACACAAGCCCAAAATCGTTGCATACTAATGAGAGTACTCTGGACCAACTGTATCTCCCAGCATAACTCAGCTTCCTAGCTGTCCAATGTGAAATGCGAGCTGTGATTTTGTCTATCAGTGGCATATACTCCCCACATTTAAGCTTCTGATCAGACAAAGGCACACCAAGATATCTCACCGCAAACTACCCTCTTCAAACCCAAGTTCCTCCAAAATCCTCCTCTTCACATCATCACACCCACTCCCCCAAAGAAAACCCTGCATTTCTGATTACTGACCAATAACCCAGAAGTAGCAGAAAATTTATCCAACATGCTCTTGATAATTCTAATTGAGCCCACATCCCCTACAGAATAAGTAAATCATCAGCAAAGCACTAATTTTTAGCCCAATCCTACTACACTTCGGATGAAAGTTAAAATTTGGGTTATCTTGGACGACGACAGCAGACGACCAAGTACTCCATCACAATACAAACATCAAAGAGAGGGGTCACCTGCCTCAGGCCTCTCTCTCCCTAAAACCCTTGCTAATCCTTAATCATAATATAAGATTGGAACACAAATCATTACCACTGACAAACTCTTTGAAACCTAAACCAATCAAAATTCAAAAACTACAACGCTAGCATAGATGATCCCACTTAAATGCATCGAGGATTCTCCTTCTTAGAACAAAAAAACATTTGGCCATATCACAAAAGCTCCTTAAATCACTCAAAATCAGAAAAACTTTAAGCCTAGCTGCAAACTTGGAAATAATCATAACCTACCATGCTATCAAATCCTTAACCACTGAGATTCAAATTTACACCAAAGAACAAATTTACCTGCTTCTGAACACCAACAAACTCCCAGCACAACAGCTAATATCATTCACAAAATATCCACTAAAACCTCACTCACTCTTAAAGTCACTCCACTATCATAACTCTTCCTCTCAATTAAACTCTAACCCAAATTATACTTCCTAACATCATCAAACTACTGATACATACACTCACATTATATAGAAAACCTTCCCTCAAGACCTCTTAACCTAAACTTTCCATAATCTCCAAATCTTAATAAATAACAGACCATTAACACTCCATAACCTAGTGATAATCAACTTGATACGAGACTTACACTTTAACCACAGCAGCAAATCTGCATACAACTCTAAGGCACCTCCTGTAAGAGAATTACCAAACATATCATCATACAAAAAACTTCAAAATTTGCTTAACCACACTTCACAATATTTACCCATCACAAACCCTTAAATCTATTCCATCACACCAATCATGACTAGCTAATCTTGGAACCAAAAAGACTACCAACCTTGAAAAACAGAGGTTGAACCATCAGCCCAGGGCCTTAGTATTCTTGATGGAATTCAAAGCATCCCAATCTCACTATCCTGAACAGGCAAGATAAGATTATCATTCATCCTCTCTGAAACCTTGTTCCCTCTCTGGAGATATCAACATCAACACCACTCTATCAACCATCCTTTTCCCAGAAGGTTCTTGAAAAACTCAATAATATGATCTGAAATATCCTCCTGCTTCGTCAGTCTATGCCCTTGCTCATCCATCAACATCTGAATCCTAGATGAACATCTCCTCGCATTCATGAGCCTATAAAATAGGCACTCGATTCATCTCCAAGCTGAACCCAGTTACACTTAGCTTGCTGCAATCTGAGTATATAATAAGCTCACATTCTTATTATAAGCTTGAATCAACCCATTTTCCTTTTCTATCAGCACCTTATCAAAAGGATGAAGCAGAATATCCTTCTGAACCTTGTGCAACTCCATTCTATCAGCCTCCACCAAATCTCTAATTCGACCAAATTTATCCTTATTTAAACCCTTGAGCAAAGACTTTAACTGTTTCAACTTCTGGGTAACCCGAAACATGGGACACCCACTAACCTCCTTCTGCCAGCTACCCCTCACCATCTCAAAATACCCCGGATCAGAAATCCAGATATTCCTAAACCTGAACATACCCGGAGCCTTAACACTTACATTATCCAGCATCACTAGAGCAGGAGAATGATCAGACACATCAGCCGGGCCAAAATCTGCATGCACATTAATATAAGAACAGCTCCAGCTATCATTCACCAATACCCTATCCAATTTACAATAAATTCTCGAACTTAAATCCACCACATGCTTATTTGTCCAGGTAAAGAAAGCTCCCGAAAAATCTATATCATGAACATCAATATCATCAACACACTCCACAAACTGTGTATCAACTTCACTAACAGAGGACTTACAGCGTAGTTTTTCACCAACTTTCAACAAGCAGTTGAAATCCCCCATGATGATCCACGGCCCAATAACACCCTGCTTGATATCCCTGAGATTCTTCCATAACTCTTCCCTGTTCTCACTCGAATTAGCTGCATAAACTGCAGTAAACAGAAAACAAAACTCCCCATTCTTGGACTCCACTCTGCAATGAATCAGCTGATTAGTGATCAAAATACTCCGAACATTCCACATATCTTCCTCTCATAACAATAAAATCCGGCAATTCTTATCCAGACCAATATTCGAGGCCCAACACCATCTTTTATTCAACCAGCCTTCAATCTTCTCCCATTTATTATCTCTAATGCGAGTCTCAAGAATCCCCATAAGACTCACTTTATTCTCAAATAAAAACTTCTCTACCGCTACTCTTTTATTCAGGGAATTCAACCCTCGAATATTCCACGCAGCTATATTAAATCTACCCATTAGGATTCCGAGAAGAACTACCAACCATCACTCCCTTCTCCTTATAACTCCCTTGCTTACTTCCCTGCATCCCCTGCCTAGACCCCACAACAATCCAGTTTCCTTGATCCAAATCCTCATTTCTCCTTTCCACTACCACAGGCGCAACCACACCAGACCCATGTAGTTTAGATACAGGATTAACATTCCTCTCTCTCCTCCTCCTCACGACTAACCTCCTCCTGAGAGACTTCAACAGTGTCATTCTGCAAAGCACCCTCAACCTTCTCATCACCGCCACTATTCTCCTTCATCTTCTTACAATGGATACCCGAATGGCCAAAGCATTTTCAACCATCACAATACCATGGCTTCCATTCGTATATAACCTTCTGAAAATATTTCTCTCCTCTCCCATTCTCAAGCACGATCTAATCTCTAGGCTTATTACACCCATCAATCTCAATTAATAACCGAGCAAAACAATCTTCTCCTTCATAGCCGTAAGCTTATCCGCCAAAATAGGCCTTCCTATTTTACTCGCAATCCTACCCAGCATATGAGAAGACCAAAATTGCAGATCTAAAATTAGGAAGTTTAACCCAAACAGGAATCGAGGCTAAATTAGCCAAATCCAATTTACACCCAGGCATCCATTCGCGCAATATAATGGGATGATTCCCCCTAACAAACCACGGACCCGACTCAAGAATTTTCATCTTATCATCCAGATTCTCGAAACGGAAGACAAACACACCGGCATCATTCATAAAGATCTTCGGTATCACAATCTTACCCCAACGCGCTTGAACATAACTTTCCATAGCAGCATAAGAACTCCGAATTCCCAGCACCGCACCAATCAAAGAGTTACCCCAATAATCACACTCTTCTTTAACCTCACTATCCGTGAATTTCAGAATCGGCGACTCATCTTCCCTGAAGCTTTCCAACCATAGGCAATTCCCATGCTCCCGGTTATTTGCCACAACTTCACTCCACGACTTCCTAATTTGAGGAACTTTAGCAATCGCGCCAGCCCCACCAACCGACCCCGATTGCTACAACTTCTCAAACACATTCACACCCTCAACCCAACCCCCTCCCGATCCGCCGACTTCGCCTGTTCTACTACCTCTCCTTCCTTGCTCCCAAAGATTAAAGCCTTTTTAGGAGCTCCAGACACGACCACCGGGATCGGCTGATCCGGCGTGACATTCCCATTAGACCCAATAACCCTACTCTGAATCCCCGCAATGGCAACGTAGCTTTAGGTTTGCGTCCTCTACCCATGGTAGATGCAAAGAAGGAAAAACAAGAGAGAAGAGAGACCCTCTCTCTCTATACCAAAGCCGTGACAATTTGTTGTATGTGAGAAGTATTTATAAGTTTTAACTTTTCATTATATAGATCCAATAAACAAGTTTGTAATTCAAAACAAGTTTTAACAGATTTATTGTATATGATTTTTTTTACTAAACTAATTAGATCTAAACATTATATGTTGAATTCATTACATAATGACTACATGATACCAATATCATAAACCATATATAAGTCGTTTGTTGACATGAAAAGGTTTGAATTCATATGTATATATGTTGTTGACTATTATAATTTTACATAATTCCTGCAAAAAAAAATAGACTATTAATTAAAAAATCCTATAAAAAACTAGCTTAATATGCTGTTTTAGACAAATTTGATACGACTAATTCGGTGCTGAAATCAAAGTAATACTGGTATACTGTATTACTTTTTTCGCAAAGAGCCTTGAAAAAAGTTACAACCCTTATAAGAGAAAGAAGAGTGTGGGAAGTAAGAAAAATGTAACAAAAAATGTTAACTCAAATAAAACAGAGGAGATATACTGCATAACAAGCAGCACACTAAAAGTACAAATAAATAAATAGAGCTGAAACAGATGTTAATTAAACGCCTTTAAACTGCGAGCAGCTTGTATGGTATTAAAACAATTCATATATAACAAATTTATAACTTAAATTCATATAAATTGAAATGGTAAATAAAACTATTATGAAAAGAAAAAGAATAACTACAAATCATTTTGTTCCTAATTCTCAAACTATTTAAAAATTAACTTCAAGTTTCACATTAATAAAGTGGTAAGATCTATAACTTTATAACATCTATGTTCTCCCATTACATTGCAGTATATACGTGCTTAATATGATAATGCTTATAGTAATGGGTTTCTTGCTCCCCCTAATATTATTACCTTGCTTCACCGTTGTGTCTGCAGTAATTGGGGTGGTCTCTATGTCTCTTTCTTCCTCATTGCTTCTGTTGTGCAGCATGAGCGGAAAGGTAACATCTTCATCTATTTTTTTTTCTCTTTTTATTTTCTTAATATGATAATGCTCATAATAATGGATTTCTTGCCCCCACTAATATTATTTCCTTGCTTCCCCGCTGTCTACAGTAATTGGGGTGGTCTCTACTTCTTCTTCCTTATTTCTTCTGCTGGGAGTAAGAGTGAAAAGGTAACATCTTCATCTATCTTTTCTCTTTGTTTGTTTAATTAATTATTACGAAAAAGTGGTTGTGGTTAATATTGAGTGATTGTGAATAAGGATGGTTGCTGTCAATTGTTGAATTTATTTGTCGTGGTAAATAAGATGTTAGTGAATGCTTAATGATAAGCATGGGATTAACACGATTACGCAAAGGTCATGCCGAATTTTTTCTAGAATCGTATTAGTCTTATTAATTAATTTTATTTGTTATTTGTGTATAACAATCTTTACTTTTCTTTGTCAGGTCTTCTGATACTGCTATTGGATTTGTACCAGTACTGTGAGCCTCGATTTTAAACCCTATCCTATGTGGATTAACTTTATTGGGATCTAATCGGGTTTTAGGTCCACTTATAGCCTAAGATTAATAACTATGTCATATAACAATAATTATTAAAACCCAAGCTAGCTCAATGGAACCTATTACGAGTCGCCACCTAATTTTAACCTAGATCAAATTAGGAAAGAGAGTTCGGGTTCGGGGGCTTGATATTCGACTTAATTAGGGTTCAATTACTTTCATTACCCTTCCTAGGTCATTTTTCCTCTACTTGGTTCAATTACGGCTTTCTACAAAGTTGTTTTTAACCTAGGTGCGCGCTTCTGTTTTTTTTTTTATTTTTTAACGTTTGTTTTGACAGAAAATTAAAGTGGAAATTAAAATTACCTATACCAGGTTTCGGAGGCAGAATTAGGTCAAATTTTGTTTCCGTCCGTAGCCACGGACCTAATGTCCGAGGCCACGGACCCCAGTTAACCTATATGAAAATAAAAGTCGAATTAAACATAAAACAGAAAATTGTAAAGTCCGGGCCACAGACAGGCTGTCCGTGGGCCCGGACATTATTAGAAAACCTAAATTTTTAAAATTTAAAAATCCCGCCGCCATCCGTGGGCGTCCGAGCTTACGGACAGGGACTCCGGGACCCCGGGCATGACGTCCGTGGGTGCGGACCGCCCTCGGACGGCGGCGTTGAGGCTGTTCCCGAAGGTGTTTTTGGCTCAAATTTTATGGGTGTGTAGCCTGAAGGATGTACAAGACGTTAGTGATTGAAATTTTTCAATTTGAATTCGAATTAAGCACGAAACTTAGCAAACAAGTTATTGGACAGAAGCTTAAACAAACAGCAATACAGAAGCGTAGAGGGGTTAGTTTGAGCCCAAATTCTGAGGCAAGACAGATAATACCGTGGAGAGTTAGGAAGTGGGATTTTTACCTGCTTTACCTTTGGATTCACGGTGATTCTTCACACCGGGATTCGTCGAGTGCTCCGTTGATGGCAGACCCGAGAGGATTTCGAACCAAGCTTCTGGTTGTTGGTTGTTCTTGCTGTTCTTCACGTTTTAGTGGTGTTTTTTGTGGGGTTTTGATGACTATTGGAGCTTTGGGGATTGAAAAACGTGTTTAGATGGTGATTTCGGGGGATTTTCGGTATGATTTGGGTGGCCGGGTGTTGGAAAACGTGAGAGAGAGGGAGGAGGTTGCCTCTTTTGACTCTCTAGGGTTCTTGAGCATCTGAGGTTCTGATTTTATCCAAAAACCTATCCCCTTATATAGACTTTCTTAAAGATAAAGAAAATCTAGTAAAAGTAAGATTTTTTGATATTTTAATTAAGTGCCTTCCCAAAGGAATTTTGTTATGAAATTTTAACCACGTGTCAAGGATGGAAATTATGAATTTTCTGAAGTGGAATCGGATTTTTTTAATGTTGGAATATTTTTAAATTTAATTTCTCATCAGATTCAGTCAGAAATTGCTAGAAAATTATTGGAAATTCGAAAAATCAAAATTCCAACGCCATTATGCTTAGAATGTCATCCTCTATCACGGGTTAAAATATCAAAGCATTTCAAGCTGATTTGGGCATCCTTTGGAGGAGAGAGAAAGCTTATATGAGGTCTCAGGAGCCTTTAAAGATTACCAAAACGCCCCTGAAAATGACGAAGCTTCTCCTCATGCCATGGGATGCGCCTCTCAAGCCGGAATCCCTCACTACTTGATTAAAATGCCCCTCACATCACCAGGGCCTCGTAGACCCTAACCAGGGGGGTCAAAATTTTGGGTATAACAGATTGCCCCCCGTCAACTAGACTTTGTAATGAAAATGAGAAGGCTAGTTGATGCTTGAGTGATACCCCAAAATTTCAAATGTTTCCAAGAACCTGCATGTTATCGAAAACTGATAAATTGTGTCGAGCTATTCTAAGGCGCTGACTACCTATAAGTAAAATGAAGTAATGTCAAGCAATTCTAAGGCGTTGACTACCAATAATGATGATATGATGTCAAACTATTCTAAGTTCTAAGGTGTTGACTACCTACGAGTAAAGTGCAATGAAGTAATGTCAAGCGATTCTAAGGCGTTGACAACCTAAAATGTGGAAATGAGATAATGTCAAGTGATTCTAAGGCGTTGACAACCTAAAATGTGGAAATGAGATAATGTCAAGCAATTCTAAGGCGTTGACAACCTAAAATGTGGAAATGAGATAATGTCAAGCGATTCTAAGGCGTTGACAACCTAAAATGTGGAAACTGGGTGGTATGCAAATGGAAGAATGCTGGAATGTTGATGATGCTAATGATGCTGATGATATTGATGATGCTGATGATAATGCTGATGATGCTGATGATGCTCGGATGCTTCTGGGGACCGAAACCCGTGCCAATGCTCCTGGCTGGACCCAATGTGGACTTATTGCCATCGCCCCCCAAGCCGGTGTGCAGGGATAACTCCTGGTAAAAACCTTGGGGACTTATTGCCTTCGCCCACCATTCGTTGATCCCGAAAATAAGTTGACATCGCAAAAGGAGGATTTATTGCCATCACCTCGCCAACTTTTCTGTCTCCAGGTCTTGTGACGCGCCTGGATAATGCAACTAGGTCTTATGACAAGCCTATATGAATGTGATGAATGCAATGTGTTTGATAAGAGTGTGTAAGCTAAAGGGTAACGCTAGGTCTTACTACGAGCCTAAGGGAATGCAACTAGGTCTTACGACGAGCCTAAAGAAAGGATCTAGGTCTTATGGCGAGCATAAAAATGGTTCTAGGTCTTATGGTGAGCCTAAAGGACGGATCTAGGTCTTATGACGAGCCTAAGGGAATGCAACTAGGTCTTATGGTGAGCCTTAAAATGGTTCTAGGTCTTATGGCGAGCCTAAAGGACGGATCTAGGTCTTATGACGAGCCTAAGGGAATGTAACTAGGTCTTATGGCGAGCCTAAAAATGGTTCTAGGTCTTATGGCGAGCCTAAAGGACGGATCTAGGTCTTATGACGAGCCTAAGGGAATGCAACTAGGTCTTATGGCGAGCCTAAAAATGGTTCTAGGTCTTATGGCGAGCCTAAAGGACGGATCTAGGTCTTATGACGAGCCTAAGGGAATGCAACTAGGTCTTATGGCGAGCCTAAAAAGGTTCTAGGTCTTATGGCGAGCCTAAAGGATGGATCTAGGTATTATGACGAGCCTAAGGGAATGCAACTAGGTCTTATGGCGAGCCTAAAATGGTTCTAGGTCTTATGGCGAGCCTAAAGGAAGGATCTAAGTGAAAGTGAGTCAAGTGTATGATGGGTCCAAAAGAATGTAAAAGGATTAGGGCTCAAGACGGGCCTGTGGGTGTTTGAATGTGGAGGTAGGGCTTAGGACGGGCCTGAGGAAATTTGATGTGGAGGTAGGGCTTAGGACGGGCCTGAGGTGTTTGATGTGGATGTAAGGGCTTATGCCTGTGGTGGGATGGTGGTGCTCAAGCTTTAGGTTTCAATTGGTGTTGTCATGGCAATTGTTGGAACCAACAATTGCCCCCAGTATTTTTCCTTAGGACAATCTGAGTTCTTTACGATTTTTGGCAATCGATCGTTCCGATCGATTGCCCCCAGCATTTTCTTTGACTAATGGCGCATAACAAGTCTCATTCTCACAAGGTCAGGGTTTATCTTGATGTGGTACTTTCTATCCTACACTCAAAGTGTTTAATGCTTGCACTCATACTCTCCTTTTGGACAAAACATCTCGGCCATTGAATTTGACATTTGTTAGATTTACGCATTCAACCTGTTACTTTCACGTGATTGGATACACAACTACTAGGTCGGAAGTCTTTTAAGCTTATATCGTGGCTATGGGCTGTGATGAACGATAACAGGACAATGGAGGAATGTTTAGGATATGTGGAGCTATAAGGGTGACCAAAGCTGCAACTTGCACCGTCTCTCGGACTTGTCTTCTTTGCCTTGAAGTCGTTCGGCTACTTCGTGATGATTTCGCATGTGAGTTTGGAACTTGGGACTTTTGGGTTGTTCCTTGCACCTTCTATCTTCTTTCCGATTTTGGATTTCTTCGAGGCTTTTCAGGTTTGCCTTTCTTTGAATTTTCCTTTCCTTCGGGGTTCTTGTGTTTCCCGGCTTTGAACTTTGAGAGCTATTTTTGATGTTAGCTCATTTGGATCCTGTGTCACTTTAGGACCATTTGCGGATCGTTTCATCATGCTGCTGGTAGTTTTGCTTCTTTGGACTTGTGAAGTTGCTGTTCGGAAGTCGGGCTCCTTGCTTCCTTTGGTCACCGGGTCGGTTATTCATCATTGGCTGGCTTGTTTGTGGAGTTTTGTGTTTGTAAAAGGGGAACGTATATGAAAAGCTCAGCGGGGGTGCCTAGGGTGTAATGTCAGGGTTCACAAGCTTTTGGCTGTGTGATGCTGTACCTAGGTGCTCCGTCATCCCTAATAGTTGTGTATCCGTTCTTTGTTACTTTTCACAGGTCTAAGCGTAAATTTACAAAGTGTCTCCTTCGGTCGGAGTTATGGCCGTTTACCTTACCTTTGAATGTGATCTCTCTAGAGTCACGTAAAATGACATGCTCTTTCACTCATGGTTTTACCGCTCAAGGCACTCTTACGAAATGTTCACTCAGAGACTTGTTCACGCGCTTTAAACAACGAAATAAACATTATCGACCCTTAACTCAGATTGCCCCCAGTATTATTGTGGGGTTTTTTTGACAAGCCTTTTGAATGCCCAAGTTATTTGTTGGAGGTGGCTGTATGTGTGGTGGTACGTGGTGATGAAGTCTTGCTGTTTTGGTGGAGTGATGTAGTGATGAAAGTAAAACATGGTAGTGGGATGCTTTCAGTGTACGGTGAAACTTTCTATTGAGAGGTGACAAGTGGTGGAAGCCGACAAGGTGGTGAGATATTCCCTGCGCAAGAATGAGTTTCATGTGGAAGGGGGGTGTGGTGAGACACATGGGATGTATGTGATCAAGGTAGTGGATGTGGGTGAAATGACGTGATGACTTATTTATTTGAAGAGTGTGGGGTGAAGACAAAGGTGGAACATAGGATAACTTGACAAAGGTGGTGTAAGTCGGTTATAGGTTTTTAGATCAAGTATGCTTCACGGTCCCCCTTCGGGCTCATCATGTTTATATAGGAAAATGTTAGGTGTTATAGGCTGATAATGAGCTAACAGGCTTCTTGTTTTGAATTTTGAAAATGGTAAATTAAATAAGCTAAGCTAAGTGAAAAATAAGGGATAAGAATGGAGAAGAATCCAAATGTAAAATGTAAAAATCTACCTAAAAGAACGGTTAATTAACTAAGATGTTACAGTATTTAAAAAAACCTAAGTAAAAGGAAATAAATCAATTAGTAAAAATAAGATGAAAAGTATTTACTTTTGAAATTTGAAACAACCAACCAAGATGCTAACAACAATTTTTTTGTTTGTTTTTTTCAACATTCTCGTATAAAGAGAATTTGAATTTTTTTTAGTCAAATAAATTAAGCTTAGAGAAAAATCAGGTACAATGAAATTAATTTTTCTTTTTTGTTAGATTTTGAATATTGAAAGTTATTAAATTAACCAATTACTAGAGGATAAAGTAAAGGATAATCATAAAAAAATGTAAAACAACTAACAAAAAATGAGATGAGATTACGATTGTTGTTTTGGTTTTTTCCTTGGAATCAGGATTTAAAAAGTGTTTTTTTGTTTTTTTTTGGATTTTTTTAGAAGAAGATAAACCACCAATAAAAAAGGAAAGAAGCATTTTTTGCTGTTTTGTTTTTTGATTTTGTTTACTTTACAAATGAAATCAGATTTTCAAAGTTATAAAAAAATAAAAAGAAAAGAGAACTAAAAAGAAAGCGAAAAAGACAGTTAAAAAGAAAGCGAAAACTACAAAAATTGTTTGTTATTAGACTCGAACCATTAACCTATTGTACCTCTTCCCTCTTCTATACCATTATGCCAACATGATTTCCTTTCAAACATATCACCTATCTTAGTTTTCATCCTATCATTGATCATATATGAACCTATCCCCTCAAAGCCCTAGAAATACCCCTTTTCGCTCAAATGGGGTAAACTTTTTTGGTATAACATTGTGCAGTCTTCCCTCTTTATATATGTCCCTGGAATATTTCCAAGGAAACTTCAAGGTTTACGGTTTTCAGTTCTCTAAGAAAGAGTATTCTATCTCTATTTTAGGGGTTTATTCCCACTCAAGGCCTCACTACAGGAGTGGTATCCCCACCCTAAAAGGGGTGGTTTGTTCTTGCTTTGAGTATAGTGGTGTTATTGTATAATGAGGAAGAGATTGAGTTGTTTTAGTGTTAATAAAGATGATTAAAGGGCTTGGACCCCAAGGGGAAATAGATGAGTTTGTGCAAAATTTTAATGTATGTTAGTGCTTAAGGTTGTTGTGGCTATTAGAAATGAGTTGGTGAGCTGAAATTGTGTGTGGGCAATGCTAAATTATAGGGGAAACTCTGTCAAATTGTCCTAGAAATTAGATGACTTAAGGTTTACATAATTCTTTTTTTTTTAGGTTTCAAATTTAATTATGTAGGTTAATAGTATGTAGTTCGTTTATCTTTTCCTTAATTCAATTAGGATATGTTTACATGCTAAGTTTTATTTTTACTTTGTTAATTATACGTCAAATTGATTAGTTAGGATTACGCTTGCTTTCGTTTAGACTTTTAGTATTTATTTTGTTTTATGCTTTTTGTTTTTGATTTTGCGGTTTGCTTTGTTTATTTTATTTATTGTGTCATTACTTGATTGTTTTAGTATTAAGTTACAAAATTCTTTTTTTAGCTTTCAAATTTAATTCTGTAGGTTTATAAGTATTACTTTCATTTATCTTTTCTCTTAGTTCAATTAGGATATATTTTACTTGATAAGTTTTAATAATTTGTTTCAATTTTATTTGCGTTTTATTTTTTCTCGAGTGGATTAATTAATTTATAGTTATATTTTGTGTTTTATTTTTGTTTGTTTACTCATTTTTGGTGGTTATGCCTTTGTAGGGGGCAATCATATAATGGGCTCACCCGATTGAAGTCGTACGGGGATGAATACAATTCATTTGTGAACCCGTAATATACTCAACTTACATCTTCATCTTTTTAGCTTATTATATATATTTTTGCAATCCTAATTACGAATAATTAACATACATAAACTAATGAGTTTATATTCTATCTATAGAGAAGTGCTTAAGATTTCCCCGTTCATTGCACGGTTATTGACAACGGAGTGGAAAACCGGTAATATAATCTAACTTATCTTTTTGTCTTTTATACTTTGTATTTCCACAAAATATTGAATTTGGTTTGATAAATAAATTTGGTATTAGTTTGATTTGTTTATTTACTCATTTTGTGTGGTTACGCCTTTGTAGGGGGGAATCACCGTTGCTGTTTCCTTCTCTGTGTACAAGTAAGCTACTAAACTTTGCTTTTTGTTTGATCATTGAGATTATCTATTCAGATAATATAGGTGCTAGTATATAATTTAGGTTGAAACCTTAGAGTTAGAGTAGCTAGCTTATTTAATATGCATACAGTCACGCTTCATTAACCGTACCGTTTTGTATTTCAAATAAAGTATGGAGCGTGACTGGATGTACGGTGAGCGAGGGGATCACTATCGCAACATGTTGAAAGAGTTTTGCAAAGCGGCAGTGCAGCACAAGGACATGACAAAGGCGGAGAAAATACCTTGTCCTTGTGTTGACTGCGGTGTCTTAAGGAAATTTTCAAACATTGTGGAAATTGAATTCCATCTGAAGACTCGCGGTTTCATGCCACACTATAAGAGACGGATTTTTCATGGAGAAAGTGTTGAACATAATGTCGGGTCCTCGTACATTAATGAAAGGGAGAGGATGAGAACAGACCACACATTTGATTTTGTCGAGTCGGAACCGATCCCAATGCTTCCGGAGTCAATGACAGTGAACCGACTTATCATGATGAGCAAATAATGGAGATGCTTGATAACGTGAGAATAATTTTGTTGATCGACCGGATGAGTATCAAAGGTTGTTAGACGCATCCAAGACGACATTGTATCCTACGTGCACTAAGTACTGAAATTGACGGCTATATTGAATTTGTTCAACCTGAAGGGAAGATATGGATTGAGTGACAAGGTTTCTCGGCATTCCTCGAGCTGATTCATGATATGCTACCGGATGAGAATGGTCTCCCTACCACCACCTATGAGGCAAAGAAATGGGTATGTCCAATGGGAGTAGAGTACAAAAAAATTCACGCGTGTCCAAACAACTGTGTGTTGTACAGGGGTGAATACGCACATCTGGACACTTGCCCGAAATGTCAGCTGTCCCGGTATAAGCATAAAGATGGTGAGTACTCCTCCGTTCAAAAAAAAAAGCCCTCCAGCTAAATTACTGTGGTATTTGCCGATTATACCCAGATTCAAACTGTTGTTTGCGAATCCAAAAGATGCAAAGAATTTACGATGGCACGCAGAGGGTAGAAAGAGTGATGAGAATTAAGACATCCAGCAGCAGATGGACCTCAGTGGAGAAACATCATAGACGGTTCAAAGAACATTTTGGAGGTGAAGATAGGAATTTGAGGCTTGGGCTATGTACTGACGGGATGAATCCGTACGGCACATTAAGCAGTCAACACAGTACTTGGCCCGTTTTACTAGTGATCTACAATTTGCCTTCGTGGTTGTGTATGAAACGCAGGTACATAATGTTATCTCTTTTGATATCTGGCCCCAAGCAGCCAGGTAATAATATTGATGTATACCTCGCCCTCGCCCCATTGATTGATGATTTGAAGTTGCTGTGGAATGAGGGAACCGTTGTGTATGATGCTTATGCAAGGGAAAATTTCACGCTCAAGGCGTTGTTGTTCTGTACGGTCAACGATTTCCCTGCATACGGGACTTGTCTGGATACACTGTGAAAGGAACATTTGCATGTCCGGTGTGCGAGGATGACACATGTTCGGACCGTTTACAAAATTGTGGAAAGAATGTTTACATGTGTCATCGACGTTTTCTACCTGAAGATCACCCTTATCGTAAGAGGAAAACTGTTCAATGGTGAGGCCAAGACTCGAGTGGCCCGTCTACCTTTGACCTCTGAGGAAGTGTATGCAAAGGTTAAGGACATTGTGAACGTCTTTGGAAACACATCGAAACCGGCAAAGAACATTTGGAAAAAATGCTCTATCTTCTGGGATTTACCGTATTGGCGTCACCTGCCTGTCAGACACTGTTTGGATTTCATGCACATCGTAAAGAATGTTGGTGAGGCAGTGAGTGGGACTTTGCTCAACATACCCGGCAAAACGAAAGACAGATTGAAAGTGAGAAAAGACATGCAAGCCATGGGTATAAGGAAAGAGTTACACCCACAGGAGAATGAGAGACAAATATACCTACCTCCTGCATGCTACACACTTTCAAAGAATGAGAAGATCAGCTTCTGTAAATGTCTACACTCGGTAAAAGTACCATCTGGATATTCTTCAAACTGGAAGAATATTGTATCAATGAAGGATTTGAAACTGTTAGGCATGAAATCTCACGATTATCATGTATTGATGTTACATCTTCTGCCAGTAGCCATCCGTGGGATATTGCCAAATGATGTCAGAAATGCGTTAACCAGATTGTGTTTCTTCTTCAATGCTTCTGCTGCAAGGTAATTGATGTAAACTCTCTCGATGATCTACAACGTGAAATAGTGGTAACATTATGTCAATTAGAGATGTATTTCCCACCATCATTCTTTGACATAATGGTGCACTTGATAGTCCACATTGTTCAAGAGATCCAATTTTTGTGGTCCGGTCTACTTACGCTACATGTACCCTTTTGAACGATACATGGGTATTCTAAAGGGTAGAATGAGGAATAGATATCGACCAGAAGGGAGCATAATTGAAGCAACGGTGACTGAGGAAGTCACAGAATTTGTGACTGATTATCTGAATGAAGCAGAATCAATCGGTATCCCAAAACCAAGACACTACGGCAGATATAAAGGCAAAGGTGTCATTGGAAGAAAGATTGTGCAAGTACCAAGTCAACTGATTCATCAAGCACATCTGTTTGTGTTACAACACCTTGAGGCTGGTGAACCCTTCTTTGATACTCATATGAATGAGTTGAGACAACAAAATCCTACCAGAAACCATCTTGGCTTACGAAAGAACAAAACCGACTGTTTGTCCAATGGTTCAAATATTATGTCTTTGAAAAAGCGTCATCAAATTCAGAAGTTCTCAATGAGGAAATTGGATTTTTGGCAATAGGACCTGAACCTAATGTTGTATCATTTGAGGGATATGACATTAGTGGGTATACTTATTACACTGCACGCCAAGATGCTAAATCAATAAACCAGAACAGTGGAGTAAAAAATAGAAGCGGCATTCAATGAGTACCACATCGGTAACCAGTCTCAACTAGTGAGGAGCTCCAGTTGGTATTACGGTGTTATCGAGGACATTTGGGAGCTAGACTACCATATTGATTCATTTTAGTGTTCCGTTGCAAATGGGTGGACAACCGACGTGGAATCCAAAACGATGGAGGTCTTACCTTGGTTGATCTCACACGTGCCAGTTTTAGGATGATCAGTTTGTTATGGGAAAAGATTGTGACCAAGTGTGGTATGTTCAGGATCCAAAAGACTTCAGATGGTCTGTTGTTCTTCCAGGTAGAAGACCAGTTCAGATTGAAAATGAAAATGAGGATGATGATGATGAGAATGAGACGATTGAAGGAACAACATTGTTTCCTACGGGGTTTAAATGTTGATACTCAAAACGACTTGATTTATGCACGATCAGACCATGATGAGGGTTTTTGGGTTGATAACACCAAAACATAGAAGTATTTATGGTAATGTCATGTAACTATTTTTCTTGACTTGTTCAACATTTGTCATTACATTATAAATTCATTCAATTAATTTGACTAACTTATCTTTACTGCAGTGGCTGATCACCCTATGGACCAGCCCGTTGAAGAAGCTGATCCTCTCAGCAGAGACCAGCAAAACGGGTCACACGAGGAGGAAAGAAGGGGAAGAGAACTCACCCACCGGAGGATGAGGCTTGTCCATCACAGCAGGTGACAGAGCCACCAGCTTCCTCCTCCTCCAGACAGAAGGTGAAGAAGAGAGGTGCCACCCGTGCACTGAAGGCAATTAAAGGCCCCCCCCCCCCCCCACGAAGCCTTTGCAGTTCAATGAGTTCAACCAGCCATACGGTAATTGGATGGAAGATGATATATGCATATGCTGGCCACCTGGTCAAGACTTACTGCGATATAAATCACAATTGGAAGCAAGTGCCACAATCATTGAAGGACACTATGTTTGGGATTCTTCAGGTGTGTTTTTTTATTTTTTATATATGTTATATAATTTTAGAGTTTCTCGTTACTTGTGTTACTAAATGACTAATAATTGTTTATGTAGAGTCGTTTCTACATTGATCCTTCTCTTAAGGAGGATATACTGAAAAAAATGGGGCGACAGTTCCGCGACCATAGGAAGGCCCTCTCTGACAAGTACATTCATGGTGCTGCGTATCAAGACCCTAAATCGGATGATGCAGAAAGAGGCGGATGAACTGCCACCCTGGGAGGCGTACGAGGGCATCACTGAGGAGCAGTGGACCCGGTTTGTGGAGTATCGTCACACGCCAGAGTACCAGGTAGAGCTAATATTCAGGCTGTCTTTTATACATTTTGGCTGTTTTATTTGCTTATTTGTATCTTACACGTTACATATGTATTTGTAGGCGGTTCGTGCAAAACGGCAGGCAAATGCGAAGAAAAATCTATACCCACATCACTTAGGTGGTAAAAGCATTGCCGAACGCGTACCAGAGTGGGAGCAAAAGGGCTTGCTTCCACAGGATGTGGCTCCTAGCGACAGAAGGATGAAGGTGTGGGAGTTGAGTCGAGTGCCAAAAAACTCTCGACGCCGGAAAATCCTCAGTACGATGATGCCACGAGAGAGATTATATATCAAATGGTATCTAATTTCGGTTCATAAGTTTAATATTTGTTTGTGTACCTGTATATTAATGAATTTTGTTAATTTGTGTTTTATAGGAAGAGTTAAACTCTCAAGTTACTGAGGGTTCTTGGGCTCCGAACATACATATGATCCCCTTTCTCGTGCTCTTGAAAAGGTGGATCATCCTGGTTGCGCTATTGGTTTTGGTGGACAAGTTGGTATCCGCCAAGCTTTTGTAATCCGGGGTCTAGGAAAGGCTCACAAGGAAGGATGATCAGCTATGAGGCATTTGAACTGCTTATACTGCTGAGAGCAGAGGTTTATGCAGAATGTTCAGCATTTGGTTGCAGAGGAGATGACAAAAATACGCTCACAGATGTGCAGTAGTCAGGAGGTGACTAGACCAGCCCATGCACCATCAGCTGATAGGGAGGAGGGCACACCAGTACGGCAGAGTAGTGTGCAGTCGATAGATCCATATCCACATGCATCTATTAAGGTTTAGTCACATTAACTTAGAAAATAAATTATTTATTATCATCTATTTACTTCGATTGTGTTCGTTTAACCCTTCTTTGCTTAATGTTCAGGAACCTGTTTATGCACGCTGTTCATACCGATGGGAGGTGCGGATATTATGGTGGCGTGGGGTAAATTGTTTCCCTCATCTGGTACAGACACCGTCGGCGGTGAACCACTACGGCAGGGGTATGTCCGGGTGCTTGTAGATGATTATGTGACAGAGTATGCTGATGTTGCTATACTGGTACCTCTGGGACAGAGAAACATACTTCGCTCTGTTCAAACAGCTACAATCCAATGGCCGGGTACATGGGTCAAAATCTCGGGCCAGGTAAACACAATTAACGCTTACTCTAAAATTATAATTATCCGATGTTTCAATTAGTATATGGTTTAGAGTGAGTCACTTAAACTTAATTAATCAACAAATTAGGAAAATGTCAAGTCGAAAAAAACTTCTAAAGGAAAAGGAAAAAGTGTTGCCACACCAGCTCTCACGGGGGCATCCTCCAACTTCATGATGAGACCTGCTTTAGTAGAGAAGAACATTGTCACATAACATGAGACTTCTGCACTCGTCCTTGTTGATGACGTCACCTCAGAGTGATAGGATCCAAGTGGAGGATAGCCAGGGTCTTTTTCACCATCACGAACCTGAAGGACGGACGCATACGTTCGATATATATATGTCCGACTTCGTTAATGTATTCAAGAGAGACTGGTTAAATGTGTCGATTCTGAAGTCAGCTAGCATGTAAGCGATCTCATACCTTTTCCTATATTATGAAATACTTGAATTTTTTTTGTACTTTAACGCCGTTCACTGATGTTGTTGTCTTTATGGTGCAGGCATGTGCATTCCAAGGCGATACGAGATCATCAGACTGACAGCTTCGGATTCCTATGCCCTGATACTTGCAGTGAAGTGACTATGTTAATGGATCCTGAAAGTCTTTTGCGGTACGTGACGAACGCAATATATGAATGTGCAGACAAGTCATACATTATGCTACCATATTATCAAGGGTAAGTCATACTTCCATATCTTATTACGTTTTATTTATAAGTTATGTTATCCGTGTTATGATTTCAATTTTATTCATCACGTGAGCAGTCGTCATTGGTCGTTGTTGGTTTTGGTCATGAAATACCGAGAGTCTTACAGTTCGACTCACTTGGTACGAGTGCCAAGAAGCCAGCGATAGCAGCGGCTCTAAAGAGGTGAGCTATTTAAATTATACACAATTGTCATAACTTAATAAATTGTTTCATTAAATTTGATTAAATTGTGTATTACATTTAAAATATTTATTTTGTATAGTGGCTTCCAAGCTGCACTGCGTGCATTGCAAAAGACACCGAAGAACATCCCTTGGACTACAGTGAAGGTAGTTTTACTTTTTTGTGCAAATAGTTAACATGTTATAGTAGACCTCCAAGTATGACTGATAACGTAATGTGTGAATGTATAGTGTCCAGTACAGCCTGGTGGATCAGAATGCGGTTACTATGTTATAGGTTTATGCATGACTTAGTATCATCATCCAAGTTTTTGCCAGAAAATCATTGGACATGGTATTAAACTATCTTTGAAAGTCTTGGTTTATATGTATTTTTATTCTTTGTCATTCTTTGTGTAGTGTCTCACTAACTATTCATTTTTGTTTGTTCAAGGCTTTCGAAGAAATCGTGGGCATTGGAAGTTATGAAAATAGGCACATATCTGAAATCCTCGAGGATGGGTAGAATTTATCTCCATCGACGTACTTAGTTGATTCCTCTTAAGTTGTTTGCGTTGAACGTTACTTGTGTTATTATATGTATTTCATTAGATTGAAACGTAGTGAATTGTATATTGTAATGGTGTGTGGTGTGGAGAGTGCATGTGGTGAAGGTACAACTAATCCTTTTTTTTGTTATGAATTTTCTTGCGTTTTTGCATTTATTGATGCGTGCCGATGATTATGGCCGCTTTATGGGTTTATAGTATGCTACCGAGGCACCCCACTGTGGTGGCAGCATTATACAATGCATTTACAGGTTTGCTTAATTTTGTGGTGTATTTGGGTGCAATAATAAGCTGGAAAGGAAAAAAACAAAAAAAAGACTGTCTATTTCGGCGGTTCCTACTAAAGAACCGCCGAAATAGACCAGCTCCATTTGACCGTCTTCGTTTGACCTGGCCACCTATTTCGGCGGTTTCCTACTAAAGAACCGCCGAAATAGGTGGCCAGGTCAAACGAAGACGGTCAAATGGAGCTGGTCTATTTCGGCTGTTCTTTAGTAGGAACCGCCGAAATAGGTGGCCAGGTCAAACGAAGACGGTCAAATGGAGCTGGTCTATTTCGGCGGTTCTTTAGTAGGAACCGCCGAAATAGGGTAAAATACCTATGTCTGCGGTGCTCATTTCTCTGCGGTTGTAAACCGCAGAAATAGGCCCTTTACAACTGCAGAAATAGGTTGTTTTTCTACTAGTGGACGTCCCTTAGGATTTCCATACTGGTTCTTGAGTAAGGAGCAGTCCTTCTTGAAGTGACCGAGTTTATTGCAGTTGAAACAAGTGATAGAGTTGAAGACTTGTTTGGAGGTATTTGAGAACGATCGACTCTGTCAGTTAGGCTGGTTACGCATGAACTTTCGGAAGTTCTTTACTATGAAGACAAAGTCTTCCACAGTCTCAGCCTCACTTTCTTCAACGATAATATCCACCAACTCGGCCTTAGCTTGTCTGATCTGAGTATCAGCAACATAGGCTTCTTCTTGGGTATACTGATTTGAGTTAACCTGCAAGGCTTGGTCATTCAAAGTAGTAACCTTACTAGAAGAAGAAGAAGAAGATGTATTACCACACTTCTTTCGAACGTTATTTTTGTACTTATCTATAGATTGTAGATAGGAACCAAAGTTTTGGCAGCTCCATTTGGATAAGTCCTTGCGTGCTTTGGTGGAGATTACTGTTTCTGCCCATTCTTCTTTGAGACTGTCAAGCAGCTTGTGTAAGATACTCTCTCTCTCATCCGGTAGGATATTCACTTCCTGCATAGTAGTAGTTTAAATAAAAACGATCAAGCACTTCTTCCAGAGAGACTCACTGGGTTTTTGCAGAAAATTCTAATAATCCATTCGAAGTTCTTGAGCTTTGCATTTCTTGAGTTCAGTGACTCCTTCGTGAGTAGCTTGAAGAGTGTCCATATCTCGTTTGTGGACTTATAGTGATTGACTCTTCTTTGTTCTGGAATGGACAGGCAAGTGTAGATAGCGCGGGATGCTTGTTGATTTAGCTTGTACCTCTTGCGATCTGTAGCAGTCCATGTGGATCGATCTGGATTGACTGCGCGGTCTCCTTTAGTGACTATCTCCCAAAGCTCAGAGTTGACTGACTCAATATGTTGCTCGATCTCGTTTTTCCAGTGATCGTAGTTCGTGAAGTGAGTCTGGGGTACTCGAAGTGCATTTTATTGTTTTCATTGGTGAAAAGATCTGCCATTGCTTCGGTGATAGCCTAAGCAAGGCTCTAATAACACGTGTAGGATCGGGTGGCTAACTCAAACCTACCTAAGGTGTGAGTCTAAGGTTGGTTTGACTCAATGAATCTCTAAAAGAGAAGAGACACTCTGGGACGAAAAGACACTCAATCAAACTAGCTAAACTTAGTGCGCGGAAGTACTTGAATAAACTAAAACTGAATAAAGTTTGAAAGATAGACGGACTCTGTGGAGCTCAGCAAGATACACAAATAAGTTATTTTATTCTCTGGTCAAAATTAAACAACTTACAAATGTCCACTAAGTAGAGGAGATCTACTTAGCGGTTTTTCACTCACTCACCCAATACACTTTCTGATCGGAACAATGGTAAGTGTAGCAAAAACTAGGATCTTCCTAGGCAGAGTCTATCTAGATGCACTAACTAATTTGGTACGTATTCCTCTCTCTAGCTTACAAAGCAATTTCTCTCTCTCTCTCTCTCACCTCTAAAATGTTTCTCGATGAAAGCACGCTTTTAAACTGGCTATTACAAAACCTATTTATACTAGCACTACAAGTGGCCGGTTGAAGGAGTTAGTTCCGTAATTATCGGAAATAACTTAGTAGGCAACGTCCTTGAGTTGTCTTCTGACTTGGGCCGTAAACTTCGGGTATGATGGGGAGGTTGTATGACCGTTGTGGTGTTGAAGCATTCCCGAGTTTGCTCCTTAGTTTTCGCAACGGCACGGGAGAGTTTGTGAAGTCTTCTTAGTTGCATGGACTCCATTGAAGTGGCTCGCTCTTTGTGTTTGACTGAGGATGATTGACTCTGTCGAGGTGATTGACTCTGTAGAGGTGATCAGCTATCTCTGCAACACTCTGATGTCCCAACAGTTTGAATTGGGTGAGAAATATCATGAGAAGAGGATTTAATTGTGTGTGTTGATAAGAGGAGAAAAACTATGCATATGGGCATGATATTATACTAGGAGAGCTATGGCGAAATTTGAGTAGAAAAATAAAGAGTTTTAGTGGTTGTTAAGAATTAAAATGACCAAGGATCCACTAGGAATCATTAAAGGAAATTTGAGTGGAAATGAGTTAACAAGGTGTCCTTGAGGATTAGAATGACCTAGAGTTGTCTTGGAGGAGTTAGAAGTCTAATGGGAGTGATAATCACCTTTAAACTACAAGATAAGGATTTCTAAGGTTATGTGAAGTTTGAGGAAGAATGTTATGAGATGTTAAGAGATTGTCTAGTGGTGAAATAAAAGTATAGCCTTGTTGGTAATGGGTGGACTTGGGTGATGAAGGTGAAAATAGTAGGTGAATGTTGTAAGTTGCCAAGGGAATGACTAAGGATATATAAGAGTGTATAACCATGAGAATGGTAAGGAAGTGGGTAAAGGGATGGAAATGGCTAAGGAGGATTTAGCATGGTCAAGGTGAATGAGGAAAGGTGTTAGGTGTTAGGTGTTAGGTGTTAAGAGTATGAGTAGGTATGCAATTATATGAACAAGCCTTAGAAATGATGAGTAGTAAATGTAAAGGAGAGGAAGTTGTGCATGGAGATGCAATGAGACCTTGAGAACTTTGAGAGGTTTGAGTTACGGAAATGAGGATGATTGATGATGCTTGAGGAGTAGTCAAATGGTTGAGAAGAAACACTTTGGTTAGTTGAGGGTTTAGGCAAAGTTTACATGTTGGATATAAGGAATAAGTTCTAAGTGTTAAGGATTTAGTAAGAATTTGAGTAAGTGATCTAGGAGTTTGATTGTGGGTGGATTAAGGAGTTTGGTGGATGGTTTAAGAGTGAGTTAAAGTGCCAAAATGAGGTTAGAACATACTAGGACACTTATGGGATGGTTTGGAGTGAAATAAGCACTTAAAAACAAGTGTCTGACTTCGACCTACCTTAGCAACGACCTTGGCAAGGTCGGTCGGGCTAGAATTACCCATCCAGGAAGCTTTCTGACTTTGACCTACCTTAAGACCAACCCTGGCAAGGTCGGTCGGGCTAGAATTTTTGAACGGGGGAGCACACTGACTCCGACCGACCTTGGGACCTACCCTGCAAGGTCGGTCGGCCCTTATAAAAAAAACAGAGAAGAAGAGTGGCATTAGTAGTCCACCAATAGGAGGGTAATGATGATTAGAAAGATAAGCCTATAAGGACTTAAAGAATTAAGTTAAGTAAGATGATTTAAGTGTTTAAGGTTAAGTTTACAAGGACTTAGTGGTTATTAGTTGGGGATCATTAGTGGCAAAGCAAGCTAAGTAAATTGGAAGTAATTAGCCACCTGGTTGGATGAATGTTTTAGGGTTTGATTAAGAGGAACTCCGGAGGTGATTAGACAACCGAACAACCAACGGTGAACGGTATGGTTTTCTTGTAGCCTGCTTGCTAACGAGGTGTCCCTCGGCTTGTGTGCTAATTGTTAATGTGTTTCGACTAAGCAAGATAAAGCATGCAACCGGTTTATTGTATTGTTGTGTGTTGTTTGAAACTAACACAACTTACCTTGAGAACTTACTAACTGTTTTTGTAAAGAATTGTGTGAGAATAAGGAACCCGCCTTAACATTAGTTTGTTAATAACTGTAAGAGGTTAACTAACAAACATTGTCTTCGAGACTTCTACTAACTGGGACATGGGGGTGAGGAATCCGGAATGGTGCCGGGCATGCATGTTATTGGTAGGTTGTTGGTACCTAGAGTTGGTCCTACTTCCTTTGAGACTTGTCGTCGAACTTGTTGCCTAGAGTCGAATGTCGACTAAGCCACCTTGGATTACAGTTCAAGGTGGGAGGCAAGATTAAGATGGTGCGGTGGGATCACCTAAATCCCAAATTTAAGATAAGTTGTTTTTAACCAATGGAGTTAATAGCTCATTGGCTAGGGTTACTTTTGACCCGACAAAGACAAACATTAAGTTAAGATACAACCAATTCTAATCAAAGAACGGTTGGTATAATGAGACTGAGATATGACTTGAGTAGAGATAAGACTTGGATTGAGAATAAGAAAATCATAACCTAAGGAGTTAAAAGATTAACTCTCTTACTTAAGGAACGCTTTTAAGTCGTTCATTGTGTTTGAACTATAATTGTTCATATGTGGTGTGGTGTTTATTACACTTCTTATTTATGTTGTGTTATTAATCAACCGCATGCTATCGACAAGTAGTCGTTGTAGCCCCGTTAACTTGGGGGCTATCAGAGAATCGTACTAGTAAAGATGCTGACCCCCTTGGGGGCAACATATTTATTTTGCAGGTGAACAATAGAAGACGACCGTCCTGAGAGTAGGATCGGGTAGAAGTACTTTGGGTTTTGTTGTTTTTGTTACACGAGTTGTGCATGTACACTCGTTTAGTAAATGGTATGAGATGTAGTATGATGTATTAGGATGTGAGATACTTGTATTAAGAACATGTAATTCGTTAAGATTTTAGTATACTAATGTTCGTTATATTCGGGTCCATCAGACCGTAGCTAGGTCTTGGAGCATTTAGTATGCCTAGTTAGTCATGTGGGTGACTAACGGCGGTAACACACAACTATTGTACGAATTCCGATGCAATGTTGATATATGTAAATGGAGGTTTATGAGTTATTGTCAGTTTATGAGTTGGGGTGTTACATTATGAGTTAGGGTGTTACAAAAAGTGATATCATAGCATAGTTGCGCTCTGATGACTAGAATTACCGAACTTAGGGAGAATACCGAGTTAGAGTTTGAGTTATGGGTTAAGGGTTGAGAGATAGAGCGAGAGGCGCGTTGGTTAGGACTTCCCGATGCATACCGGATACCTACAATACCTAAACCCGCCCTCCACTTCCCTAGCTTTAAAATACGGGGAACGAACGCCAGAGAAAAGAAAGCCTTCTCTTACTCTAGAAAACCCAATCTGGCAGTTAGTTAACATCAAGCAATACGAGAAACACCTCGTTATACATCAGTTTATGAAAACTTGAAAATCATAATTGGAGCGCGACATTGAAACAGGTGCTGCCAACAGAATCCTACCAATGAGAGAACAGTAATTACTGGCTACATGGGTCGACATGCTAAGCAGTCGAGATAACCCCTCTATACCAGTAAAGAGAAAGCACTACGAGTGCAATGGAGAGGAACAGAGAAGCGACAGAATACCAGACAGTAGTCTACTATGAAACGAGGAGCTCCAAACCCATACAACTCGAAGGATTACAAAACCTGACAGACATAACTCTGGCGACTATGGAAACGCATACAAATTGTATACCGAAAAAGGACTACAACGTAGTGCCTGGAGGAGAATCAGGACTTAGTAACCACTACAGTGTGTGGAAACGGGAGCGAGGATTAAGGCGTAAGCAAAGGATAAAGGGGTTCCCTCAGAATGTGGAACATCCCGATAGGTGACTACACCGTCGAAACAACCAAGGAGCTGCCCAGATAACCGATTATCCAAAATTTAGAAGGCAGGGGAAGAGTCAACAAGACTACACATTATATGGAGATTAAGAGGAAGTACCACTACCGAGGTACGCGGTACCGATAACCCATCTTGCATGGCGCACTTGCAATAGCAAGTGCTGCCACGATGAAGCTGTACGGGAAGCCATCATGGCAAGATAGTAGAATGCTACAATTATAATACAAAATACATATTAGTACCGGATTCCAAATCCTTAAAGAACCGGTGAATGAGAACTTGGAAAGGCCGGACGGCCTGGCCATGACAAACTAAGTCGACACACCAGCCAGCAGAGTGCTGGACTTGGTCAAAATACTAAACGATGTAAACATCAGCAACGGTAAAACCTGCTTCAACCACGAGCGAGCGACACTACAGGTAAGAACACCAATTCCACACTGGTCTCGAACCTCGAAGAGAAGAACCTAAAAGACCGCTCAACAATGCGAGCAGAAACCTACTTAAGTAATGGCTTACAAGAAATGTATTACGAGATACATTGAAAACGGATGACACAACAACTTTCAAGAAGAACGGGATAGAACTCCCGGGATGACCATTGAGAATACCAGTAACAACATGCTTCATTGAAGATGTTGGTAAACCCGGAAACAGAATCAGAGGAAACGAACTGAAGTGATGACCTACCAAGGATCAAAGGCATACAATCCCGAAAGAGGGAAGCCCAGAGAACTACACCACAGACTTAGTGTAATTGAGCCAAGCAAAACCCATAATCGACGGTAAGTGTTGTTTGCCTAACTCATTAACACCCAAGTATGATTAATCATTGACGGTTGGCGTAGTCAACAAGGGTTGAACGGAGCATTGAGACAGAAGCGCAAGATATCCAGGATAAGTATCCAACTTAGACACCGTAAGATAGTTGCCTAATACGAATAAATCCTTAATTGCTAAAAGACGCAAGTCTATGAGAGCGAAGATATCGTTACAGACACTGATTAACCTCAGACTACCTGACCGAACTTCTGTAGTAGGAAGCAGGATGCCACAACTTACCATGAAATCCAATACTACATCTAATGATGTAACCTAACGGGTGAGACAATTCAAAGAACCAGAAACTTATAAGGATAACCTATAGATGAGTAAGATTACAACAGTGAACGGAGCACCAGCTCTCACTTAAGAAAAATAAATGCTAAGAGCCTACGAGCCAAGGATGTTAACCACATCAGAGCCCTAGGCGCAGGATGGTATAAGAGGGCTTGTTTAAGCCAAGAACGAAAATGTGTAGATAAAATCGGTTACAAACCTATAACTTAATTGTGGAGGAATTTCCAAATGAGCACCAGTGAGAATATAGAGATGACACAATAGACGGGGGCGGAGAACAAACCACCCCTTTTAGGGTGGGGATACCACTCCTTGTAGTGAGGCCTTTGAGTGGGAATAAACCCCTAAAATAGAGATAGAATACTCTTTTCTTAGAGAACTGAAACCGTAAACCTTGAAGTTTCCTTGGAATATTCCAGGGACATATATAAAGAGGGAAGACTGCACAATGTTATACCAAAAAAGTTTACCCCATTTGAGCGAAAAGGGGTATTTCTAGGGCTTTGAGGGGATAAGGTTCATATATGATCAATGATAGGATGAAAACTAAGATAGGTGATATGTTTGAAAGGAAATCATGTTGGCATAATGGTATAGAAGAGGGAAGAGGTACAATAGGTTAATGGTTCGAGTCTAATAACAAACAATTTTTGTAGTTTTCGCTTTCTTTTTAACTGTCTTTTTCGCTTTCTTTTTAGTTCTCTTTTCTTTTTATTTTTTTATAACTTTGAAAATCTGATTTCATTTGTAAAGTAAACAAAATCAAAAAACAAAACAGCAAAAAATGCTTCTTTCCTTTTTTTATTGGTGGTTTATCTTCTTCTAAAAAAATCCAAAAAAAAACAAAAAAACACTTTTTAAATCCTGATTCCAAGGAAAAAACCAAAACAACAATCGTAATCTCATCTCATTTTTTGTTAGTTGTTTTACATTTTTTTATGATTATCCTTTACTTTATCCTCTAGTAATTGGTTAATTTAATAACTTTCAATATTCAAAATCTAACAAAAAAGAAAAATTAATTTCATTGTACCTGATTTTTCTCTAAGCTTAATTTATTTGACTAAAAAAAATTCAAATTCTCTTTATACGAGAATGTTGAAAAAAACAAACAAAAAAATTTGTTGTTAGCATCTTGGTTGGTTGTTTCAAATTTCAAAAGTAAATACTTTTCATCTTATTTTTACTAATTGATTTATTTCCTTTTACTTAGGTTTTTTTAAATACTGTAACATCTTAGTTAATTAACCGTTTCTTTTAGGTAGATTTTTACATTTTTACATTTGGATTCTTCTCCATTCTTATCCCTTATTTTTCACTTAGCTTAGCTTATTTAATTTACCATTTTCAAAATTCAAAACAAGAAGCCTGTTAGCTCATTATCAGCCTATAACACCTAACATTTTCCTATATAAACATGATGAGCCCGAAGGGGGACCGTGAAGCATACTTGATCTAAAAACCTATAACCGACTTACACCACCTTTGTCAAGTTATCCTATGTTCCACCTTTGTCTTCACCCCACACTCTTCAAATAAATAAGTCATCACGTCATTTCACCCACATCCACTACCTTGATCACATACATCCCATGTGTCTCACCACACCCCCCTCTCCACATGAAACTCATTCTTGCGCAGGGAATATCTCACCACCTTGTCGGCTTCCACCACTTGTCACCTCTCAATAGAAAGTTTCACCGTACACTGAAAGCATCCCACTACCATGTTTTACTTTCATCACTACATCACTCCACCAAAACAGCAAGACTTCATCACCACGTACCACCACACATACAGCCACCTCCAACAAATAACTTGGGCATTCAAAAGGCTTGTCAAAAAAACCCCACAATAATACTGGGGGCAATCTGAGTTAAGGGTCGATAATGTTTATTTCGTTGGTTTAAAGCGCGTGAACAAGTCTCTGAGTGAACATTTCGTAAGAGTGCCTTGAGCGGTAAAACCATGAGTGAAAGAGCATGTCATTTTTACGTGACTCTAGAGAGATCACATTCAAAGGTAAGGTAAACGGCATAACTCCGACCGAAGGAGACACTTTGTAAATTTACGCTTAGACCTGTGAAAAGTAACAAAGAACGGATACACAACTATTAGGGATGACGGAGCACCTAGGTACAGCATCACACAGCCAAAAGCTTGTGAACCCTGACATTACACCCTAGGCACCCCCGCTGAGCTTTTCATATACGTTCCCCTTTTACAACACTACAAACTCCACAAACAAGCCAGCCAATGATGAATAACCGACCCGGTGACCAAAGGAAGCAAGGAGCCCGACTTCCGAACAGCAACTTCACAAGTCCAAAGAAGCAAAACTGCTACCAGCATGATGAAACGATCCGCAAATGGTCCTAAAGTGACACAGGATCCAAATGAGCTAACATCAAAAATAGCTCTCAAAGTTCAAAGCCGGGAAACACAAGAACCCCGAAGGAAAGGAAAATTCAAAGAAAGGCAAACCTGAAAAGCCTCGAAGAAATCCAAAATCGGAAAGAAGATAGAAGGTGCAAGGAACAACCCAAAAGTCCCAAGTTCCAAACTCACATGCGAAATCATCACGAAGTAGCCGAACGACTTCAAGGCAAAGAAGACAAGTCCGAGAGACGGTGCAAGTTGCAGCTTTGGTCACCCTTATAGCTCCACATATCCTAAACATTCCTCCATTGTCCTGTTATCGTTCATCACAGCCCATAGCCACGATATAAGCTTAAAAGACTTCCGACCTAGTAGTTGTGTATCCAATCACGTGAAAGTAACAGGTTGAATGCGTAAATCTAACAAATGTCAAATTCAATGGCCGAGATGTTTTGTCCAAAAGGAGAGTATGAGTGCAAGCATTAAACACTTTGAGTGTAGGATAGAAAGTACCACATCAAGATAAACCCTGACCTTGTGAGAATGAGACTTGTTATGCGCCATTAGTCAAAGAAAATGCTGGGGGCAATCGATCGGAACGATCGATTGCCAAAAATCGTAAAGAACTCAGATTGTCCTAAGGAAAAATACTGGGGGCAATTGTTGGTTCCAACAATTGCCATGACAACACCAATTGAAACCTAAAGCTTGAGCACCACCATCCCACCACAGGCATAAGCCCTTACATCCACATCAAACACCTCAGGCCCGTCCTAAGCCCTACCTCCACATCAAATTTCCTCAGGCCCGTCCTAAGCCCTACCTCCACATTCAAACACCCACAGGCCCGTCTTGAGCCCTAATCCTTTTACATTCTTTTGGACCCATCATACACTTGACTCACTTTCACTTAGATCCTTCCTTTAGGCTCGCCATAAGACCTAGAACCATTTTTAGGCTCGCCATAAGACCTAGTTGCATTCCCTTAGGCTCGTCATAATACCTAGATCCATCCTTTAGGCTCGCCATAAGACCTAGAACCATTTTTAGGCTCGCCATAAGACCTAGTTGCATTCCCTTAGGCTCGTCATAAGACCTAGATCCGTCCTTTAGGCTCGCCATAAGACCTAGAACCATTTTTAGGCTCGCCATAAGACCTAGTTGCATTCCCTTAGGCTCGTCATAAGACCTAGATCCGTCCTTTAGGCTCGCCATAAGACCTAGAACCATTTTTAGGCTCGCCATAAGACCTAGTTACATTCCCTTAGGCTCGTCATAAGACCTAGATCCGTCCTTTAGGCTCGCCATAAGACCTAGAACCATTTTAAGGCTCACCATAAGACCTAGTTGCATTCCCTTAGGCTCGTCATAAGACCTAGATCCGTCCTTTAGGCTCACCATAAGACCTAGAACCATTTTTATGCTCGCCATAAGACCTAGATCCTTTCTTTAGGCTCGTCGTAAGACCTAGTTGCATTCCCTTAGGCTCGTAGTAAGACCTAGCGTTACCCTTTAGCTTACACACTCTTATCAAACACATTGCATTCATCACATTCATATAGGCTTGTCATAAGACCTAGTTGCATTATCCAGGCGCGTCACAAGACCTGGAGACAGAAAAGTTGGCGAGGTGATGGCAATAAATCCTCCTTTTGCGATGTCAACTTATTTTCGGGATCAACGAATGGTGGGCGAAGGCAATAAGTCCCCAAGGTTTTTACCAGGAGTTATCCCTGCACACCGGCTTGGGGGGCGATGGCAATAAGTCCACATTGGGTCCAGCCAGGAGCATTGGCACGGGTTTCGGTCCCCAGAAGCATCCGAGCATCATCAGCATCATCAGCATTATCATCAGCATCATCAATATCATCAGCATCATTAGCATCATCAACATTCCAGCATTCTTCCATTTGCATACCACCCAGTTTCCACATTTTAGGTTGTCAACGCCTTAGAATCGCTTGACATTATCTCATTTCCACATTTTAGGTTGTCAACGCCTTAGAATTGCTTGACATTATCTCATTTCCACATTTTAGGTTGTCAACGCCTTAGAATCACTTGACATTATCTCATTTCCACATTTTAGGTTGTCAACGCCTTAGAATCGCTTGACATTACTTCATTGCACTTTACTCGTAGGTAGTCAACACCTTAGAATAGTTTGACATCATATCATCATTATTGGTAGTCAACGCCTTAGAATTGCTTGACATTACTTCATTTTACTTATAGGTAGTCAGCGCCTTAGAATAGCTCGACACAATTTATCAGTTTTCGATAACATGCAGGTTCTTGGAAACATTTGAAATTTTGGGGTATCACTCAAGCATCAACTAGCCTTCTCATTTTCATTACAAAGTCTAGTTGACGGGGGGCAATCTGTTATACCCAAAATTTTGACCCCCCTGGTTAGGGTCTACGAGGCCCTGGTGATGTGAGGGGCATTTTAATCAAGTAGTGAGGGATTCCGGCTTGAGAGGCGCATCCCATGGCATGAGGAGAAGCTTCGTCATTTTCAGGGGCGTTTTGGTAATCTTTAAAGGCTCCTGAGACCTCATATAAGCTTTCTCTCTCCTCCAAAGGATGCCCAAATCAGCTTGAAATGCTTTGATATTTTAACCCGTGATAGAGGATGACATTCTAAGCATAATGGCGTTGGAATTTTGATTTTTCGAATTTCCAATAATTTTCTAGCAATTTCTGACTGAATCTGATGAGAAATTAAATTTAAAAATATTCCAACATTTAAAAAAATCCGATTCCACTTCAGAAAATTCATAATTTCCATCCTTGACACGTGGTTAAAATTTCATAACAAAATTCCTTTGGGAAGGCACTTAATTAAAATATCAAAAAATCTTACTTTTACTAGATTTTCTTTATCTTTAAGAAAGTCTATATAAGGGGATAGGTTTTTGGATAAAATCAGAACCTCAGATGCTCAAGAACCCTAGAGAGTCAAAAGAGGCAACCTCCTCCCTCTCTCTCACGTTTTCCAACACCCGGCCACCCAAATCATACCGAAAATCCCCCGAAATCACCATCTAAACACGTTTTTCAATCCCCAAAGCTCCAATAGTCATCAAAACCCCACAAAAACACCACTAAAACGTGAAGAACAGCAAGAACAACCAACAACCAGAAGCTTGGTTCGAAATCCTCTCGGGTCTGCCATCAACGGAGCACTCGACGAATCCCGGTGTGAAGAATCACCGTGAATCCAAAGGTAAAGCAGGTAAAAATCCCACTTTCCTAACTCTCCACGGTATTATCTGTCTTGCCTCAGAATTTGGGCTCAAACTAACCCCTCTACGCTTCTGTATTGCTGTTTGTTTAAGCTTCTGTCCAATAACTTGTTTGCTAAGTTTCGTGCTTAATTCGAATTCAAATTGAAAAATTTCAATCACTAACGTCTTGTACATCCTTCAGGCTACACACCCATAAAATTTGAGCCAAAAACACCTTCGGGAACAGCCTCAACGCCGCCGTCCGAGGGCGGTCCGCACCCACGGACGTCATGCCCGGGGTCCCGGAGTCCCTGTCCGTAAGCTCGGACGCCCACGGATGGCGGCGGGATTTTTAAATTTTAAAAATTTAGGTTTTCTAATAATGTCCGGGCCCACGGACAGCCTGTCTGTGGCCCCGGACTTTACAATTTTCTGTTTTATGTTTAATTCGACTTTTATTTTCATATAGGTTAACTGGGGTCCGTGGCCTCGGACATTAGGTCCGTGGCTACGGACGGAAACAAAATTTGACCTAATTCTGCCTCCGAAACCCTGGTATAGGTAATTTTAATTTCCACTTTAATTTTCTGTCAAAAAAACGTTAAAAAATAAAAAAAAAACAGAAGCGCGCACCTAGGTTAAAAACAACTTTGTAGAAAGCCGTAATTGAACCAAGTAGAGGAAAAATGACCTAGGAAGGGTAATGAAAGTAATTGAACCCTAATTAAGTCGAATATCAAGCCCCCGAACCCGAACTCTCCTTTCCTAATTTGATCTAGGTTAAAATTAGGTGGCGACTCGTAATAGGTTCCATTGAGCTAGCTTGGGTTTTAATAATTATTGTTATATGACATAGTTATTAATCTTAGGCTATAAGTGGACCTAAAACCCGATTAGATCCCAATAAAGTTAATCCACATAGGATAGGGTTTAAAATCGAGGCTCACAGTACTGGTACAAATCCAATAGCAGAATCAGAAGACCTGACAAAGAAAAGTAAAGATTGTTATACACAAATAACAAATAAAATTAATTAATAAGACTAATACGATTCTAGAAAAAATTCGGCATGACCTTTGCGTAATCGTGTTAATCCCATGCTTATCATTAAGCATTCACTAACATCTTATTTACCACGACAAATAAATTCAACAATTGACAGCAACCATCCTTATTCACAATCACTCATAAACCACAACCCTTTTTCGTAATAATTAATTAAACAAACAAAGAGAAAAGATAGATGAAGATGTTACCTTTTCACTCTTACTCCACAGCAGAAGAAATAAGGAAGAAGAAGTAGAGACCACCCCAATTACTGTAGACAGCGGGGAAGCAAGGAAATAATATTAGTGGGGGCAAGAAATCCATTATTATGAGCATTATCATATTAAGAAAATAAAAAAGAGAAAAAAAATAGATGAAGATGTTACCTTTCCGCTCATGCTGCACAACAGAAGCAATGAGGAAGAAAGAGACATAGAGACCACCCCAATTACTGCAGACAACGGTGAAGCAAGGTAATAATATTAGGGGGAGCAAGAAACCCATTACTATAAGCATTATCATATTAAGCACGTATATACTGCAATGTAATGGGAGAACATAGATGTTATAAAGTTATAGATCTTACCACTTTATTAATGTGAAACTTGAAGTTAATTTTTTAAATAGTTTGAGAATTAGGAACAAAATGATTTGTAGTTATTCTTTTTCTTTTCATAATAGTTTTATTTACCATTTCAATTTATATGAATTTAAGTTATAAATTTGTTATATATGAATTGTTTTAATACCATACAAGCTGCTCGCAGTTTAAAGGCGTTTAATTAACATCTGTTTCAGCTCTATTTATTTATTTGTACTTTTAGTGTGCTGCTTGTTATGCAGTATATCTCCTCTGTTTTATTTGAGTTAACATTTTTTGTTACATTTTTCTTACTTCCCACACTCTTCTTTCTCTTATAAGGGTTGTAACTTTTTTCAAGGCTCTTTGCGAAAAAAGTAATACAGTATACCAGTATTACTTTGATTTCAGCACCGAATTAGTCGTATCAAATTTGTCTAAAACAGCATATTAAGCTAGTTTTTTATAGGATTTTTTAATTAATAGTCTATTTTTTTTTGCAGGAATTATGTAAAATTATAATAGTCAACAACATATATACATATGAATTCAAACCTTTTCATGTCAACAAACGACTTATATATGGTTTATGATATTGGTATCATGTAGTCATTATGTAATGAATTCAACATATAATGTTTAGATCTAATTAGTTTAGTAAAAAAAATCATATACAATAAATCTGTTAAAACTTGTTTTGAATTACAAACTTGTTTATTGGATCTATATAATGAAAAGTTAAAACTTATAAATACTTCTCACATACAACAAATTGTCACGGCTTTGGTATAGAGAGAGAGGGTCTCTCTTCTCTCTTGTTTTTCCTTCTCTGCATCTACCATGGGTAGAGGACGCAAACCTAAAGCTACGTTGCCATTGCCGGGGATTCAGAGTAGGGTTATTGGGTCTAATGGGAATGTCACGCCGGATCAGCCGATCCCGGTGGTCGTGTCTGGAGCTCCTAAAAAGGCTTTAATCTTTGGGAGCAAGGAAGGAGAGGTAGAACAGGCGAAGTCGGCGGATCGGGAGGGTGTGGTTGAGGGTGTGAATGTGTTTGAGAAGTTGTAGCAATCGGGGTCGGTTGGTGGGGCTGGCGCGATTGCTAAAGTTCCTCAAATTAGGAAGTCGTGGAGTGAAGTTGTGGCAAATAACCGGGAGCATGGGAATTGCCTATGGTTGGAAAGCTTCAGGGAAGATGAGTCGCCGATTCTGAAATTCACGGATAGTGAGGTTAAAGAAGAGTGTGATTATTGGGGTAACTCTTTGATTGGTGCGGTGCTGGGAATTCGGAGTTCTTATGCTGCTATGGAAAGTTATGTTCAAGCGCGTTGGGGTAAGATTGTGATACCGAAGATCTTTATGAATGATGCCGGTGTGTTTGTCTTCCGTTTCGAGAATCTGGATGATAAGATGAAAATTCTTGAGTCGGGTCCGTGGTTTGTTAGGGGGAATCATCCCATTATATTGCGCGAATGGATGCCTGGGTGTAAATTGGATTTGGCTAATTTAGCCTCGATTCCTGTTTGGGTTAAACTTCCTAATTTAGATCTGCAATTTTGGTCTTCTCATATGCTGGGTAGGATTGCGAGTAAAATAGGAAGGCCTATTTTGGCGGATAAGCTTACGGCTATGAAGGAGAAGATTGGTTTTGCTCGGTTATTAATTGAGATTGATGGGTGTAATAAGCCTAGAGATTAGATCGTGCTTGAGAATGGGAGAGGAGAGAAATATTTTCAGAAGGTTATATACGAATGGAAGCCATGGTATTGTGATGGTTGAAAATGCTTTGGCCATTCGGGTATCCATTGTAAGAAGATGAAGGAGAATAGTGGCGGTGATGAGAAGGTTGAGGGTGCTTTGCAGAATGACACTGTTGAAGTCTCTCAGGAGGAGGTTAGTCGTGAGGAGGAGGAGAGGAATGTTAATCCTGTATCTAAACTACATGGGTCTGGTGTGGTTGCGCCTGTGGTAGTGGAAAGGAGAAATGAGGATTTGGATCAAGGAAACTGGATTGTTGTGGGGTCTAGGCGGGGGATGCAGGGAAGTAAGCAAGGGAGTTATAAGGAGAAGGGAGTGATGGTTGGTAGTTCTTCTCGGAATCCTAATGGGTAGATTTAATATAGCTGCGTGGAATATTCGAGGGTTGAATTCCCTGAATAAAAGAGTAGCGGTAGAGAAGTTTTTATTTGAGAATAAAGTGAGTCTTATGGGGATTCTTGAGACTCGCATTAGAGATAATAAATGGGAGAAGATTGAAGGCTGGTTGAATAAAAGATGGTGTTGGGTCTCGAATATTGGTCTGGATAAGAATTGCCGGATTTTATTGTTATGAGAGGAAGATATGTGGAATGTTCGGAGTATTTTGATCACTAATCAGCTGATTCATTGCAGAGTGGAGTCCAAGAATGGGGAGTTTTGTTTTCTGTTTACTGCAGTTTATGCAGCTAATTCGAGTGAGAACAGGGAAGAGTTATGGAAGAATCTCAGGGATATCAAGCAGGGTGTTATTGGGCCGTGGATCATCATGGGGGATTTCAACTGCTTGTTGAAAGTTGGTGAAAAACTACGCTGTAAGTCCTCTGTTAGTGAAGTTGATACACAGTTTGTGGAGTGTGTTGATGATATTGATGTTCATGATATAGATTTTTCGGGAGCTTTCTTTACCTGGACAAATAAGCATGTGGTGGATTTAAGTTCGAGAATTTATTGTAAATTGGATAGGGTATTGGTGAATGATAGCTGGAGCTGTTCTTATATTAATGTGCATGCAGATTTTGGCCCGGCTGATGTGTCTGATCATTCTCCTGCTCTAGTGATGCTGGATAATGTAAGTGTTAAGGCTCCGGGTATGTTCAGGTTTAGGAATATCTGGATTTCTGATCCGGGGTATTTTGAGATGGTGAGGGTAGCTGGCAGAAGGAGGTTAGTGGGTGTCCCATGTTTCGGGTTACCCAGAAGTTGAAACAGTTAAAGTCTTTGCTCAAGGGTTTAAATAAGGATAAATTTGGTCGAATTAGAGATTTGGTGGAGGCTGATAGAATGGAGTTGCACAAGGTTCAGAAGGATATTCTGCTTCATCCTTTTGATAAGGTGCTGATAGAAAAGGAAAATGGGTTGATTCAAGCTTATAATAAGAATGTGAGCTTATTATATACTCAGATTGCGCAGCAAGCTAAGTGTAACTGGGTTCAGCTTGGAGATGAATCGAGTGCCTATTTTTATAGGCTCATGAATGCGAGGAGATGTTCATCTAGGATTCAGATGTTGATGGATGAGCAAGGGCATAGACTGACGAAGCAGGAGGATATTTCAGATCATATTATTGAGTTTTTCAAGAACCTTCTGGGGAAAAGGATGGTTGATAGAGTGGTGTGTGATGTTGATATCTTCCAGAGAGGGAACAAGGTTTCAGAGAGGATGAATGATAATCTTATCTTGCCTGTTCAGGATAGTGAGATTTGGGATGCTTTGAATTCCATCAAGAATACTAAGGCCCCTGGGCCTGATGGGTTCAACTCTCTGTTTTTCAAATCTGGGTGGCATTTTTTGGGTGATGATGTGAGGGTGGCAGTCAAAGATTTCTTTGTTAAAGGTAAGATTCTGAAGCAGGTTAATGCCACTTTGATTTCTTTGGTGCCTAAAGTTGTGAATCCTACAGTGGTTAAGGATCTTAGACCGATAGCATGCTGTAATGTGATTTACAAGATTATTTCCAAGATTATTACAGCTAGGCTTAAGGGAGTTTTGTCTGATATTGTGAGTGATTGTCAAGGAGCTTTTGTGACTGGAAGAAGTTTGGCTCATAATGTTTTGTTATGTCAAGAGATTGTTCAGGGGTACAGAAGGAGGAATACTTCTCCTCGATGCGCATTTAAAGTGGATATTCATAAGGCGTATGATAGCGTTTGCTGGGAGTTTTTGGAGGAAATTTTGATTGGTTTCGGGTTTCATAAGAGGTTTGTTCAGTGGGTAATGATTTGTGTTTCCACCACTTCTTATTCTATTATGATTAATGGATATAGCCAAGGGTTTTTTAAGGGAGAGAGAGGCCTGAGGCAAGGTGACCCTCTCTCTCCTTTGCTGTTTGTATTGTGCATGGAGTACTTGAGTCGTCTGCTGTCGTCTGTCCAAGATAACCCAATTTTAACTTTCATCCGAAGTGTAGTAGGATTGGGCTAAATCATTTGTGCTTTGCTGATGATTTACTTATTTTCTGTAGAGGGGATGTGGGCTCAATTAGAATTATCAAGAGCATGTTGGATAAATTTTCTGCTACTTCTGGGTTATTGGTCAGTAATCAGAAATGCAGGGTTTTCTTTGGGGGAGTGGGTGATGATGTGAAGAGGAGGATTTTGGAGGAACTTGGGTTTGAAGAGGGTAGTTTGCCGGTGAGATATCTTGGTGTGCCTTTGTCTGATCAGAAGCTTAAATGTGGGGAGTATATGCCACTGATAGACAAAATCACAGCTCGCATTTCACATTGGACAGCTAGGAAGCTGAGTTATGCTGGGAGATTACAGTTGGTCCAGAGTACTCTCATTAGTATGCAACGATTTTGGGCTTGTGTTTTTCTGTTCCCTAAGAAAGTTATTCATCTTATTGAACAGAAGTGTAGGAATTTCCTCTGGTCTGGGTGTGAGAGTGGGAAGAAGGCCCCGGTGGCTTGGGCAAATGTGTATAAGCCTAAGGAGGTGGGCGGACTGGGTATAAAAGAGATTTTATCTTGGAATAAAGCGGCTGCTATTGGTATTTTACTGAAGCTCAATGAGGAAGGGACTGCCCAGTCAGCTTTAGTAAGATGGTGCAGAGCCTATGTGCTTAGAGATGATGATATTTGGAATGTGAAAT
>CM041780.1:154570926-154590543 GCA_023374045.1 Limonium bicolor
GAACTCGAAGTTCGGGACTGAGTTCGGACGGTTTTTCGGAAAGAGTTACGCGGGACGTCCGAGCTTCGAAGCTCGGAGATTGCAGAAAAAAACGGGGTGTCCGAACTTCAAAGTTCGGACTGAAGTTCGGACACACCCCGAATGCGAAAATACAGAAGCTCAAAACATGCTGTCCGAACTTCGAAGTTAGGACAGAAGTTCGGACAGCCAAAATCAGCCAGAGCAGAGGCTACGAAACAGATCAGAAAACATTACCAAAACTTCACAAATCTAAACCAAAGTATTACCCACACCAAATCAGACATAAACACAGAGAAACCATGGGGTTTCAGCCACTCAAAACGCAATTACAATGCATTAAAACTCACGCAAAATCCATGAACAATCCCTTATAAAACCAAATCAGCGGTACTCAGAATTTCCCAAAACAGAGGGAAATTTACAGATGTAAATCACCATTGTCAAAAGCAATACTTACATAACCAAAATATACGATCAAATATACCCACGGGGTTTTAACACATAACACGCAAATCAGCAATCACCCAAATCACCACAAATCAGAGAGTCAAATAAAACATATACGGAAACATTCTCGAAACCCCCGTGGGTGAACACAACAACCGAATCCATCTACCACCTACCTCACATCCGACGCAAAGCCATCTCTGCGGACCCTAACCAACAGACTCCTCGAATCTCCACTTGCAACAACGAACCCTCAGACCGAACAATTCCAGAATTCTATAGTTAGAATCAGAAAAAAAGAGGGGAAAACTCAATGGAGAATAGAACCGGAACTTACAAACCAAACTGACAGACGATTGATATACGAACGGAATTCCACAAGCAGATCTCTAGCAATCAGTAATTGAGAGGAAATTGAAGAGGAGAAAGAGGAGCAAAGGGAGAAGAACTTGAACGCGTAGAGGATGACCAGAGAACCGTCATGAGAGAGTGGAGAAATTATTTGATCGTGAATTAGGATGAGAGAGAAGAGGAAAATAAAATAGTTTAATAAACCACTCTCTTAAGAAAATAATAAATAACAAAGGAAGAAGACAAATGTAACCCTCCTTCCCAAGCTGACATATTAACATTAAAAGAATGTCATAGGCTATTTAATATAAGATTACAAAATAGCACAAACTCCCTTTGCGAATCAAAAAGAAAATAAAAAAAAAATCTGGGGCATAACACAATTCGTATGCGTTTCCATAGTCGCCAGAGTTATGTCTGTCAGGTTTTGTAATCCTTCGAGTTGTATGGGGTTTGGAGCTCCTCGTTTCATAGTAGACTACTGTCTGGTATTCCTGTCGCTTCTCTGTTCCTCTCCATTGCACTCGTAGTGCTTTCTCTTTACTGGTATAGAGGGGTTATCTCGACTGCTTTGCATGTCGACCCATGTAGCCAGTAATTACTGTTCTCTCATTGGTAGGATTCTGTTGGCAGCACCTGTTTCAATGTCGCGCTCCAATTATGATTTTCAAGTTTTCATAAACTGATGTATAACGAGGTGTTTCTCGTATTGCTTGATGTTAACTAACTGCCAGATTGGGTTTTCTAGAGTAAGAGAAGGCTTTCTTTTCTCTGGCGTTCGTTCCCCGTATTTTAAAGCTAGGGAAGTGGAGGGCGGGTTTAGGTATTGTAGGTATCCGGTATGCATCGGGAAGTCCTAACCAACGCGCCTCTCGCTCTATCTCTCAACCCTTAACCCATAACTCAAACTCTAACTCGGTATTCTCCCTAAGTTCGGTAATTCTAGTCATCAGAGCGCAACTATGCTATGATATCACTTTTTGTAACACCCTAACTCATAATGTAACACCCCAACTCATAAACTGACAATAACTCATAAACCTCCATTTACATATATCAACATTGCATCGGAATTTGTACAATAGTTGGTGTTACCGCCGTTAGTCACCCACATGACTAACTAGGCATACTAAATGCTCCAAGACCTAGCTACGGTCTGATGGACCCGAATATAACGAACATTAGTATACTAAAATCTTAACGAATTACATGTTCTTAATACCAGTATCTCACATCCTAATACATCATACTACATCTCATACCATTTACTAAACGAGTGTACATGCACAACTCGTGTAACAAAAACAACAACAACCCAAAGTACTTCTACCCGATCCTACTCTCAGGACGGTCGTCTTCTATTGTTCACCTGCAAAATAAATATGTTGCCCCCAAGGGGGTCAGCATCTTTACTAGTACGATTCTCTGATAGCCCCCAAGTTAACGGGGCTACAACGACTACTTGTCGATAGCATGCGGTTGATTAATAACACAACATAAATAAGAAGTGTAATAAACACCACACCACATATGAACAATTATAGTTCAAACACAATGAACGACTTAAAAGCGTTCCTTAAGTAAGAGAGTTAATCTTTTAACTCCTTAGGTTATGATTTTCTTATTCTCAATCCAAGTCTTATCTCTACTCAAGTCATATCTCAGTCTCATTATACCAACCGTTCTTTGATTAGAATTGGTTGTATCTTAACTTAATGTTTGTCTTTGTCGGGTCAAAAGTAACCCTAGCCAATGAGCTATTAACTCCATTGGTTAAATAAACAACTTATCTTAAATTTGGGATTTAGGTGATCCCACCGCACCATCTTAATCTTGCCTCCCACCTTGAACTGTAATCCAAGGTGGCTTAGTCGACATTCGACTCTAGGCAACAAGTTCGACGACAAGTCTCAAAGGAAGTAGGACCAACTCTAGGTACCAACAACCTACCAATAACATGCATGCCCGGCACCATTCCGGATTCCTCACCCCCATGTCCCAGTTAGTAGAAGTCTCGAAGACAATGTTTGTTAGTTAAACCTCTTACAGTTATTAACAAACTAATGTTAAGGCGGGTTCCTTATTCTCACACAATTCTTTACAAAACATTGTTAGTAAGTTCTCAAGGTAAGTTGTGTTAGTTTCAAACAACACACAACAATACAATAAACCGGTTGCATGCTTTATCTTGCTTAGTCGAAACACATTAACAATTAGCACACAAGCCGAGGGACACCTCGTTAGCAAGCAGGCTACAAGAAAACCATACCGTTCACCGTTGGTTGTTCGGTTGTCTAATCACCTCCGGAGTTCCTCTTAATCAAACCCTAAAACATTCATCCAACCAGGTGGCTAATTACTTCCAATTTACTTAGCTTGCTTTGCCACTAATGATCCCCAACTAATAACCACTAAGTCCTTGTAAACTTAACCTTAAACACTTAAATCATCTTACTTAACTTAATTCTTTAAGTCCTTATAGGCTTATCTTTCTAATCATCATTACCCTCCTATTGGTGGACTACTAATGCCACTCTTCTTCTCTGTTTTTTTTATAAGGGCCGACCGACCTTGCAGGGTAGGTCCCAAGGTCGGTCGGAGTCAGTGTGCTCCCCTGTTCAAAAATTCTAGCCCGACCGACCTTGCCAGGGTTGGTCTTAAGGTAGGTCAAAGTCAGAAAGCTTCCTGGATGGGTAATTCTAGCCCGACCGACCTTGCCAAGGTCGTTGCTAAGGTAGGTCGAAGTCAGACACTTGTTTTTAAGTGCTTATTTCACTCCAAACCATCCCATAAGTGTCCTAGTATGTTCTAACCTCATTTTGGCACTTTAACTCACTCTTAAACCATCCACCAAACTCCTTAATCCACCCACAATCAAACTCCTAGATCACTTACTCAAATTCTTACTAAATCCTTAACACTTAGAACTTAATTCCTTATATCCAACATGTAAACTTTGCCTAAACCCTCAACTAACCAAAGTGTTTCTTCTCAACCATTTTGACTACTCCTCAAGCATCATCAATCATCCTCATTTCCGTAACTCAAACCTCTCAAAGTTCTCAAGGTCTCATTGCATCTCCATGCACAACTTCCTCTCCTTTACATTTACTACTCATCATTTCTAAGGCTTGTTCATATAATTGCATACCTACTCATACTCTTAACACCTAACACCTAACACCTAACACCTTTCCTCATTCACCTTGACCATGCTAAATCCTCCTTAGCCATTTCCATCCCTTTACCCACTTTCCTTACCATTCTCATGGTTATACACTCTTATATATCCTTAGTCATTCCCTTGGCAACTTACAACATTCACCTACTATTTTCACCTTCATCACCCAAGTCCACCCATTACCAACAAGGCTATACTTTTATTTCACCACTAGACAATCTCTTAACATCTCATAACATTCTTCCTCAAACTTCACATTAACCTTAGAAATCCTTATCTTGTAGTTTAAAGGTGATTATCACTCCCATTAGACTTCTAACTCCTCCAAGACAACTCTAGGTCATTCTAATCCTCAAGGACACCTTTGTTAACTCATTTCCACTCAAATTTCCTTTAATGATTCCTAGTGGATCCTTGGTCATTTTAATTCTTAACAACCACTAAAACTCTTTATTTTTCTACTCAAATTTCGCCATAGCTCTCCTAGTATAATATCATGCCCATATGCATAGTTTTTCTCCTCTTATCAACACACACACATTAAATCCTCTTCTCATGATATTTCTCACCCAATTCAAACTGTTGGGACATCAGAGTGTTGCAGAGATAGCTGATCACCTCTACAGAGTCAATCACCTCGACAGAGTCAATCATCCTCAGTCAAACACAAAGAGCGAGCCACTTCAATGGAGTCCATGCAACTAAGAAGACTTCACAAACTCTCCCGTGCCGTTGCGAAAACTAAGGAGCAAACTCGGGAATGCTTCAACACCACAACGGTCATACAACCTCCCCATCATACCCGAAGTTTACGGCCCAAGTCAGAAGACAACTCAAGGACGTTGCCTACTAAGTTATTTCCGATAATTACGGAACTAACTCCTTCAACCGGCCACTTGTAGTGCTAGTATAAATAGGTTTTGTAATAGCCAGTTTAAAAGCGTGCTTTCATCGAGAAACATTTTAGAGGTGAGAGAGAGAGAGAGAGAAATTGCTTTGTAAGCTAGAGAGAGGAAATACGTACCAAATTAGTTAGTGCATCTAGATAGACTCTGCCTAGGAAGATCCTAGTTTTTGCTACACTTACCATTGTTCCGATCAGAAAGTGTATTGGGTGAGTGAGTGAAAAACCGCTAAGTAGATCTCCTCTACTTAGTGGACATTTGTAAGTTGTTTAATTTTGACCAGAGAATAAAATAACTTATTTGTGTATCTTGCTGAGCTCCACAGAGTCCGTCTATCTTTCAAACTTTATTCAGTTTTAGTTTATTCAAGTACTTCCGCGCACTAAGTTTAGCTAGTTTGATTGAGTGTCTTTTCGTCCCAGAGTGTCTCTTCTCTTTTAGAGATTCATTGAGTCAAACCAACCCTTAGACTCACACCTTAGGTAGGTTTGAGTTAGCCACCCGATCCTACACGTGTTATTAGAGCCTTGCTTAGGCTATCACCGAAGCAATGGCAGATCTTTTCACCAATGAAAACAATAAAATGCACTTCGAGTACCCCAGACTCACTTCCACGAACTACGATCACTGGAAAAACGAGATCGAGCAACATATTGAGTCAGTCAACTCTGAGCTTTGGGAGATAGTCACTAAAGGAGACCGCGCAGTCAATCCAGATCGATCCACATGGACTGCTACAGATCGCAAGAGGTACAAGCTAAATCAACAAGCATCCCGCGCTATCTACACTTGCCTGTCCATTCCAGAACAAAGAAGAGTCAATCACTATAAGTCCACAAACGAGATATGGACACTCTTTCAAGCTACTCACGAAGGAGTCACTGAACTCAAGAAATGCAAAGCTCAAGAACTTCGAATGGATTATTAGAATTTTCTGCAAAAACCCAGTGAGTCTCTGGAAGAAGTGCTTGATCGTTTTTATTTACTAACTACTACTATGCAGGAAGTGAATATCCTACCGGATAGAGAGAGTATCTTACACAAGCTGCTTGACAGTCTCAAAGAAGAATGGGCAGAAACAGTAATCTCCACCAAAGCACGCAAGGACTTATCCAAATGGAGCTGCCAAAACTTTGGTTCCTATCTACAATCTATAGATAAGTACAAAAATAACGTTCGAAAGAAGTGTGGTAATACATCTTCTTCTTCTTCTTCTTCTAGTAAGGTTACTACTTTGAATGACCAAGCCTTGCAGGTTAACTCAAATCAGTATACCCAAGAAGAAGCCTATGTTGCTGATACTCAGATCAGACAAGCTAAGGCCGAGTTGGTGGATATTATCGTTGAAGAAAGTGAGGCTGAGACTGTGGAAGACTTTGTCTTCATAGTAAAGAACTTCCGAAAGTTCATGCGTAACCAGCCTAACTGACAGAGTCGATCGTTCTCAAATACCTCCAAACAAGTCTTCAACTCTATCACTTGTTTCAACTGCAATAAACTCGGTCACTTCAAGAAGGACTGCTCCTTACTCAAGAACCAGTATGGAAAATCCTAAGGGACGTCCACTAGTAGAAAAACAACCTATTTCTGCAGTTGTAAAGGGCCTATTTCTGCGGTTTACAACCGCAGAAATGAGCACCGCAGACATAGGTATTTTACCCTATTTCGGTGGTTCCTACTAAAGAACCGCCGAAATAGACCAGCTCCATTTGACCGTCTTCGTTTGACCTGGCCACCTATTTCGGCGGTTCCTACTAAAGAACAGCCGAAATAGACCAGCTCCATTTGACCGTCTTCGTTTGACCTGGCCACCTATTTCGGCGGTTCTAGTAGAACCGCCGAAATAGGTGGCCAGGTCAAACGAAGACGGTCAAATGGAGCTGGTCTATTTCGGCGGTTCTTTAGTAGGAACCGCCGAAATAGACAGTCTTTTTTTTTTGTTTTTTCCTTTCCAGCTTATTATTGCACCCAAATACACCACAAAATTAAGCAAACCTGTAAATGCATTGTATAATGCTGCCACCACAGTGGGGGCCTCGGTAGCATACTATAAACCCATAAAGCGGCCATAATCATCGGCACGCATCAATAAATGCAAAAACGCAAGAAAATTCATAACAAAAAAAGGATTAGTTGTACACTTCACCACATGCACTCTCCACACCACACTCCATTACAATATACAATTCACTACGTTTCAATCTAATGAAATACATATAATAACACAAGTAATGTTCAACGCAAACAACTTAAGAGGAATCAACTAAGTACGTCGATGGAGATAAATTCTGCCCATTCCTCGAGGATTTCAGATATGTGCCTATTTTCATAACTTCCAATGCCCACGATTTCTTCGAAAGCCTTGAACAAACAAAAATGAATAGTTAGTGAGACACTACACAAAGAATGACAAAGAATAAAAATACATATAAACCAAGACTTTCAAAGATAGTTTAATACCATGTCCAATGATTTTTCTGGCAAAAACTTGGATGATGCTACTAAGTCATGCATAAACCTCATAACATAGTAACCGCATTCTGATCCACCAGGCTGTACTGGACACTATACATTCACACATTACGTTATCAGTCATACTTGCAGGTCTACTATTAACATGTTAACTATTTGCACAAAATAAGTAAAACTACCTTCACTGTAGTCCAAGGGATGTTCTTCGGTGTCTTTTGCAATGCACGCAGTGCAGCTTGGAAGCCACTATACAAAATAAATATTTTAAATGTAATACACAATTTAATCAAATTTAACGAAACAATTTATTAAGTTATGACAATTGTAGTATAATTTAAATAGCTCACCTCTTTAGAGCCGCTGCTATCGCTGGCTTCTTGGCACTCGTACCAAGTGAGTCGAACTGTAAGACTCTCGGGTATTTCATGACCAAAACCAACAACGACCAATGACGACTGCTCACGTGATGAATAAATTGAAATCATAACACGGATAACATAACTTATAAATAAAACGTAATAAGATATGGAAGTATGACTTACCCTTGATAATATGGTAGCATAATGTATGACTTGTCTGCACATTCATATATTGCGTTCGTCACGTACCGCAAAAGACTTTCAGGATCCATTAACATAGTCACTTCACTGCAAGTATCAGGGCATAGGAATCCGAAGCTGTCAGTCTGATGATCTCGTATCGCCTTGGAATGCACATGCCTGCACCATAAAGACAACAACATCAGTGAACGGCGTTAAAGTACAAAAAAAATTCAAGTATTTCATTAATATAGGAAAAGGTATGAGATCGCTCACATGCTAGCTGACTTCAGAATCGACACATTTAACCAGTCTCTCTTGAATACATCAACGAAGTCGGACATATATATATCGAACGTATGCGTCCGTCCTTCGGGTTCGTGATGGTGAAAAAGACCCTGGCTATCCTCCACTTGGATCCTATCACTCTGAGGTGACGTCATCAACAAGGACGAGTGCAGAAGTCTCATGTTCTGTGACAATGTTCTTCTCTACTAAAGCAGGTCTCATCATGAAGTTGGAGGATGCCCCCGTGAGAGCTGTTGTGGCAACACTTTTTCCTTTTCCTTTAGAAGTTTTTTTCGACTTGACATTTTCCTAATTTGTTGATTAATTAAGTTTAAGTGACTCACTCTAAACCATATACTAATTGAAACATCGGATAATTATAATTTTAGAGTAAGTGTTAATTGTGTTTACCTGGCCCGAGATTTTGACCCATGTACCCGGCCATTGGATTGTAGCTGTTTGAATAGAGCGAAGTATGTTTCTCTGTCCCAGAGGTACCGGTATAGCAACATCAGCATACTCTGTCACATAATCATCTACAAGCACCCGGACATACCCCTGCCGTAGTGGTTCACCGCCGACGGTGTCTGTACCAGATGAGGGAAACAATTTACCCCACGCCACCATAATATCCGCACCTCCCATCGGTATGAACAGCGTGCATAAACAGGGTTCCTGAACATTAAGTAAAGAAGGGTTAAACGAACACAATCGAAGTAAATAGATGATAATAAATAATTTATTTTCTAAGTTAATGTGACTAAACCTTAATAGATGCATGTGGATATGGATCTATCGACTGCACACTACTCTGCCGTACTGGTGTGCCCTCCTCCCTATCAGCTGATGGTGCATGGGCTGGTCTAGTCACCTCCTGACTACTGCACATCTGTGAGCGTATTTTTGTCATCTCCTCTGCAACCAAATGCTGAACATTCTGCATAAGCCTCTGCTCCATCTCAGCAGTAACCTTCAAATGTTCCTCATAGCTGATCATCCTTCCTTGTGAGCCTTTCCTAGACCCCGGATTACCAAAAGCTTGGCGGATACCAACTTGTCCACCAAAACCAATAGCGCGACCAGGATGATCCACCTTTCCAAGAGCACGAGAAAGGGGATCATATTGTCTGTTCGGAGCCCAAGAACCCTCAGTAACTTGAGAGTTTAACTCTTCCTATAAAACACAAAATTAACAAAATTCATTAATATACAGGTACACAAACAAATATTAAACTTATGAACCGAAATTAGATACCATTTGATTTATAATCTCTCTCGTGGCATCATCGTACTGAGGATTTTCCGGCGTCGAGTTTTTTGGCACTCGACTCAACTCCCACACCTTCATCCTTCTGTCGCTAGGAGCCACATCCTGTGGAAGCAAGCCCTTTTGCTCCCACTCTGGTACGCGTTCGGCAATGCTTTTACCACCTAAGTGATGTGGGTATAGATTTTTCTTCGCATTTGCCTGCTGTTTTGCACGAACCGCCTACAAATACATATGTAACGTGTAAGATACAAATAAGCAAATAAAACAGCCAAAATGTATAAAAGACAGCGTTGAATATTAGCTCTACCTGGTACTCTGGCGTGTGACGATACTCCACAAACCGGGTCCACTGCTCCTCAGTGATGCCCTCGTACGCCTCCCAGGGTGGCAGTTCATCGCCTCTTTCTGCATCATCCGATTCAGGGTCTTGATACGCAGCACCATGAAAGTACTTGTCAGAGAGGGCCTTCCTATGGTCGCGGAACTGTCGCCCCATTTTTTTCAGTATATCCTCCTTAAGAGAAGGATCAATGCAGAAACGACTCTACATAAACAATTATTAGTCATTTAGTAACACAAGTAACGAGAAACTCTAAAATTATATAACATATTATAAAAAAATAACACACCTGAAGAATCCCAAACATAGTGTCCTTCAATGATTGTGGCACTTGCTTCCAATTGTGATTTATGTCGCAGTAAGTCTTGACCAGGTGGCCAGCATATGCAGTATAATCATTCTTCCAATTACCGTATGGCTGGTTGAACTCATTGAACTGCAAAGGCTTCGTGGGGGGGCCTTTAATTGCCTTCAGTGCACGGGTGGCACCTCTCTTCTTCACCTTCTGTCCGGAGGAGGAGGAAGCTGGTGGCTCTGTCACCTGCTGTGATGGACAAGCCTCATCCTCCGGTGGGTGAGTTCTCTTCCCCTTCTTTCCTCCTCGTGTGACCCGTTTTGCTGGTCTCTGCTGATGAGGATCAGCTTCTTCAACGGGCTGGTCCATAGGGTGATCAGCCACTGCAGTAAAGATAAGTTAGTCAAATTAATTGAATGAATTTATAATGTAATGACAAATGTTGAACAAGTCAAGAAAAATAGTTAACATAACATTACCATAAATACTTCTATGTTTTGGTGTTATCAACCCAAAAACCCTCGTCATGGTCTGATCGTGCATAAATCAAGTCGTTTTGAGTATCAACATTTAAATCCCGCAACCCCGTAGGAAACAATGTTGTTCCTTCAATCGTCTCATTCTCATCATCATCATCCTCATTTTCATTTTCAATCTGAACTGGTCTTCTACCTGGAAGAACAACAGACCATCTGAAGTCTTTTGGATCCTGAACATACCACACTTGGTCACAATCTTTTCCCATAACAAACTGATCATCCTTAAAACTGGCACGTGTGAGATCAACCAAGGTAAGACCTCCATCGTTTTGGATTCCACGTCGGTTGTCCACCCATTTGCAACGGAACACTAAAAACGAATCAATATGGTAGTCTAGCTCCCAAATGTCCTCGATAACACCGTAATACCAACTGGAGCTCCTCACTGGTTGAGACTGGTTACCGATGTGGTACTCATTGAATGCCGCTTCTATTTTTACTCCACTGTTCTGGTTTATTGATTTAGCATCTTGGCGTGCAGTGTAATAAGTATACCCACTAATGTCATATCCCTCAAATGATACAACATTAGGTTCAGGTCCTATTGCCAAAAATCTGATTTCCTCATTGAGAACTTCTGAATTTGATGACGCTTTTTCAAAGACATAATATTTGAACCATTGGACAAACAGTCGGTTTTGTTCTTTCGTAAGCCAAAGATGGTTTCTGGTAGGATTTTGTTGTCTCAACTCATTCATATGAGTATCAAAGAAGGGTTCAACAGCCTCAAGGTGTTGTAACACAAACAGATGTGCTTGATGAATCAGTTGACTTGGTACTTGCACAATCTTTCTTCCAATGACACCTTTGCCTTTATATCTGCCGTAGTGTCTTGGTTTTGGGATACCGATTGATTCTGCTTCATTCAGATAATCAGTCACAAATTCTGTGACTTCCTCAGTCACCGTTGCTTCAATTATGCTCCCTTCTGGTCGATATCTATTCCTCATTCTACCCTTTAGAATACCCATGTATCGTTCAAAAGGGTACATGTAGCGTAAGTAGACCGGACCACAAAATTGGATCTCTTGAACAATGTGGACTATCAAGTGCACCATTATGTCAAAGAATGATGGTGGGAAATACATCTCTAATTGACATAATGTTACCACTATTTCACGTTGTAGATCATCGAGAGAGTTTACATCAATTACCTTGCAGCAGACAGCATTGAAGAAGAAACACAATCTGGTTAACGCATTTCTGACATCATTTGGCAATATCCCACGGATGGCTACTGGCAGAAGATGTAACATCAATACATGATAATCGTGAGATTTCATGCCTAACAGTTTCAAATCCTTCATTGATACAATATTCTTCCAGTTTGAAGAATATCCAGATGGTACTTTTACCGAGTGTAGACATTTACAGAAGCTGATCTTCTCATTCTTTGAAAGTGTGTAGCATGCAGGAGGTAGGTATATTCGTCTCTCATTCTCCTGTGGGTGTAACTCTTTCCTTATACCCATGGCTTGCATGTCTTTTCTCACTTTCAATCCGTCTTTCGTTTTGCCGGGTATGTTGAGCAAAGTCCCACTCACTGCCTCACCAACATTCTTTACGATGTGCATGAAATCCAAACAGTGTCTGACAGGCAGGTGACGCCAATACGGTAAATCCCAGAAGATAGAGCATTTTTTCCAAATGTTCTTTGCCGGTTTCGATGTGTTTCCAAAGACGTTCACAATGTCCTTAACCTTTGCATACACTTCCTCAGAGGTCAAAGGTAGACGGGCCACTCGAGTCTCGGCCTCACCATTGAACAGTTTCTTCTTCTTACGATAAGGGTGATCTTCAGGTAGAAAACGTCGATGACACATGTAAACATTCTTACCACAATTTTGTAAACGGTCCGAACATGTGTCATCCTCGCACACCGGACATGCAAATGTTCCTTTCACAGTGTATCCAGACAAGTTCCCGTATGCAGGGAAATCGTTGACCGTACAGAACAACAACGCCTTGAGCGTGAAATTTTCCCTTGCATAAGCATCATACACAACGGTTCCCTCATTCCACAGCAACTTCAAATCATCAATCAATGGGGCGAGGTATACATCAATATTATTACCTGGCTGCTTGGGGCCAGATATCAAAAGAGATAACATTATGTACCTGCGTTTCATACACAACCACGAAGGCAAATTGTAGATCACTAGTAAAACGGGCCAAGTACTGTGTTGACTGCTTAATGTGCCGTACGGGTTCATCCCGTCAGTACATAGCCCAAGCCTCAAATTCCTATCTTCACCTCCAAAATGTTCTTTGAACCGTCTATTGATGTTTCTCCACTGAGGTCCATCTGCTGGATGTCTTAATTTCTCATCACTCTTTCTACCCTCTGCGTGCCATCGTAAATTCTTTGCATCTTTTGGATTCGCAAACAACCGTTTGAATCTGGGTATAATCGGCAAATACCACAGTAATTTAGCTGGAGGGCTTTTTTTTTGAACGGAGGAGTACTCACCATCTTTATGCTTATACCGGGACAGCTGACATTTCGGGCAAGTGTCCAGATGTGCGTATTCACCCCTGTACAACACACAGTTGTTTGGACACGCGTGAATTTTTTTGTACTCTACTCCCATTGGACATACCCATTTCTTTGCCTCATAGGTGGTGGTAGGGAGACCATTCTCATCCGGTAGCATATCATGAATCAGCTCGAGGAATGCCGAGAAACCTTTGTCACTCAATCCATATCTTCCCTTCAGGTTGAACAAATTCAATATAGCCGTCAATTTCGTGTACTTAGTGCACGTAGGATACAATGCCGTCTTGGATGCGTCCAACAACCTTTGATACTCATCCGGTCGATCAACAAAATTATTCTCAACGTTATCAAGCATCTCCATTATTTGCTCATCATGATAAGTCGGTTCACTGTCATTGACTCCGGAAGCATTTGGGATCGGTTCCGACTCGACAAAATCAAATGTGTGGTCTGTTCTCATCCTCTCCCTTTCATTAATGTACGAGGACCCGACATTATGTTCAACACTTTCTCCATGAAAAATCCATCTCTTATAGTGTGGCATGAAACCGCGAGTCTTCAGATGGAATTCAATTTCCACAATGTTTGAAAATTTCCTTAAGACACCGCAGTCAACACAAGGACAAGGTATTTTCTCCGCCTTTGTCATGTCCTTGTGCTGCACTGCCGCTTTGCAAAACTCTTTCAACATGTTGCGATAGTGATCCCCTCGCTCACCGTACATCCAGTCACGCTCCATACTTTATTTGAAATACAAAACGGTACGGTTAATGAAGCGTGACTGTATGCATATTAAATAAGCTAGCTACTCTAACTCTAAGGTTTCAACCTAAATTATATACTAGCACCTATATTATCTGAATACATAATCTCAATGATCAAACAAAAAGCAAAGTTTAGTAGCTTACTTGTACACAGAGAAGGAAACAGCAACGGTGATTCCCCCCTACAAAGGTAACCACACAAAATGAGTAAATAAACAAATCAAACTAATACCAAATTTATTTATCAAACCAAATTTCAATATTTTGTGGAAATACAAAGTATAAAAGACAAAAAGATAAGTTAGATTATATTACCGGTTCTTCCACTCCGCTGTCAATATACCGTGCAATGAACGGGGAAATCTTAAGCACTTCTCTATAGATAGAATATAAACTCATTAGTTTATGTATGTTAATTATTCGTAATTAGGATTGCAAAATATATATAATAAGCTAAAAAGATGAAGATGTAAGTTGAGTATATTACGGGTTCACAAATGAATTGTATTCATCCCCGTACGACTTCAATCGGGTGAGCCCATTTATGATTTCCCCCTACAAAGGCATAACCACACAAAATGAGTAAAAACAAAAAAAAAACACAAAAATAAAACTATAAAATTAATTAATCCACTCGAGAAAAAATAAAACGCAAATAAAATTGAAACAAATTATTAAAACTTATCAAGTAAATATATCCTAATTGAACTAAGAGAAAAGATAAATGAAGTACATACTATTAAACCTACAGAATTAAATTTGAAAGCTAAAAAAGAATTTTGTAACTTAATACTAAACCAATTCAAGTAATGACAAAATAAATAAAATAAACAAAGCAAACCGCAAAATCAAAAACAAAAAGCATAAAAACAAATAAATACTAAAAGTCTAAACGAAAGCAAGCGTAATCCTAACTAATCAAATTTGACGTATAATTAAACAAAGTAAAAATAAAACTTAGCATGTAAACATATCCTAATTGAATTAAGAGAAAAGATAAACGAACTACATACTATTAACCTACATAATTAAATTTGAAACCTAAAAAAAAAGAATTATGTAAACCTTAAGTCATCTAATTTCTAGGACAATTTTGACAGAGTTTCCCCTATAATTTTAGCATTGCCCACACACAATTTCAGCTCACCAACTCATTTCTAATATCCACAACAACCTTAAGCACTAACATACATTAAAATTTTGCACAAACTCATCTATTTCCCCTTGGCTTCCAAGCCCTTTAATCATCATTTTATTAACACTAAAACAACTCAATCTCTTCCTCATTATACAATAACACCACTAATACTCAAAGCAATGTTAGTTCCTCATATTCAAGCAATTAAAAACGAAAAGCAAAACGCAAAATCAAAAACGAAAAACAAAACAATCCGAACAAATATTAAAAGTCTAAAACGAAAGCAAGTGTAATCCTCACTAATCAAATTTGATGTATAATTACACAAAGTAGAAATAAAACAAGAATAAAAGAAAATTAATGAAAAATCAAAATCAAAAACAAAGGCACAACCACACAAAATGAGCAAAAAAACCACAATTATTCACTCAAACATTTTGTCGAGCACCTTGTGTGCACATATAATTTCACTTCTACAATACTACATATATACACAAATTTCATACACTCCACTAATTACAATCATATCCACATTCACATTCAACCCAATTTAACACAACACAATAAATCCATAATTAGGTCAAATCGAAAATGTACCTCGTTCTTCCCCTCTGTTCGGATGAAGCTCTGCTTCGGCTGTTGTGCTGTTAACACCGGATGAACGGACGGCACCGACGACCGGCGGCGAGGACGGCGGCGAGCACGGCGTCGAGGACGGCGGCAGCGGAAGGACCGGAATCGCTCTTCAATCGCCTCTAAAATCGCACGCAGCAGCAGCTCGACGAGGGAGAAATGCCGTCGGGTGAAATGCGAGGGTTTGGGTAGGGGTGTTATTAAAAGACCTATTTCGGCGGTTGTAAGTTCTAAACCGCCGAAATAGGTGGCCAATATTTTTTTTTAAATGGACCCTATTTCGGCGGTTCTTACATTAGAACCGCCGAAGTAGGTGCTTTTTATTTTTTTTTTAAAATAAAACGGGGCTATTTCGGCGGTTGTAACGTCACAACCGCCGAAATAGGGGCGTAGAAATAGACCATTTTTGTACTAGTGGTCGCTGATGGCAGCTGTTGGTTGGAGTGATTCAGACTCCGACGATCAAGACATAGAGTCCAACGGTCTGGTATGTCTCATGACACATGATACAACGAAGTCCATGATCCCCGACAATGAGGTAACTCATTCCCATCTTGAAACAGATCTCTATCGTATAACTCTTATGGGCTTCATGACATTAATTGCTAAAATTGTCTCTGAGACTAACTCCATTAAAGTAAGTCTCACCAGCAAAATATCTGAGTTAACAGAGAAACTCGAAATCTCAAAGGGTCTCATGTATGCCTTAAGAGATGAAGCTTAGGAACACAAGACCATATCTTGCTCTCTTAGACTAGATCGACAAGAATCACGGCGTCATGTTGATTCCATTTAAAATGAACTCAATGATACCCTAGAGCTTACTCAATCAGGCCAGAGCGACCAGAAAGAGTCCCTATGAAATACCCCAAACCTTGACAGGTGGTTTAAATATTAAAATATGGTATATAAAGGCTAAAAAGTGCCTTAGAGACATCAGTGAAAAATTTAAACTGTAGTAAATGCAATAAAGCACTAAGAGACAGTTTGAGCAAAAGCATGCTCTAAGCTTGGAGTGAACTTGGTTAGGACCCAAAGAGCCTACCAAGACTTAATAATATTCAAGTATGATTTAATAAGGCTAATTAAGTCTTTAGGAAACTTTGGTAGACAGTGAAACCAGACAAAACTCAAATAAATACCTTAAAGCCAATAAGAGCAAAAATGTGCTCTAAGCTTATGATAAATTTGTATCAGACCTAACGGTCATACTTATACCTTATAAATATGTTAATGAACATATTAAATCAATTACCAAAGAAAACCAAGCTTGAAAACAAGTTAAAACACAAAATGTGCTTTAAGGAGTCTTAAAGCACATTTTTGAAAAATTGTCTTGTAAATGAGTTTTGAATGGCTAGATGTCCATCATTACTCTTTAATTAACATGTGTACTATATAGTATCACATTTGGAAGTCTATATCAATGGGAAATCAAAAACTTCACTTCTATGTGCCTTGTTTTTGTGAATAGTAACTTTTATAAGCTAGTTTGTAACATATGTTGTTATAAGTAATTAAATTGGTCAACAAAGACTATTATACCCTTCTAATTATATGGGGGCCGGTTTTTCAAGGTGTGAGTCACCAACTTGTAAAAGAAATCAAATAAGGAAAGTAAAGCTTATAATGTAAAGTACTATTTTCCTTTATACATAAATATCTTAACAAAGGCAAACTTATCTTCATTCTCTCTTTCTTTCTTGTATTCCCACGGTTCCCTTCCTCCATTCTCTCAAGCTCCATCGGTTATGCTACAGCAAAGCTTCACCATTTCCAACTCCTTTCACTTGTAACTCCTAACTCCATGCTCCGAATTTAATTCCGAGACTACCGTTCTCTTAGTTGGAGCAAGCTCTACCACATTGTCTTTTCAAATCATCAAAACCACCATTTCGGTGCCGAGGAGAACTTCCATGGAAGGAGCTTGAGCTTATATTTTTATGCCTTGTTGATCACCTTTGCTTCAAGGTAAGGAAAAACTAAAGAAAACTCCATTTCCTTCATTTTTGGTGTTGACCGAAAATGCACCTTGTAATGGTGTCTTCTCTTGTCTTGTTTTAGCTTCATTTGAATCTTCCAATGGCTAGGAGGAGTCCTCTCTTGATACTCATTCAAGCTCTCTTTCCATTCCAAGGTAAAACAATCATTTTAATACCTTAAAACAATATATGTAACTAGGGTTTACAATGAGATGAAGCATAATGCTTGAATGCTCATTCTAGTATTTGTACATTGTTTAGAAGTTGACAAACAATCAAACACGCTACCGGTTTTACAAGGAATAAAGAAAGAAGTTTGTGAAGAAAAAGAGGTAAACAAGCTATCTCAAGGTAGTTTAAATGCCTTAGGAAAAATGAGCTTGATATGCTTAATAAAATACCTAAGGAGCCAATGGCAAATGAGCTAGTAAAATGCTCTCAAGGAGTTTATTAAGGGCATATGTATTGTTGGGTGTATTTGCAGCTCAAAGGCATTATTTATGTGGGAAATTCAGTGTTTAAGGTTTATGCAATTTAAGGGCCTAAGAGCCATGTTATTTAAGGGCCTAAGTGCCAAGGAATTTAAGCTTATGCACTATATTGTGATGTAGTGCTAAATGTGTGAAGTTTGTGTATAAAATGTGTTTGATGGATTTTAGGTGTTCTTGAATGAAATAAGGTAAAAACCTAAGTGTTTGGATGTGAGTATATACAAGAGAAGCTATGGCCAAATTTGGAAAATGTGTAAGAAGTTCTAAGTGTTTTAAGTAAGTTTTGGTGAACTAGGAAGTGTTAAAGGTGAACAAATGTTTTACTTGGGAAGAAAACATGTATTAAGGTGATTTAGAGTGATGCAAGGATTTAGGTATTATCTTGGAAGTTCTAGGAATTCAATGTGTGTTTTTGAGAATGTATTTAAGTCTTGGAGAAGTTTGTTTAAGGTTTAGGAATGTTGATGTACAAGGAAGAAGTGATGTTTAGGTAAGATTTGAAAAAAAGGAGATTTAGTTAGTAAGAAAAGAAGTTTGAGAGATGATGTTAAGGTGTAGAAGAAACACCTTGGTATAGTGGTCATTATTGGTGAAATACCACTTAGAAATCTTAAGGAGGAAACATTCCAAGTGCTAAGAATTTTGTAAGAAATTTGTGAATGATAAGATGGTTTTGGTGTGTGATTTAAAAGAGTTTAGTACATGGCTAAAGATGTGTTTGAAGTGCCCAAATGAGGTTAGGACATATTAGGATATATGAGGTGAAGTTTGGAGTTAAATGGGCAATGGAAAATATAGGTCTGGGGCAGACCGACCTTGCGACCGAACTTGCCAAGGTCGGTCGAGCCTAGTTTACCCTGCGAGAATTGGTTTCTAGAATGGAAAAACCTTGGGGACCGGACTTGCAAGGTCGGTCGGGCTTGTATTTTGTGTACGGATTAAGTTTCTGGAATGGACCGAACATGCGACCGAACTTACAAGGTCGGTCGGAGTAGAAAATTTTGACGGAAATATGTTCTGGAATGGACCGAACATGCGACCGAACTTACAAGGTCGGTCGGAGTAGAGATTTTGACGGAAATATGTTCTGGAATGGACCAACCTTGTGCAAGGTCGGTCGGTAAGGTCGGTCGGACCAAAAACATGGTTTAAGGTTATAGAATGATATGTAATGATGAGGATTGATTAGTAATGATGTTATAAGGTTGTTTAAGACATGTTAGGTGAGTTATAATGACAATTTAGTGGGGGAAAAGATGTATTAAAATGTAAAAGTAAAACAAGTTAAAAAGTGAAGTTGTGTAACTAAGTTAACGGGGAAAAGTTATAAGCATTAGACATTAAATAATCATGCTACCCCGATGTTAATAAAAGTACATGTAATGTTATCAGTTGTTCGAGAATTGCTCGAGGAACATAAGTGGACGTGGTAAAGTGGACTCCGGTGACAGGTATGGTTTTCTT
>CM041780.1:154591043-154727967 GCA_023374045.1 Limonium bicolor
CATTGATCAATGCAAAGTTCACATGGAAGAGCATCCAATCGACATGTTTTAGTAAGATTGATAGAGTGTTTGTTTTGGATGAATGGTTGGGCATGTTTAATGATATACGATTGAAAGCATGTGAATTGGTAGCCTATGATCAGCGTATGTTGATTGTAGTTCCAGGAAGCAATAATTGGGGACCAAAACCGTTCCGAACGATTGATGCTTGGATGGAACACCCCCAATTATGTGGCTTTGTAGCAGCAAAGTGGGCATAACTATCAGTAGGAATGACCCGGAAGAAACTTAAAATGCTAAAAACTGGCCTGAAAAGGTGGAATAGAGAGATGTTTGGAAACATAAAGCTCTATATCGAATAGTTGTCGAGAGAACTACGGAAGCTGGATGAGAAGGAAGAGGCTGGAATGTAGGGCCTCCTATGCTAGTCTGAAGAAATGCAGTTGTAGCACACCTGGACAAGGCACTGCGTAGGCAGGAGATTTACTTGAGGAAGCTGTCTAGGGAAAGAATAGTGAAACAACTAGACAAAAACACAAGTTACTTTTACCTATGGGCCACTATAAATCGGAAGATGAAGTAGATATCGACATTATAAGTGAATTGCCAGTTACTAGGAGAGCCGTTCAAGATCAGAGAGGAGGTTGTAAGTTTCTTCAAAGAGTTGTATACGCCTAGACTAAAACCGGGGCTATGACCTCCATCGGGTACCTATCCAAAGATTAAGTGAAGATGATGTGAATGAGTTAGAACAGATTCCCACTCTAGGGGAAATACGTAGAGTTGTTTGGTCATGTAATGGGTCAAAAGTGCCTAGATACAATGGTTACAACATTAGATCCATCAAGTAAATGTGGAAGTATATCGGAGCTGACTTTGCACGGGATGTGAGGAAGTTATTGAGACAGGGATGTTGGAAAAGGGTATGAACACAACCTGGATTGCCCTTATTTTGAAGAAACAAGGAGCTGTTGAACTAAATGAATTTAGACCCATTAGCATGGTGGGCAGTATCTAGGATGTTATTCGTATAACCAGAACGGAATGAGGTAAATGAGTTACATCAGATCACTCTCACATTTGTGGAAATGAGTGGTATGGTGACAAACCTGGATAAGTCAGAAGTGTTTAGCATTAATGCAACATTGGAGCAAGTTCACATGATTGAAAGTACTTTAGGATATAAGGTGGGTAAGCTCCCAACGACATATCTAGGATGTCCCTTAGGGTAAATCCACAAAAGGCAGCCACATGGGAGCTAGTGATCCGTAAGATTGAAGCAAGATGGCCGATTGGAAGAGTAGTAACCTTACAAAAGCAGGAGACTAACTTGTCGAGAAACAACGTGGGTTAGAGAGCTAACTTCAATACTAGAAAGTGTCATAGTGAAAGAACGAGGATGACCAACTTACCTGAACAGGCTCCCGCTCTAGAGTGTTTGAGGTGAAGGAAATGATGAAAATCCTTGACAGAGAAAAAAATTCTAATGAACTGTGTTAAACTTTAAAATGATATGGAATGTATGTGATACCACGGGTTGAATTATTTGTATGGTTCCTGATATTTGGTCGAATAAACACTAGAGATAATCTGCTTGAGCAGGATTTGATAGCAATCGGTCAGTGCTATTGTGTGTTGTGTGGAAGGGCAGTTGAGACCAAAGATCACCTGTTTCTTCGGTGTAGGAAAGCTAAAGGTATGGTCACAAGTATGTGTTTGGTGGAGAATTGACCATTGGCCTGTATTATCTGAACATGATGCATGTGCAACAAGTTTCCAAATCTGAATGAGCTGGATGTTTAAGCAGCGCGTGTTAAGAGTATAGAGATCAATCTTCTTTGGGAAAATTCACAATATGCCACGATTTGAGTTTGTAATTCACGAGATACCCCTTTTTGGAAAGGTGTCCCTAATATGCCACGATTTGAGTTTGAAATTCACAAAATGCCACTGTCCGGTAACAGACGTTAAATTTGTTGTTAACCCTCTCTGAAAAATGACCAAAATGCCCTTGGCAAAAAGTTTGATTTTTTTAATAAAAAAATTAATGACGTTGGTTTGACTATGCAACGACTATTTTTTAAAAACAACTTTAAAAGTACACAAAATGTCCTTGTTTGGTTTTATAGTTTACAATATGCCACTATTTAAGTTTTGTAGTTTACCATATACCACTGTTTGAGTTGTGATGTTCACAAAATGCCCCTGTTTTTCGTGTAACGACTAGTTTTGAGTTCAAATAGCTAGTTTGAGTCCAACAACTCTGTTTTTTCCTTTATAAAGACCTTATCATATAAACATAACACAAACACCATACTAAAGCTATGACCATGTTTACAACTACAATCAATGAAAAGTTTCAAACAATTCATTGCAAATGTGGAGCCCCATCAAACCTTACCCTCTACCGGTGCCCACCACTTGAAGAAATCATAAACCCAGCAGTTGTAGTACACCCTTCCAACCTAAGTGTCTTTGCGGGAGAGGGTAAGGTTTGATGAGGCTCCACATTTGCAATGAATTTAAAATTTTTCATTGATTGTAGTTGTAAACATAGTCATGGCTTTAGCATGGTGTTTGTACTCTGTTTATATGATAAGGTCTTTGTAAAGGTAAAAACAGAGTTGTTGGACATAAACTAGCTGTTTGAACTCAAAACAACCGTTACAGGAAAAATATGGACATTTTGTGAACATCAAAACTCAAACAATGGCATATTGTAAACTACAAAACTTAAATAGTGACATATTGTATTGTAAACTATAAAACCAAACAAGGGCATTTTGTGTACTTTTAAAGTTGTTTAAAAAAATAGTCGTTGCACGGTCAAACCAGCGCCATTAATTTTTTTAAAAAAAAATTCAAACTTTTCGCCAGGAACATTTTGGTCATTTTCCAGAGAGGGTTAACGACGAATTTAACGTCTGTTACCGGACAGTGGCATTTTGTGAATTTCAAACTCAAATTGTGACATATTAAGGACAACTTTCCAAAAAAGAGTATATCATAAATTACAATCTCAATTCGTGGCATATTGTGAATTTTCCCATGCACCAGAAATACGATTATCTTTGATGATGGGAAGACTTGCTTACCGCTGAGTATGGAAGTTTTTAGCTCGCATAGGAAGCTAGCTGCTGGAAGTTTTAGAAGGGGATTGATTACGTGATGCATTGAGACTATAAACATGTATTTCTGTCGTAGGAATGGGGTTGAGGTGGGATAAGGGATTAGTCTTTGTTTGCTCTTTGTAATAAGGAGTTTGATTACTTGTTAAGATTTTCCCCAATAGGTTTTGAAAGGCACAAACTTGAGCAGTCATACATATTAACAGTGTATTCCAATCACTCCACCGATCAGCAGCAACTCACACTCCCACCTTGCAAAAACATCACCGGCTAATAATGCCGGAACATCAATCTAACTTGAGAACCAAAAGATACATCGCTTCAGATAATACTTCCATGAAATATTACATAAAATTTTCCACTACATATCCTAAATTTTGGACATTAATCAACAGCAAATCTAGAAACAAGGACGGACCAAACTGTTAACAAAAAAAGAACTTTTTACATCAGCAATTTTTTAAGACCTGAAGGGAAAATGCTGAGAGGAGCGTGCCGTGCAGTGGAAGCATTTTCCGTATCGTTCCAACATTTCAATCCAATAATACGTAGGTGATTCTAAACTTCAACCGTTGTCCGACTCCAGTACTCAAACCCACCCGTGAAAGTGATGATGTGCACAAAGAGAAAACACAAGAGGATCCGAAGCCTACTTACTTATTCCACTGGCACAGTACATACATCAATCTCTGTCGTGGTATGATCAATCATTTTCTTCACCCCACACTAATTAATGCTCAAAGTACCGGCAGCAAGAACCCGTTGGAGATGAAAAGCTTCTCCTTGATCACCATTTAACGCTCTCTTTTCCAAGCACGAAGCAGTCAGCTGCCTAAGAAGCTTCTCGAGGTTCGAGTGCAAACATTTCTGCGAATCGTTTAGGTCTGGATTTGTTGACAACACCATGGCATTGACTGCATCTGCAACCAGCTCTCGCTGAGAGTGTGTCAGAAGATAGCCGACTGATGACTTTGTCGGGTCCTCATAGGCCAGTAAAGCAGCACAATCCTGTGAGATAATCAGCAGCTGATTAGTACATTCATGGATACAAAGATGCGTTCAAAAATTTTGCTCTCGGACAATCTTTGAATTCATACGCTCTACAGCTTTTTACTAAAGATCATGCCCAAGGGAAAGCAAAACAAAAGCAATTCAATAAACAGCAAAGGCCTTACCTCTAGAACCTCCTTACAGCTTGGTATTTCACTATACCGATACAGTACGCTTTTTCCATATTTAACAGCATGTTCCAAGTCTCCAACCTACATAAAACAAGGACAGACAGACATAATGATTGTTGGTCTCCAAGTGCAGCAGCCGCAAATGCAGGAACACTAAACAGGATGCTATCCAGATCTCTGTGCCAATAATAACGAAATCCTTCTTTTTCATAACATATAAACTCAAACCAGAGACATTAACTCAAAAAAGAACAGGGGTGATGACATAACGCTCAGTACCTAGTCAATTATTGCTGTATCCTAAGCAAGGCAAAAGAGAGAGTACCCGTATAAACTCGATATATCTCTGACAGTGAAGGAGAAAGCAAGTGGCTGATTTATCATCCTGCAGAAAAAAGCAATTGTGATTAGAAGTCCATAAACTACAGTAACAAGTAAAAGCAGAGCATCATCATAACAAGAATAATCTATCATCAGACCTGGTGTTTCAAGAAGAAAAACCCTACACTACACTTGCAGAGCCTAGATAAAATGTGCATTAGAATCCGATTTAGAGGAGGCACCAACTTCCAGCAATTAGTTTGAGAAAATTAATAGTGGAAAGCCTAAATCAATAAAACCCACCTGCAAAAGTTGAGGATACCACTGGCCAAGTTTATCAAGAGCAGCCTCAACTTCCCCACTCCTAATTAGCTACAATAACAATATATGATATGTAAGTACGTAACACATTCCACAATAATACCAAAAGAAATTCAATCCAAATGATCCAAATGTTACGAAACACAAGAAAACTTGAACCCACAGTCATATATGCAGCATATTCTACGAGGAAAGAGGCCGTGAGTAAGTATGAAAGCACAATAGTAAGCGAAAAGACACAAAACTCCCAAGGGCCCATAAAATTAACTTGTGTGAGGTCGATACATTCATAGATGGATATCCTAAACCACTAATGATAATATTCTGTAAACCAGGAGATTAAGCACTAGTCTTCCAGCTATATACTAGATTTCTAGGAGCAAAACTGAGTAGTAATATATATATATTATATATGTCGGACTAAGTAATCAGACTACTATAATAAGAAACTGACATCTATTCTAATACCTGTCGGAGGGTGTTCCTTCGCATGAGGGCATATGAACCATCTTGCTCAACAGAGCCATTCTCTTGAGGTATTGTCACAGGCGGAACTGAATTTCTATTAGCCAGGTCAAATGCATTTAAAGTATCCTCATATCCATAGTGCAGCAAGTAGGACCGAACAATGCTGCAAAATCAAATGAACATGAGAAAGGCATCAAATGACAAAAAAATTCAGAGTCCCACATAACTTTAAAACCTACGAAACGAACAGCAACATGATACATGGACTTATATTTCATGAACCAAAAGCCGAGGATGTATTCTAAGGGGGAAGCTCAGACAGAGAGACAACTTACCCATAACTAACATTCTCAGGCAAGGAAATCTTTTCAATCATATATTGCTGTTTTGATCTTTCTTGGGCTTCAAATGCCTGGTCCAAAGTCAATGAAGTAGAGCAAAGAAAAACAAGAATATGTTGGAGCACAAAATGAAGAGATCGAGGAGGTACATCAAACCCAGAATCTAAGATGTATGTTTATTAACTGCAAGTGGTATCTAGGATCTTTTTGTTGTAGGGAGATTCCTCCTTCCATCCCACCACCTCAAGCCATCACTCACTAAATCAATGAGTCATAAGGATAATGTAAATAAAGAAAAAGTCCTATTAAGATCAAGATGGGTAACATCAATGGTTGCGGCAGTGGCTTACAGTGCATCAGAGACTACAAATTTACATGAGTCAAGAACTGTGCAGCACATACATAAAATGAAGAAGAGATCATATAACTTGCCTTTATATCGAAAACAAATGGATCCTTCCCAAAGTTGACGCAGACCCTACAGCGAACAGAATCTATAATGAGGGTTGAGCAGCAATTGTAAAACCATATGCATGCAACTAAGATAGGGCAGAAGGAACTAAGACAAGTGGGGGCTAATAAAGATTCAAGGGTACGAAAGAGAAAATGCTGTGTTATATTGAGGTTGAGAAGCCACTTTTGTCACAGTACCAAAGATACTTGTAAAACAAGAATCAGAACAATGTTTGTTGCAGATCAGTTTTGCCAAATTAGTTCATAAATAAAAGCAGTGACTAGAAGATGCATACGCATTATTTCAGAAGTCACAATCCTTACTCTTCATTTTGACTATGCACTGCAACTGTAGGGAACAGTGGGCCCTTCACATCTTTATTGACAGTTCCCACAACCTCATTGTTTTTTCTGTAAACAAAAGCCATCTAAGTCAGAGATATGAAAAAGAAACATGCATATTAGTCAAGCCTGCATCATGAGATAAATTTCCATGAGTTTAATCAGTGATATATTGAATTAAATAGTAGCAGTATCAATAATCTACTATCATCTACTGCTCAACAAAGTTAAGTGAGAGTGTCTCACGTGAAAAATACTTCTTGTGTAGCATAGTTAATTCCAGCGCCAACAGAGTCACCCGTTGAGAATTTAGGACCAAATGGCTCTCCCTTCCCTTGGCCACGATAAAGGTAACCATCATCCCCATGATACCCATAGCTATTGGCCTCCCACCTGCAAACCAGGAGCAAAGATAACACAGAAAAAAATGGTCACATAATGCAGTGTGAACATAGACTAGGAATGACATAAAAGATTGAAGAAGAATTTCAAGAAACCATATATTGATCTAAATTATTCTAAGCATGTTTCCATCCATTTCCCGCCTTTCCTCGCAATCAGTAGTCACAAATGAGACCACAAGGCGCCACCCAAGCTTCACTAATTGACAGACATCTTATAGCCGCCAATTCCAAGTATAAAGTCCTACCACACAGATCTGAAATGAGTAAAATGATGATTCTGGCGTGGTGTGGATAGAACGGATAACACATCCAGATGTTTCCGTGGTCTTTGTGGTGGTGCCAGTAACAAATTTTACTTCCAGTCACTTCCAGCTTTTTCTCATAATCCGTAGTCATCAATGATAACAATAAGGCAGCAAAGCTTCGGTCAATCTAATTGAGTACAATTGTCTGACTGCTTATAGCAAAGATCCTATACGAAGTCTTACACTGCAGACCTGGATGGTTAAAGTGCCCAATACGACAGTTTAAACTTTCTTGCACTCCGAAACACAAGTTCTCTAGAAAATCATGTTGTTTCTGGCGTGGTGTAGATAGAACGGATTACTACACCAGATGTTTTCGTGGTCTTTGTGGTGGTACCAGTAACAAATTTTACTTCCAGTCACTTCCAGCTTTTTCTCATAATCCGTAGTCATCAATGATAACAATAAGGCAGCAAAGCTTCAGTCAATCTAATTGAGTACAATTGTCTGACTGCTTATTGCAAAGTTCCTATAATAAGTCTTACACTGCAGACCTGGAATGGTTAAAGTGCCCAATACGACAGTTTAAACTTTCTTGCACTCCGAAACACAAGTTCTCTAGAAAATCATGTTGTTTCTGGCGTGGTGTAGATAGAACGGATTACTACACCAGATGTTTTCGTGGTCTTTGTGGTGGTACCAGTAACAAATTTTACTTCCAGTCACTTCCAGCTTTTTCTCATAATCCGTAGTCATCAATGATAACAATAAGGCAGCAAAGCTTCAGTCAATCTAATTGAGTACAATTGTCAGACTGCTTATTGCAAAGTTCCTATAATAAGTCTTACACTGCAGACCTGGAATGGTTAAAGTGCCCAATACGACAGTTTAAACTTTCTTGCACTCCGAAACACAAGTTCTCTAGAAAATCATGGTGATCTACCAACAGAATTATTTCTACAACCGCATATTATCTATTTCAAACCCAACTAAATCATACTTTCTAAATCAAGTGAAAACAAGGCTCAAAACTTCAGCAATTTGATATATTTAAAAAAAGGTAAATAATCTCACTCACCCGGGCTGCCGACGCATTTTAAAGCTCTCATTAGTGAACCCAATCGCAACCTGACCTTTAGCACCTGCGCTCTTCACGTGCATCTCGAAGAAATACACTAGTCTCTTAACAGGCGCGGGTCTATTGGACTGAATAACACCGACATCATGACCGTGTAAGTTTACGTTTGTGTACTGTACCGACAGCTTGTCAGTAGAAACCACCACGAATCCGCCTGAGCTATTTATCGTGTTTAGCTCCGTCGGCGCCTCTTCATCATCCTCCTCCATATCCACCACTTCCTCCGCTGCGCTTTTAGCGGAGTTCAGCCTCGCCTTTTCGAGAAAGTAGGCGCCGATTCGATCGTTGGGAGTCGACGACATTTGTTACGAGCGGAGTTCTTTTATTTTCTTTTGAGATAGAGAGAGAGAAGAAAAACCCTAGAAGTTCATTACCGTTTGATTGGAATGGAAATTGGAAGTGACGGTATTAGTTGATGGTGAAAAAGACACTAGTTCTGGGGTTAGGGATCGAGACAGATGGGAAGAAAAAAGAGAGAGACCGAAGAGGAGGTTCGCGGACAGGGGAGAAGGTGGGATATGATACAAGGAAGAAGAATACCGGAAGAATGGCCGTTGATGATGTGTGCGGCTGTTACACGGCAGCAGCAAAAGTAAATGAAATTCTCCCCGTTGAAACGGGTAATTTTTTCTTTCTAACAGCAATCAGGCACGTCAAATGAAACAATTACAGTCGGTGGCGTAAAGTCGGATGAGAAAATCCCTTTGTCACTGTAATATTTTGGTAATATAGTTAGACAGATAATCACGTATATATAATTAACGAAAAAAATTCTGAAATAACATAAGGAGAGTAAAAATGTATCCGTATTAACCTCTGTCTGAAACTAATTCCTGAAATAACATTTCCGTTAGAAGAGACGATTTCATTAATTATCAAAGAAGAAATCTTATTCTCCACGCCACGTCGCTGCTGACTTGGCCGGAATCGGAGCAAAGAATAAGTTGTCTTTTAAAAAGATGATTTCACCCTTGTCATTTAAGTTGCGGCCTATCACACATGAAATCGTCTCTTGAAGAGACGATTTTGACTGAAATAAGTATGAAATCGTCTCTTCAAGAGACGATTTCACCTGTTCACAGCACTTAGACAATTTTCTAAGTGTTGGAACACCACAATTCAACAACACATCCACTTGGAACACCTTCCAAGGGCTGTAACACCACAAATTCATAACAAACAACCTCTACATATTAACATCTCTCCCACATTCACTGTGCTCAGAACAAATTCAAAACATTTGTAACGTCACAGAAATATAAGAAATCAAAATGTGAACCAAATGTAATAGTTTATAAGATAGAAAGTAATACAATCTCAAAATCAAGTTGTTTACAAAATGTAACAACCTACATCATCTATGTCTACGTCGTACATACATCCTAGTCACTCTAGGTGTAGGATCCTCAACTGCTGATGCAAGAGTAGGATCAAGGTCACGACCACTTAGATCCCCTACATCATGACAATCTCGGGAATCTCTATCCCTAAGTGATGCTCCAGGAGTAGATGTAGAGGCTAAAGCTAGGTCTGCAGCCGGCGTCGTGATGTCCATGCTCGTCCCAGCACCGGAGGATGACGCCCCGGGAAAGCCTGAGCTGCTCCCAAAATATGCAAATCCAGTAGTGTCGACCTGCTGCGTAGGATCAACGATCTGAGATAGGGTCATACTACCGGCGATGTCGAACGCCTCCTGATGATCTACTGCCTCAGGAGCTTCACCACGTGCACGTCCTCTTCCTCTACCTCGACCACGAGGACGACGAACACGCCCTTGTCTCCTACCCTGATCCGCAGCGGCATCAGCATCTTCCTCGTCTGGGGCAGCTACTGGGACATGCTGTGGCCGTGGAAGGACATAGTACGTGTTGTTGTACTCGTCTCTCATCACCCGTAGACTAGTGAGAGCATCATCGACACGCATTGCCTCTAGCATGCCGATGACCTCATTTGTGGTCTCCCCCTACACCACAATCCAAAATATGAATATAACAAAATGATATGTCGTAATACTAAAATAAAACAAGTAAAGTTGGATTTACTCACCATGTATCCCAATAGAGCTCCCGTACGGCCAATGTATCTCCTCGTGTTGCGACCGTACCACTTTTCGTACGCAGGACCAGGATCATCCAACTGTAGATCGACCACTCTCTCAGCACGCAGGTTCCACAGGGCAATGTACTCTGAATGGTGAGTTTCCTAGTTCCATTCGGTGCGGCCTCTCAAGTCGATGTTGTGCAGATCAACCTGTGCATCATCCCCGTTTGTCCTAGGATCATCCGGTGGAAACTGCCTCCCGCCAAACTGTCGCATGACACGATCCGGGAGATGCAACTCCACTATATGAAAGCATATAAGTGGCACCCGAGCTCGTGCAATGTGGAGACCAACCAAGCAATACGGAGGCAAGTGGCACTATGTGTTTGTCCGCGTCACTTGCACATGCAATCAGGAGTTTATGCTTGTACTTTCCGTACAAGAAAGTACCGTCAATACATATCACGGGTCTGCAATGTCTGAATGCATCAATGCATGGCCCGAACGCCCAGAAAACCCTCTTGAATATACCGTACCCGGGATCAGTGTCGTGTCAATCAATTTCAACCTTCGTGTCATGGTTTGTATGCTGAATTGCCCGTAACAAGTGGGGTAACGTGATGTAAGAATCATCCCAATCACCATACACCATCTTAATAGCTCTCACCTTTGCCGCCCAAACATTCTTCCTCTTGACAGAATGCTGAAACTGATCAGCTATCACTGTCTGAAGGTCACCAACTCTGATGTAAGGATTCTCTTTGACATACTTGGTGAATATACATGCCATGAATCTCAGGTCAAGATGTGGATGCTTTTGGCTCAAGATCGAGTTCAGACAGGTGTGCGGGCCTTCAGCAATGCTGATCATAAAGAAACTAGGGTGCTTCTTCGTTACCGCACCACGCAATCTCCATCCACACTCGTTTTCGGATGAGCAGTAGATGTCCCACAACTTTGTGGTTAACCGGTTCACCACAAACGATCGATGATGAATAATGTGGTGCCTCTTCACAGCATGTATCAGCGCCTCTTTGCTCCGAAACAGCATACCCTTCTTGAACTCATCGTTGTAGCTCCAATCTCCCAGTTCCAGTTCTTGTTCCTCCTCCCACCTCATAATACCACTACCACCACCGGCGTTGTAGAATGGGTATGGATGGACAAGAGAAGCATCGCCCTCCCCGGTGGTGGTAGTGACCACAGCAGTAGCCACATCAGTCGGTGTGGCATCATCGGTACCATCATTGTCATCACCATCATCATCATCATTGTCCAAGCCACCTCCAAACCCTTCCATCTCATCCTCCTCGAAGTCTTCCCGCAAGTCGCCATCATCATCAAAGTGTCCAAGTTCATCACCACCATCATGTTCGAGAGGATCTACAACGGGTGTTGGGTATGATGAATGTTCTTGTGTATGTAAGTAGGTTTCATCTTGAGGAGGAGCATTAACTATAAGAGAAGTGTTTGTGATGTTTTGTGTTTGGTGTATGGGATATGAAGAAGGCAAAGGGGTTAGGTTTTCAGGTGGTGTGAAGCTAGGAGGGGCTTGGTGTTGATAAGATGAGGAAATGAGAAGTGTTTGTGGTTGTCGGTTTTCATGTACTTCAGCGTACAATTCATAGAATATATCTCGTGGCCCATCACACCGACAGTAGAACATGGCATTTTTAAGATCCCCATCGTCATCGATGGGTATCACTGTCCACTTTGTGATTCCGTCATTCTTTGTCTGACTCATCCTTTGTGACACCGTCACTTCATGGGTGCACAAGTCGATACCGAAACGACTACCAATCTCAGCAATAAGCTGCTCATAATTGGTGTCACCACTAACCATGAGGAGCTTCTTTTCCCACCTCGTAATCAGCTCCGTTTGCCCCATAAACAATTTTGCCACTAATACGACATAAGAACTGGATAACGGCGGACATATCCACCTATTTGCAAACACCATTCATAATTCACAAATTTAATCAACTGTTCCACCATTTGGCTGATTGGAAACAAACAAAACCGAAAATAAAAAACAAACACTATAATGTTGTAATACACTACCATTCAACAACTAATTCTACAATTCAACCTTATCAATTGCATATAATTATTTAAACACTTCAAACAATTAATTGTGTTTTCAATTTCACATATATCCAAAATTTCCCAAATTTTACTACATCCCAATATTACCAAATTACACAAACAATTCATTTTGACTATAATTTCACAAACCAACAACAAATTATCACTTCAATTTAGCAAATAATCAGTTACCACTGCAATTTAACACACAAACACACATAATCAGCTCCCACTCTCACAATCCCTAATTTCTAACAGTTTCTAACTAATTTAGGGTTTGAAAATTACCAAAACAACTATTATTTGTTGCAGGTGGTCGGAGGTGGAGCTCGTGGCCGGTGACGGTCTGAACGGCGGCGGCGACCTGGAGGGGATTCTGGGTCGCGTCTGAGCTGCTCTGTCGTTCGCAAGAAGAAGAATGAAGTGAGTAGAGTGGGGAGGGAGAAATTGCGATTGGTAATTTACAACCTGTGAAATCGTCTGTTGAACAGCCGATTCTTGATTTCTTTAATGAAATCGTTTCTTCAAACGACGATTTCAGGTGTGATAGGCCGCGGCGTATTATACAAGGGTGAAATCATCTTTTGTGAAAACGATTTCGACAAATCGTCTTTTTAAAAGACGATTTCACCCGTCTTCCGATTCCAGCCAAGTCAACGCCAACGTGGCGCGGGGAAATGTTGAAATCGTCTCTTCAAGAAACGATTTCTACTTTGATAATTAATGAAATGTTATTTCGGATATTAGTTTCAGACAGAGGTTAATAGGGGTACATTTTTATTTCAGAATTTTTATCTATAATTAACAGATAAAAACTTTATAATTAGTACATAAAGACTGTATCATAATTTATTTGAACCGATGATTTTATTATAGTTGATTGGTCTAGTCTTTCTAATTAAGCTTGGATTCAGATACGTTACTTTATTATAGTTTGAAATAAGAACCGCTACCGCTGTAAGTGCACCCGTGCACGCAAGTTTCAGCCACTACTACCTAAAGTATAGACATTAATATTTTTTTAATCCCACTTTATTAAGTGTAATAAAAAATTTAATATAATTACTATTTTTAATTACATTTATTTGTGTATAATTTTATAATAAAAACTTATCTTAAATATAGATACAAATATATATATATAAAATACAAAAATCTTTAATATCACCAATTACCTTTCTTCTTAACCAACCAATGAGTGAATCAGGACCGGTCAAGTTTAGCTCGGTCCGATTCCTTCTCCCCGATGCCAAGGGACCTCACTGGTGGTGGTGGCCGGCACTTTTGGTATTCTGTCTCCATTCTATTCTATTCTCAGTTTGAAACCAAGACATCAAACAGTAGAACACAATAGTGGAGCGCAATATGACCCTACCATACGGAACATAAAAATACAAGAATGAATAATCGATAAAAAATTATTACTCTTTTGAGGAGTAGACTTCTGGTCTGTTGGATTGAAAAAGGAATATCCATCAACTCATGAAATAATCTATCCCTTGGTTTCCCATGTATTTCTGCTGCCAGCCTTCAAATTTTATTATCCAAGATCAAACAAAATTCTGCGGAACCTCAATACAGAATCTTGACTTACAAAAAGTTGGATCAAATGACAAAAGATGAACATTATGCCATTGCTACCTTCCGCCACAATACAATGTCACTTACATCTTCTGCTACGCAAGTGCAGGTCTGTCCTACAGCCCGTTTCTTAACACAAACAATCATAAATTTTCAACTAAACTCAGGTCAAGACAAAAAGTATAGAAAAGTGAGTGGGTTCGGAGTTCGTCCTACTATCCCTCCTTCAGCTCTACTCAACCCGCTTTCTCCCGTCAGCAGAACATGGTTTCACAACTTATGAGCTATACATACATAACCATCATCCTTCTATTATCTCCTGAGAGCATTCATCCTTTCTCTCAGGTGGTAAAGCTTGGCCCTCCTCACCTTCTTCTTGTCAATCACTTTTATCTCTTTTATGTTGGGCGAATACCTGTAAATATATATTCTAATAAGAATGATCTTCTGATACAGACAGATTGAATATCTTCGAACTTACATTCCTTGCACAAAATTTTTCAACTTCAACTAAGAATTCAGGCAATAATAAGATATTAGACACCATCGTCTCTGTCTGGTAGAAAAATCTTTGAAAGATAATGTGTTTCACTAAGGAACGACAAATGGTACTCACAGAGGGAAAAGTGATTCCACTCCAACCCCAGCAACAAGCCTCCTCAATCTAAATGTCGTATTAAGACCAGCATTCCTCCTGGCAATGACAATTCCTTTTATAGTTGATATACGTCTCTTATTTTCAGGTGACTCCTGTTATCACAACAAACTATACTTTTAGTGACAGACAATATCCAACCACATTGGAAAAAAAAAAAGCCAACTGTGTCATTAAGCAAACTGTGTTGGTCCTGCAACGAGAAAAACTGCATACATACCACTTTCATCTGAATAATATATCCCGGTTTTACATCCACAATTTCTCTTTGTTCCTTTACATTGGTAACAGCTTCCTTGTCAAGAATCTGCCCGAGAGTAATGGAAATAAGCATATTGTCATGGATAAGAAGTGCATGCATTTTATTTTCACATACAAATAATTTTATGATAAAAGGAATTGGTGTCTGCCTGCATTATATGTCTGGCTGTTTTATCAAGCCTCTTGAATTTAATACGTGGGGATATAGGCAGATCATCAGCAGCAGCAGCTGGAACAGAAGACTCTTGGTTTGGCATCTCGACAGGGTTGACAGATGTGGACACATACCTCCTGCAGGAGAATTTGGACAACGGAGAAGCAGCAAATGTTGAAGATGAGGTTGCATCAAAGCTACTTTTTGATGAAAGTGATAGTGGAGAGAGGAACAGGTTGCTGTTTTTACAAACTCGAGTGCCTCTGTTTACTTCCTGGAATTAGGGAAATCCAAAGTATACAGTTTCACGAGGTGAATTATGAACATCATTGATTACACACATGCTAACACACTTTCAATCCACCTATAGAAAGCTGGGAAATACTATCTAGGGATAGTAAATAACGTTGCTTTTCTTATCCTTTTCTTCTATTTATTTAAGACTGATGTTGTTGAAATTATTTTATGGGGGATCGGTCCTAAAGGCAGCAAATGATAAAAAACGGTGATGCATAATTCTAAAATACAAGTTGATTATGTGATTTAATTGAGAAAGCTTATATCCATTCAAAAACTTGTACTCGGTAAATTAAGAACAGTGAAACATGGAGATAAATGCAAACAAACACACCAAAGAAAGTATTCAATCGCAGTAGCAAACTACATCTGCGTCTGTCTAATGTACAAGATGCAACAAGCAACTTCACAACCCATCAGATACAATTCAAATTTCATCCTGATTTCCTATCATATAACTAGAAGAAGAACCCACTTTGATATCGCTTCTCAAGAAGTTAACATGCTAGTTGCTACAATGGGGCGATCCACAATACTGCTACACATGATAGAAAAAAATAGTATTGAAATACTTACAGCAGCTTTGGAAGATAGGCAACGAGAGAGAGCGGGAAGGAACCCAACATTTTCCAAACCGACAGGTTTCAGACCCGGAGAGTTCAACCTCGAAATGCAGACCATAGGTCTACAAGAGTTAACCAAATAAACCCTAACCGGATTCGAATCAGCTCCCGCGCTCCGCCGGAGGGCACCGACGAAAGACTGCATTTTCTTTCCCCTTTCAGTTGGAAAATGCAAATTCGAATCAGAGATTGATAAACCCTAGCTCACCTTCTCCTGGCCTCACGTTACGCGACGAAGACTCTCTGTTCGAATGCAAGTTCCCGAAATCGCCTGTTAGGCCACCGTTGATGACAGCATGTTCAGTGATTCTACGCTGTGCCAGACTTGGATGGTTGGGCCTCTTCTGATGCTGGGCAGGATCGTTTTGGGCTTCATGTGGGCTGTTCTGTCTATTCTAGAAGGTGGTAAGATTCCTCAAAAATGAATCACACGTTGGTAACTCTTAGCCTTTGTTTGGTAAAGTAGAAATAGAAGTAGGAATGAGCTTAAAGTTGAAGTCTAACTGAAAGAACGGTCCTTGGTTACCGCCTACAATAGCAAACTAATATATTAAACTAAAGAAAAAAAAAACCAACCGGAAAAGTTAGACGGAAAATGGAAAAAGTGTAAAATTAGGTCCCGATCGGTAGACAACTTTAAGTTAAATGTTCTTTTAAATCTGTCTTTATAAAAACGAAAATTTACAAGCTTTATTTCGGTGGTGTTTGACAGGTACCTTAAACTAAAACTGCCTTTATTTGTTCAGATTACTGAAACACCCTCCATCTCATCTTCTCCTCTACACACCTGCTATTATGGAGGTTTTTCCACCGGAGTCCAATAGGTTCATCTGTATGTAGGATTTCACCTTTGACATTGGCACCTTTGTGATATCTTTCTCCACCCATTTAATTAGCTATATGGTTGGTAGTGTATGAAAGATGGTGTCGGTGATGTGTTTCTCCACCCATTTCTGTTTTTTCTTTTTTTGGTTTCATGTTTTGGTCGACATAATTTTTCGATTAGGTGGCAAGTCGATTTAGAAGGAGAAGAGATGCTCAGGGCATGCATCTTGACATCGGCAGCTTCGGTGAATTTGACATTGTGACTCCAAACTTTTGAGAAAGAACGAGGAGAGGGGTGAAGGGTATAACTTGTAAATTATGAAAATAGTGAGAGGGTAATATTGTATTTTGGACAAAGCCAGAAATCAAAAAGCAGTTTTAAGTTTCGAAAAGCAACAAAACCAACATTTATCATAAAGGTCTTTTTCTACCTTTATCAAACCTTTATCCTGCTGCTTTTTGACAAAATAAAACTACTTTTTGGGAAAAACCATGATAAATGTGCTTACCGAACGCACCCTTAGACCTGAGCATATATGGTGTGTATCTTCTATTGAACTGATAGACATGAACTTGGGCGCTCCTATATATTGTAAACAGATCAAAACCGTTGTTGGGAAAATTACAAACATAGTAATTAAACCTAGCTAAACGGGCAAGTGCACCCAATTCGTTGCAATATAACAAGTGTCGTATCTACAAGGAAATTGGTTTCAAAATCCCAAGCTTCGGTACTTTAGCAAAACGTAAATGAAAACAGTAAACAGGGGTTTAGCCGGAGGCAAGCTTGGTTGTTTGTCAATGAAAATGTAATAAAACAGTAAATTGGTTGTTTGATGGAAATGGGTGGAAGAGTACCCTAGGATAGTGGGGAATCACCTAATTCACCCAAATAATCTCAAAACCATAACTCATTAACTCAATGCCTATTAAAGTTCAACTCATGAATCCTCAAATCATGAAATCCAATTCTTACCTAATTAGTCAAACCCCTTAATTAAATGAGGTTTAAATCACTAAGTAGCATTAAACAAGCACTTTTAATTAATAGCCCTATGAATTTACTCCCAAAATCAAGAGAGCAAAAGTTAGGGTTTATCCCCCTTTTGGTCTAGTTCCAACCTCAAGCTCAACTATTGAATGAAACCACCATAAATGCAATAAGAGATCAATTTAAGGCATTAATTGATATTGAAGGGAATAAAACAAGAGTAATAAATGAGTTAGGTTTCTAGAATTCAATGAGTAAAATAGGGTCAAACCCTCATCTTAGGATACAAATGGAACTACTCAGCCATAGATAAAGGAAAGAGAAAGGAGAAGGGAGAAATAGCCATTAGAGGAGCTTCCAAGCTTCAATGGAGGTAGAAATCTTCACTTTCTTCTTCCTCCTCTTCTTCTCTTCTTTTCTCCTCTTCTTTTCTCCCTTATTTTTGCCACTCTCTCCACTTTCTAGCTGAAGTCGTGTGTGTTCCAGAATGGGGAAGAATGCCCCAAAATCCAGCATTTTAAAAGAAGAATATGGGCAAAATTTCCGTCCGACTGACCTTGCCAAGGTCGGTCTCGGGGTCGGTCGGACTCTCTGTAAGCGAGGCACGTGACGGATTTTTAAGTTCGACCGACCTTGGACAAGGTCGGTCCATTCCAGTATGTTACCGAAGAGCTGGACAGGGTCGGACCGACCTTCCCAAGGTCGGTCCCAAGGTCGTCGAGACCAGAAAGTTCTTCTTTTGTGCCGGAATTCTCCCGATGCTTCCCGTTAGCTTGGCATCCTTCCCGAAGTGCTCAAAAATTGACGCATCCTCAAATTAAGCTCTCATAAATGTACTCATATGAGTATTTACCTATTTGAATATGTCAAAAGTATAAGCTCACTAATAATCACAAAAATACTCCATAAAGTGGTGAAATAAGTCATGCACCAAATAAAATGATGGTGAATAAAGACCTTGAGATAGCACTATTTCACCACTTATCAACCGCAGATTTTCAATTCCACAGATAATTTCTTCAAGCTTGTTAATGGTTGGGCATGCCACATATCACATGCGGAAATGGGGATCCTTATCATAGTTGTTCTTCAAGCTATCCCAACATATGTGATGGATACTTCCAAGATCCTCAAGCAAATTATTGATCAAATGAATATGATAATAAAAAAAATTGTTGGAAAGGAACTTACAAGAAAAAGGCATCCATTCGGTCTTTTGCGATAAGCTATGTGAACGGAGAGTTCAAAGAGGACATGGCTTTAGGGACATGGACTACTTTATTCTTTTCTGCTGGCAAGACAAGCTTTGAGGCTCCTCAAAAATCCAGAGTCACTCGTTGCAAAGGTTTTCAAACAAATATATCATCCCTCAAGTATTATATTAAAAGCTCCTTCTTCTACTAATGGTAGTCCATGTTGGCATGCTATTCCCAAATCTCTGTAAATACTCAATAATGGCACCAAATGAGACCTTAATGATGGTCGCAATGTCCATGTGTGGAATAAGCCATGGCTGGTTAGGCCTGGTTTATTCAAGCTCATCTCGCTGGATCCACCTCGTGCAAGCGATTCGAGGGTCACTCATACTTTGTGCAGACCCCTCACCATGAAACGACCGATGTATTAAAGACCTCTTGAAAGTCACTGGTGAAGGTGACAAGCTAATATGGCACTATTCCACAAACGATGTTATACGGTTAAGTCAAGATACTATGTGGTTATATCTCTTTTAACGACCTTGTCCAAGCTTCCATGCTCGAACTGATTTTCTTTTTGTTTTGAACTGAATGTCTATTCCACCTTTAATCAATACTTTTGGATGACAATCTTGGGCAGGGGCAATTTTGTGTGGACAACATTTGCTCACAAAGGTAATGATTAGTGAAATACCCCGAACTTAATTAGGGTGATTAAATTACTCTAATATGATATTTGATGGCCTATTAGTGTCTAATGAATTTTGGTAAAAAAAATAAATCCAAAAGAAAAGAGAAAACGCTTAAAAAGTGAAAAACGCTAAAATGAGTGTTATATGACCATAGGAGGAATACGACCTCGACAAGGGTCTTAGATGGATTTCCAAGGCTTAATAATGCCTAATTAATATACGGAAATGATTCCCGAAGAAAACGGATCCATGAAATGAATTAGAAACGCTAATAAAGCTTTAGCGCACGTTTTTCGAGAAAACCCAAAAACGTGACTTTGAGTGGTCAAATGAACCCGTAAAAATTATAGTTCACCAAATAACTATAATTAAGCATTAATGGTAGCTTAATATCCATTAAAAATTAAAGAAACGAGAAAAATCCGGAAAACGGGCCCGGTTAGTGAATAGTGCTAAACTGGGTAAATTAACGAGCGTTTTCTGTAAAAGATGAAAAATGCTCCAGCTTATATATATATATATATATATATATGGGCCGGTTTTTATAACATAAAACAGCCACACACACTGTTGGGGTAAAACCTAACGGCAAGTGTACCGGCCAATTCTAGCAAGTTTTAATAGAGAGTATTCCCTAAGTATCGAACTAGAGGAGGCGATGTCTAGTTGTAATCTTTACTAACCGGAAAAGAAATAAAAATACTAAGTAACAGATTAAAACAGGAAATTGGGGGTTTTGATTTGATGAAGAATAAAAGTTGTAGACAGAATGTAAAACAGTAAAAAGCAAGAAAATAATTGTTTTGAAACTGATTTGGAAAAGAAATCCCGGTTTACTACTTCTCCCTAAATCTGTAATTCCTATCCCTAAGTGATTTCCAAGACAATTCAGAATAAAACCCTAGAACAAAGGTAATTCACCTCCGGTCTCCCGCTTAGTAAATTCTAGTTAGCAAAGACCGAATTCTAACTCTCGTTACGAACCCACTGTTTACTAACCGCCTTAAGAATAATCTAGATTATCGGTCAATTAGCAATTTAGAGGAATTACCGTCTCTATACTAACCGGTTATTTCCATGTATTCAATTGAAAGCCGCAGTCGTCACATATAAGCTAACAAAATAATAATCCTTATAACTGGCCAAATTATAAACGATTAAGGAAATTAAGCAAGGAAAATAACTTTATTCAATCGAATTGCAGAAAATCACAAAGGAAAAGGAGTAGTCAATCTAGGGATACATAGCAAACCGGAATTTAAAAGAGACTACTCAGACATATCCATAATAACAATGCTCAAGTTGAATAGAAAAGACTTAGGGAAGGAAGAACAAGAAGAAACTCTAATGTCAGTAGCCGTCGTGAATTCTCTATTCTTCCTTCAGCCTTCTCTTCTAATAGTGTACAAGATCTTCCCAAAACTCAACCTTTCTCTCTCTCCTTTCCTTTCTGTGTAAAAACTGTGCTTTGTGGTGTATTGAAGCATGGTTCTCACGTTGGCAGGCCTCTGCTTTTATAACATTCAGAATTCTATCTTTAATTTTCTCCTTCCACACAGACTCTGGCCGTGTTTTATCTAATTGGTCCGGGACTTGGTCCAAGTATAAAGTCCCGGACCAGTCTCTGAAATCCGCCGAGAATTCATCTCCAGGTATGGTCCGGGACTTAGGGTACGCATCAAGTCCCAGACCAGTCATTAAAATAGGTCGAGAGTAACGCCTTTGTATGGTCCGGGACTTAGGGTTTGTATCAAGTCCCGGACCAGTCTTCAGAACAGGTCGAGAGTAACACCAATGGATGGTCCGGGACTTAGGGTCTGTGCAAGGTCCCGGACCCATCCTAAAATTGAGAAATAGTGCATGTCTTCACTCTGTTCAACATGTTTGATAGTCCAGAGTAACATTACAATGATCGGGAATGCGTTTTCTTGAGATTTTCGCATGAAATAAACACATAAACCCATCATAGAAGACAATTGCAAGTAAAAGCATAAAAATAACCATAAGGTGGGAATTTAATAACAGATAATAATGAATTAAGCACAAATAAACCCCATAGACATAGATAAATTCCCGACTTATCACACACACACCTAGCTAATTAAAATAAAAGAAGAAGTAAAAAGTAAAAAGTTACAAAAGTTACAAAAGTAACTTTTCTTCTCTCTCCTCCCTCATTTCTCTCTTTCCTCTCTTTCTTCCCTTCCTCCTTCCTCCAGCCGGCTCCCCCTTCCTCTCTACTGGTTTGAACAATTTTGAAGGGCAGCTGATAAGTGGTGAAATGATGTATTTATAAGGTCTTTATTTACCTTTATTTCGTGCAACTATTGACTTATTTCACCACTTGATAGAGCATTTCGTTAATATAGTTGAACTCATGCAGTTATAATTTAAATTTAGGTAAAAGCTCACTTGAGCAATGGTTTTTGGGAGACTCTTAAGACTTTGTAGCTGAGCTTTAATGCCCCGAGGAGTGTGTCAAAGACGAGGGGTCAAACGAGTCAATTTCGGTGCAGAAGAGTCGTCTCTGGTGCGGACCGCCCCTGTGGACCACCCCTGTGGGGCGGTCCAGTCGATTTCGAAACACTGGAATCGCCTCTGTTGTGGACCGCCCCTGTGGGGCGGTCCCGACGGAAATTTTCCCAGAACACTCGTTTAAAGACGGGAAAAAAGAAGGGGTTTGGCTCATTCTTTGCATTCTACACTTACACACACACAAGAGAAGAGAAAGAACGTGGAGAAGGAGAAAGAAGAGGAGAAAGAAGAGGAAGAAGAGAAGAAGTTAGAACTCACCTTCTCCAAAGCTTCCAAGCTCCAACAATGGCTTCTTCTTACTCTTTTCTAGTTTTTCTTTCCTCTATGCTTGAGTAGTACTCTATTGTGCTTTGGGATGGGTCTTTGAACCCAAACCCTAGATTTTGCTTGTGAATCTTGATTATGCCTTAATATAGTTGTTTCTCTCTCAATTATCATTCAATGTTCTCAAATTGATCTCTTGAGTGCATTTGTGGTGAACCCCATCTACAATTTGGTTTTGAGTTAGGGTTTGTGACCAAATTGAGAGAGAACTCTTGATTTATGCTCCTAGGATTAGTGAGTATAATTTGGGGCTTTGTTCTTGAACTTGCTTATTGTTACTTAGTGAGTTTAGTCCTAATTGATTTTGAAGACTAAAATTAACTAAGTAAGATTTAACTCATCTTTGGTTTAGAGAGTTATTATTTTTGTTCTAAAAGACAACTATGGCATAAGAAGAGTTGCTAGCATATCTAGGTAGTTTGGGTGATTGCCAAATTCCCAAAGTACTCTTCCATCCAATCCATTAAACTATCACCTTTAGTTTATTTGTTGTTCTTACAATTACTCAACCAACACAATCAAGCTTGCCGCCGGCTAAACCCCAATTTACTGTTTTCATTGCAATTACTAAGTACCGAGACTAGGAAGTTAGGACCAATCTCCTTGTGGATACGACACTTGTTGTACTACACCGATTAGGTGCTCTTGCCTATTCCTTGCATTTATTTATATACCTTGTTATATAGTTTTTGCCCAACAAGTTTTTGGCGCCGTTGCCGGGGAGATTGATTCCATCAATTTCCCTAGTTTCGGTATTTTTAGTTTTTGCTTTTGTTTAAAGTTTAGTGTTTTGTTTTCTTTGATTGTGTTTTCGTTTTTGTTGTTTTATCCTATCCTTGTTTATATTTTCTATTGCTAAGTTGTAGTGCTGGGTTTTCTTGTGATTGATTAGGTACCTTGTGTTTCTTCTGTGTATGCCAAACACTCGGTCTAGTAGCTCCCCGCTTGCTAGTCCGAGATCCGAACTTGAGCGCACTCTTAGAAGACGCATAAGAGGTTTAAACATGGCGGATGATCAACCAGAAATTGAGAATAATGGGCAACAGCAACACCGCGCCCTCTCTGATTACCACCAGCCGGATACCGAAGGGAGGCCTTCGGCTATAGTCCTCCCAGTATTGACACCAGAGGAAGCGAGACAATAGGTTTTCAAGACTCATTTTATTACTGCAGTCCGGGACTTAGGAAAGTTCAGTGGAGCAAATCCAGATGACACTCCGAACCACCTAAGTCTCTTCCTCGATTTTTGCAATTCCTTCGGAAAAACTGGTACGGTAAAGGAGAGAATCCGGTTGCAGCTCTTCCCCCATTCCTTATCTGACTCCGCATCAAGATGGTTTAGAAGTTTACCGCCTCAATCAATCCAAACATGGGTACAAATGGCCCAAAAGTTCCTTGCCAAATACTACCCGACTAGTAGGACGAGGCAATTGATTGGAGAGATTAATATATTCTACCAAGAGCCCGGAGAAACCTTGTACGATGCATGGGACCGGTTCAAGGAGATGTTAATGAATTGCTCCCACCATGGGTTGGATGATCAATCGTTATGCCTATCTTTCTTTAATGGGCTAGACGATGCGAACCGTTTGCTTGTGAATTCATCCGCGGGAGGTAGCTTCATGACCAAGTCCCCTCAAGAAGGAATGGAACTTCTTGAGACAATGACTAGCAACACGAGACAATGGACTAGAAATAAGGGAAGAACTCCAAGAGCGGCCGGTCTACTTCATGTCGAACCATCCGATCATCTTTCAGCCCAAATATCCTCACTCACAAAGATGGTGGAGAAGCTTGCTACATCCCAAAAAGAGAATGCAAAATCTGTAGCTTCATCATCCTCCACTTCAGCCACAGAGGGGTGTGCTATATATGTGGGTCCCCATGAGACCCATTTTTGTGAAGGAAGAAGTTACATCGAGGGACAAGAAGATGTCAACTTTGTTAGCAACCGCCCCAGCTACAACTATAACAACAACAATGCCCCATGGAGAAACCATCCCAATTTCTCATGGAGAAACAACGATTCCACCCAAGGAGGACCGAGTAATATTTCTAACAACTCGATGGGTTATAAACCTCAAGGGCCACGTCAAGCAAACAATTCTCAAATGGGGTATAGACCTCAAGGTGGCCCGCCGGGATTCAGACCACAACAACAACAATAACAACAACAACAACAACAGCAACAACAACAACAACAACCACCACCCCCCTCCTCCTCTTCTGATGGTAACTTGGCTAGAATGGAAGCCATGATGCAAAACATGCAAAATATGACAATGAACTTTATGACTACCGCCTAAACTAAGTTCACCGAGCAGGAGGCCTTCAATGCCAACCAGATGACATTCAATCAGGGCCTTAAAACTCAAATTGATCAAATCTCAGAACAACTTGCTCAGAGACAGCCTGGCGCCCTCCCGAGTCAAACGAAGCCTAATCCAAGAGAGCAAGCAAAAGCGGTAACACTAAGGAGTGGGAGACTCCTTGATCCATCATGCTCACATGAGGACATGGAGTCCCAAGAAGATGAAGCTCAAGAAGGAGAGCAAGATATTGTTGAGGAACCACCACCTTCACCTAAGGAAGTTTCCAAGGAGAAGGAGTCTCCTGAATCTTCTACTTCTACCACTCTTGCAAAACATCTTCCCCCTCTTCCTTTTCCCAATAGACTCAAAAAGAAAAACTTGGATGAACAATTTGGGATGTTTCTAAGCATTTTCAAGAAATTAACGATTAACATTCCTTCCTCTGATGCTTTGAAACAGATGCCGATCTATGCTAAGTTCATGAAGGGCATCATAGCCAACAAGAGATCGCTGGAGGAAGCAGAAACCGTTCACCTCACCGAAGAAGTTTCGGCGGTTCTACAAAGAAGCCTACCTCCAAAGCTTGGAGATCCCGGTTTACCTATTGTTCCTTGCTTTATCGGTGAAATTGACTGCGGTAGTGGGTTATGTGATTTGGGTGCTAGTATAAATCTTATGCCTCTCTCCACTTTTAATAAGCTTGGAATTGGTAAATGCACTCCCACTCCCATGCAATTGCAATTAGCGGATCGATCTTTGGTTATCCCTAAAGGGAAGGTAGAGGACTTGGTAGTAACTGTTGGTACATTTGTTTTCCCAGCTGATTTCATTGTGATAGATATGGAAGAACACCAGAGAGTGCCACTAATTTTGGGCAAACCTTTCATGAGAACTGCTAGAGCCCTTATAGATGTGGAGAAAGGTAAAATAATTCTGCGACTTCATGATGAAAAATTAGAATTTGACATGTCTAAAGTAGTGAAGAGACCGTCACAGGCTGAGGCTGTTTTTGCTATAGATGTCATAGATTCAATTGTGCAGGATCACTCTCTCTCTCTTGTTAAATCTGATGCCCTTGAATTAGCTTTGTTTGAGTCTTGTTTTGAACAGGAATTTCACCCAGATATGATTGAAATGGTGGCTGAGTTGAACAGCAGATTTTCTGGCTATAGACCACGCTATCCGCCACCCGAACCATTGGAACGAGTTGCTCAGAAGCCGTTGCCTTTGGTTGAGAAGTCTCCCACTGTGGAGATGAAACCTCTACCCTCTCATCTTAAATATGCTTATTTGACTGATCCGTGCGTTCTACCTGTTATTATTTCTTCTTCCTTGACAGGTGCGCAAGAGGAAAGTCTGATGAGGGTGCTCCGAAACCATAAACGGGCTATCGGGTGGACTATAGCCGACATCAAAGGGATCAGCCCTCATTTCTGCACCCACCGGATATTCATGGAAGATGACTACAAGCCGTTGGTCCAACCTCAGAGAAGGTTAAATCCCAATATGAAGGAGGTTGTAAAAAAGGAAGTTCTTAAACTCTTAGATGCGGGGATTATCTATGCCATCTCCGACAGCAAATGGGTCAGTCCCGTGCAAGTGGTCCCAAAGAAAGGAGGCGTTACCGTCGTCCCCAACGAAAAAGGTGAGCTGGTGTCTTAGAGGACTACCAATGGATGGAGAGTCTGTATCGACTACCGGAAGCTGAACACCGCCACCAGAAAAGACCACTTCCCTCTCCCGTTCATTGATCAAATGCTCGAGAGGTTGGCGGGACAAGACTATTACTGCTTTTTGGATGGATATTCGGGTTATCTCCAAATCCCCATAGCTCCTGAGGACCAGGAGAAGACGACATTTACATGCCCGTATGGGACGTTTGCCTACACCCGGATGCCTTTCGGACTTTGCAACGCCCCGGCCACATTTCAGAGATGCATGATGGTGATTTTCTCTGACTTCCTAGAAAAAAGCATTGAGGTCTTTATGGACGACTTCTCCGTCTTTGGCACCTCCTTCGACACTTGCTTGGACAACCTCAACGCTATCTTGATCCGGTGTGAGGAGACAAATCTTGTGCTCAATTGGGAAAAATGTCATTTTATGGTAAAAGAAGGAATTGTCTTGGGGCACAAGATCTCTTCAGAAGGTATTGAGGTAGACAAAGCTAAAATTGAAGTAATTGAAAAGCTACCTCCTCCAACATCAGTGAAAGACATTCGAAGCTTCTTGGGTCATGCCGGTTTCTACAGAAGGTTCATAAAAGATTTCTCCAAAATCTCAAAACCCCTCTGCGACCTCTTGGCCAAGGATGTTAAATTTGAATTCACCAAAGAGTGCTTTAGTGCCTTCAACACCCTCAAACAGTGCCTTATATCTGCACCTATCGTGGTTTCCCCCGATTGGAGTTTACCGTTTGAAATCATGTGCGACGCCAGCGACTATGCGGTGGGGGCGGTCCTTTGTCAAAAGAAGGAAAAGATATTGAGGAGTATCTACTACGCTAGTATAACTCTCAATGACGCCCAAAAGAATTACGCCACCACCGAAAAGGAGCTGTTAGCTGTGGTTTTCGCCCTCGACAAATTCTAATCCTACCTCTTGGGCAGCAAGGTTGTGGTACACACAGACCACTCAGCACTGAAGTACTTGTTCAACAAAGGTGATGCGAAACCTAGACTTCTCCGATGGATTTTACTTCTGCAAGAATTTGAGATAGAGATCCGGGATAAACCGGGTGTGCAGAATGTAGTAGCTGATCATCTATCTCGAATGGAGGTCCCTGATGATGGTGTACCAATCAATGAATTCTTTCCAGACGAGAACATCTACATGATTGCAGAGACCGGAGACCCTTGGTATGCGGACTTTGCAAATTATTTGGCAAGGGGAGTGGTCCCACCGGAGATGACCTATCAACAAAGAAAGAAATTCTTCTCTGACGTCAAGAGGTATTTTTGGGAGGACCCTTTCCTTTTCAAAGTTTATGCTGATGGGGTGATCCGGAGATGTGTGCCCATGAGTGAAGTGGAGGAAATTCTGATTCACTGTCACTCGGGTGAAGCCGGAGGACACCACGGTCCGGCACGAACAGCAGCTAAGGTTCTTCAAGCCGGGTTTTTCTGGAAAACCCTTCATAAGGACTGCCATTCATTCGTTGCCTCCTGTGACCAATGTCAGAGGCTTGGGAACACCTCACGCAAGCATGAGATGCCGCTTAACATAATGATAGAGGTTGAGCCGTTTGATTTGTGGGGTATCGATTTCATGGGCCCCTTCCCATCTTCTTGTTCCAACTTGTTTATTCTTGTGGCGGTCGACTATGTGACCAAGTGGGTTGAAGCAATTGCAACCCCGACTAATGACGCCAAAGTTGTGATCAAATTTCTGAAGAAAAATATTTTCACCCGGTTCGGGGTACCGAGAGCCATATTGAGTGATGGCGGGTCTCATTTTTGTAACAAACAGTTTGAAGCGCTGATGACTAAATATGGAGTGAGACACAAGGTTGCCCTTCCTTATCACCCACAATGCAATGGCCAAGCTGAGGTCACCAACATAGAGCTTAAATGGATCCTTTAAAAGACAGTAAGCTCCTCAAGGAAGGATTGGTCCATGAAGCTCGATGATACATTGTGGGCATATAGGACCGCCTACAAAACTCCAATCGGTATGTCCCCGTTCCGGCTTGTTTATGGGAAGTCTTGTCACTTGCCGGTTGAATTAGCGCATAAGTCATATTGGGCGGTGAAGGCCCTCAACTATGACCTCAAGAGCGCCGGTGACAAGAGACGGTTCCAATTGACCGAGTTAGAAGAGATTCGGGAGGAAGCCTACGAGAATAACCACATCTATAAAGAAAAGGCCAAGAAATGGCATGATAAGATGATTATGAAACGGGAGTTTCACGAAGGTGACCGGGTTCTCCTTTACAACTCAAGGTTGAAGTTATTCCCCGGGAAGCTCAAATCTCATTGGGCCGGGCCTTTCTCTATCACTAAGGTGACCCCGTACGATACTGTGGAGTTGAACAACACAAAAGGTGGAACCTTCATGGTTAATGGTTCGAGGCTCAAGCATTACGTGGGAGGTGACATTAAACGGGTAGAAGCTCGTCCTATCTTCCTTCGGGAACCAGGTTTCATCTAAACCTTACTATGGTCTAGCCAAAGACCTTAAAAAGAAAGGCGGCTTTTCGGGAGGCAACCCGGATTTCTTTCCTTGCCCGTTTAAGTGTTTTAACTTATAAGTTTCATTATTGCTTTTGCTTGTGTTTTTGGTGCTTGTGTTTAATTTTTACTGATGTTTTGTGATTTTGGGACTTGGAGTGTGAAATTGGATGAATTGAGGTGAAAGAAAAATGAAAATTTGGGTTTCTGTTGCGGACCGCCCCCATCAATTTTCACCGAGAAAAATTGCTCTCTGTTGCGGACCGCCCCTGAGGGACGGTCCCATTGATTTTCACCGAAGAATTGGTCTCTGTCGTGGACCGCCCCTCAGGGGCGGTCCATGCTCAAATTTTGAAAAAAGAAATGCTCTATTGGGGACCCGCCCATGCGGACCGCCCCTGAGGGGCGGTTCACTCGAAAATTTTGAAAAAAAAATAAACCCAGAACGCTGCGTTTCCTTCTATCTTCCTCCTATCTCCCCCGACGCCTTCTGCTCTTCTTCCTCACCCGATACCTAATCTCTCCTGCTCTCTCCCTCCTCTCGCGACCCAACCTGCGCCACCAGCCCACCGCGTCACTCCACGCCAGCACCACCCACCCTCGCCGCCGCCCTACTTCCGGAGTCGCCGCGCCACCGCCTTCTCCGACTCCCGCCACTTCGCGCTCCCAGCCACCCATACTCCCTCTCCCACTCCAAATCCCTAACCCCCAAAATTACCCCCCAACTCGGTTCCACCGATTTTAGCCCATTTTTTGTAAACTTTTTGCCTCATTTTACCCACCTAAACACTAAGGTATGTACTTCTAACTTTATTTTGTCAATTTTTACAATTTTTGAGCAAGTTACACTTTGGGCTAGGTTTAGGGCGAACCAAACGGGGCATTAGGTGGGCAATTGTGATTTTTGCAAATTTGTGGATTCGGATTGTGTTGAATAATTCTTTAGGGAATTTGTGTGGGTTTGGAGATTGAAAATGTTGCAATTTGGTGGTTTTAGCATGATTTTGGTCTTAATGCTCTAAATCTAATAATGCCTTGTTTAGCATTATTTACTTTAAAAAAATGATGTTACGACTTGGTTGGCCTATTGGGATAATGCGTGAGCACAATTAAATTTCTATGCCTAGGGTACTGCACTAATGTTGAGAATTGGAGTGGGCATATATGTGAAAATGGGTAAAGTGTGGATTTGCTTCATCAGTTTGGGACCTTATTGGCCGCTTTGGGTTACCGGGGCGCTTGACTTTCTGAACGGCAACCTTGTGGTTGATTTGTGGAGGTTCTTAGAACCGGGAAATCTTAAGAAAACGGGGAAGATCATGCCGAATTTTTTTGTGAATTGTTGTGTTGTTTTTTATTCTTTCTTTTTCACATGCACTTCATGAATATGTTTACAAACACCCTTTGCATTTCTCTTTTCCTTATCAATCTTTAACTCTCTTTTGATGCTTTGTATTTTGTTTTTCTTTTCTTGTTTTTCTTTTCTTGTCTTTGGTTTCAGACAATGCAACCACTCGATCGAGCCACCATCCGCCAACGCAGGGGCCGCCCGCCTTCCTTTTGGCACCAGATTGATTGACGGCATCTTTCAATCACCGAAGAAGCCAAGAATTGGTACCATCATGGGCCCCGGCGAGAGTTCATCCAGGAGCGTGACGTGGACCCCTCCATAGTCGAGGACCTTGACCTCCAGTCCCTTTTCGATTTTTACGGATGGGGTCGATTCTTGACTATGGGTGGGGGGTTTTGCCCTGACCTCGTCCGCCAGTTTTATGCCAATGCGGCTCGGGAGGGCGTTTCGAAGCTTATCTCATATGTCGGAGGTCGACAGATAGAGATCAAACATGAGCTCTTCATCGAGGCCTTGGACATCCCTCCGGAGGACTACGAGAGCGAAAGCTATCTCCCAGACAGCTACCTCCAGAGCCACCGCCGCCAGTTCCTAGCCACCCTTCCCGACCACGCACCGAAAGAAGAATCAGTCGGGCACTGTCTCCCGGTCACCATGACCCCGAATATGGTCCAGGATGCCGCTCAGCGCGTCATCCTTGCTCTCATCCGTTACAACATTCTGCCAAGGGACAGTAAGGATATGAATGTTCATGGACTGCTTCCTCCTAAACAGCCTCACCTCCCAAATCCGGACCGGTCATTCTCTATCTCCGCGCAGATGTTCTAACCACCTCTGCCACAAGTCGAGGCGGATACCCACGCATCTCGCTACCCTCATTTTCCCTCCACACTCAGTTCCTTGAGTGCGGAGTCGACGTTGGAGGCGGCGGTCCTTGAGCCTCCATGGCTTCCATCGACCATGCTGCCCTCCGGCGGATGGGGTTTCGCCGTGGCCAGGGGTTTGGGAGAAGATACGGCCCGCCGGCAACGCAGAGTCCTCCTCCAGCCTCTTTACTCCATCTACTACCCGCTGTCCCGCTACTAGCTCTACCACCCCCCACCACCCCCACGTCCTCCCGGGAGGAGTTCGAGGCCACCAGCGACGCGTGGAGGAGCTGGCAGCCCAAGTATGAGGAGCTGGCCGCATGATCGAGCGTGGTGGACCACCGGCCCAGTAGTTTGCTCAGGGTGAGGCTCATGTTTTTGAAACTTTGTTATGTATTTTCTGGAGATGGGTTTTTTGTTATTGTCTTTTCTCTTTTTCTTTCGCTTTGATTTACGGACTCTCTCTCTGCTTTCCGCTTAAATTATAACACTGTCACCCATTGGATATTGGACCCCTCACTTATGAGTCCCATTTTGATTTCTAACAATGGGCTTTAAGCGTATTCCTCGGAATCTGTTGCGCCTAGTTTATTGTTGTCTCTGCATTGTAGCTACATACACACTGCATGCAAGCACCATTCGAAGCGGAATACGACACGTGCAAGAAGAACTCTTGCAAAATGTTCCTAGGACTCGCGCTTCAACGACCCCGGACACTCTCCAGTGTGGGGGAACCCTCTGCCCACATTCACGTCTTATCAGGGGAGTACTAGTTCGCTAAATACTTACCAAATGCTTTACAACTTTATGTACTATATGTTTCGGGCATCGAAAAGGTCTTCTGTTTATTTCCCTTTGGGTTTCGCTTTGACAAATGAGGACATTGTCCTACTCAAGTGTGAGGGAAACGACCTTTTCTTTTTGATGCACTTCTTTATCTCCTTATACATGTCTATGGCTGCCATGAAGAAGTTCCATTTGAATTAAGCAAGTCTTTCTATGAATGCTTAGAACTTTCCACCAAATTTTCTCTCTTGAGGAGCAATTAATTGCGGTGTTTCCATAAATCCATTTATTGGTGAATTTTTATTGCTTAGGGGTCCTTTCTAATCTTCTCATCTAGGGATTGCTAAGGGGTGTTTCCTCGTGTAATTTTTAAAAGGACTTGAGAGGCACCATCGGTAACCAACAAATGAGAGTTGAGTGTTCTGTGGAGCCAAAGGCACAATTCTAAATTATTTCTTCTCATCTCTTGTTGCAAAAGAAAATCAAATGCAAATCTCTATTTTTCCTTTTGTTTTTCCTCAATACCCATTCTTGAGAGAAGTTGGCTATGGTAAAAGTTCTCCAAGTCCAAAGATCTTAAAGCACTTGGAAACACTCTAGATCATACCCCGAAACTCTATATTTTTATTTACCCTAAGCACACCCATGTCACCATGAGAAGGTTGGTTGCACTCCTCTTGAGATTTTTCACAATTTTGCTCACCAAAGTTCAAGAATTCATCTAAAAACTTGCTTGCTATAAATGTTCCTTCTTGCTATGGGTTCCTAGCAAAATTTTGCTTGAGGACAAGCAAATAGATAAGTGTGGGGGAGTTGATAAGTGGTTAAATGATGTATTTATAAGGTCTTTATTTACCTTTATTTCGTGCAACTATTGACTTATTTCACCACTTGATAGAGCATTTCGTTAATATAGTTGAACTCATGCAGTTATAATTTAAATTTAGGTAAAAGCTCACTTGAGCAATGGTTTTTGGGAGACTCTCAAGACTTTGTAGCTGAGCTTTAATGCCCCGAGGAGTGTGTCAAAGACGAGGGGTCAAACGAGTCAATTTCGGTGCAGAAGAGTCGTCTCTGGTGCGGACCGCCCCTGTGGACCGCCCCTGTGGGGCGGTCCAGTCGATTTCGAAACACTGGAATCGCCTCTGTTGTGGACTGCCCCTGTGGACCGCCCCTGTGGGGCGGTCCCGACGGAAATTTTCCCAGAACACTCGTTTAAAGACGGGAAAAAAGAAGGGGTTTGGCTCATTCTTTGCATTCTACACTTACACACACACAAGAGAAGAGAAAGAACGCGAAGAAGGAGAAAGAAGAGGAGAAAGAAGAGGAAGAAGAGAAGAAGGAAGAACTTACCTTCTCCAAAGCTTCCAAGCTCCAACAATGGCTTCTTCTTACTCTTTTCTAGTTTTTCTTTCCTCTATGCTTGAGTAGTACTCTATTGTGCTTTGGGATGGGTCTTTGAACCCAAACCCTAGATTTTGCTTGTGAATCTTGATTATGCCTTAATATAGTTGTTTCTCTCTCAATTATCATTCAATGTTCTCAAATTGATCTCTTGAGTGCATTTGTGGTGAACCCCATCTACAATTTGGTTTTGAGTTAGGGTTTGTGACCAAATTGAGAGAGAACTCTTGATTTATGCTCCTAGGATTAGTGGGTATAATTTGGGGCTTTGTTCTAGAACTTGCTTATTGCTACTTAGTGAGTTTAGTCCTAATTGATTTTGAAGACTAAAATTAACTAAGTAAGATTTAACTCATCTTTGGTTTAGAGAGTTATTATTTTTGTTCTAAAAGACAACTATGGCATAAGAAGAGTTGCTAGCATATCTAGGTAGTTTGGGTGATTGCCAAATTCCCAAAGTACTCTTCCATCCAATCCATTAAACTTTCACCTTTAGTTTATTTGTTGTTCTTACAATTACTCAACCAACACAATCAAGCTTGCCGCCGGCTAAACCCCAATTTACTGTTTTCATTGCAATTACTAAGTACCGAGACTAGGAAGTTAGGACCAATCTCCTTGTGGATACGACACTTGTTGTACTACACTGATTAGGTGCTCTTGCCTATTCCTTGCATTTATTTATATACCTTGTTATATAGTTTTTGCCCAACAGCAGCCATGACTTCTCCTCCCTTCTTTGCCTTGCCCAAGCTTCATTAAAGCTCAAATCACAAAAATAAATACATATTCTTCATCCTCTCACCAAGCTCTATCTTTCTCTATTTTCAAAAATTCCAAAATGGTGAAGTTCATCTCCATGGGTATATCCCATTTGAAGAGAAAGTTACATATTCTTGAAGCTTGGAGTCTCCTTTTTCATTCATGGTAAAAATCTCCAAGAAAAACTCATTTGTCCTCATCCTTAAGTGTGGCCGATTTTCTCCTTTTTGATGCCCTGTTTTTCTCTCTCTTTTGAGCATTGTTTCAACCTTCCAATGGTGGTGGAATCATCTTCTTGAATCAAGGGTTAAAACCCCTCTTAAAACTCCAAAGGTAAACCCTAACTTATGGTGCTTTAAGCCTTTCTTTGGATTAGAATTTTCCTAAGGGTTTAGAAGTTTAATTATGCTCATTTGGTGTTCCTTGGATGTTGGAATGGAGTTGGGCAACTCCATTGCCACTTGACCGAAATGGGAAGAAGGAAGAGGAAGAGGAGACTTGAAATAAGAAACTTGGAAGATTAAGGTAAGAAATCTACCTTGAAGCTTGTTTTAATTGTTTTAGAATATGGGATGGGAAATTTAATGAATGAACCCAAAATTGTGAGGGAAAATGTGTTTGATTGTGGTTGGTAAGAGTTTGTGAAATTTTGTTTGAATTAAGGGCCTTGGAGCCATCCAACTTTATGTTTAGTGCTTATGTTATGTTGTGGTTGATGGGATTTTGAGGATATATTATGTGCTGGTAGGACCCTTATGGGTGTGGTTAGTTTAGGATTGATTTAAGTGGAAATTGGTGAGAGTTGATGAATTGGGATATGTTAGGTTTATGGGGAGGTTATGGCAAAATTTTAGTAGAAAAATAAGTGTTTTAGGTGACTTTGTGAATGGGAGAACCGAGGTGTTAATTTGGGTTGAGTTGAGTGGATTAACAACCTTGGAATGGTAGATGGAGAATGGATTAGAGAGGGTATAAAATCTGTAGCAAACTAGTAAATTAGTGCCATGGAGTTTGGAGAGAAACTAGGTTGTAAGAGATTGAAAGAAAAGGATGGACTTGGGTATAGGTGATGCAATTGTCTAGGAATGAATTGGAATGGTCAAATGAAGTTAGAACAAAATGCAAACTATCAAGAAGAAGTAGAAATGCACAAGTGCGCAAAATGCAAGAATTTGAGAATTAGAAATTGTGAATTTGAGCAAGAAGTTGAGCAAGGATTAAACCAATGATTTGAAGAGGTTTAGAGCATGTTTTGAGGTGTTTAAATATGTAGGAAACTTGTGGAAAGATTAGGAAATGATTAGGGGTGGACTAAGGGTTGATTTGGGGTTGAAAATTACCTAAGTAGCAGTTTTTAGCAGGGTCCGGGACCTAGGTTGGGAACAAAGTCCCGGACAGCATCAAAAATAAGGCCGAGAGTGAAAACTGGTATTGGTCTGGGACCTAGGTCCAGGATCAAGTCCCGAACCAGGTAGAAAATGTAGCCGAGAGTACGCATAAGTATTGGTCCGGGACTTTGGGTCCGGACCAAGTCCCGGACCACCCCCAGAATTCTCCCGAAAGTGTTTTAAAGGGACTAGAAGGTGGGGGATTGATTGGTATTGGTTTTAGATGATGTTTAGGAGTTGTTTGGTGACCTTTAAAGGTCCTAAGAAGTATAAACAAGTGCTAGAAGTGAGTGAGAAGTAAGAACATAAAGTGACAAGAGTAAAACTAAGAATAACGGGATAACAGGGTTAATTACGAGAGTATTAGTTTTACATACCGTAGTACCTTCATGTTAATAGTATCACTTGATGTGTGATTAGTGAATCGGAAGTGAGAACCGAGGAACAAGAGGTGACCCGGTAAAAGTAAAACCACGGTGTAAGGTATGATTTTCTCATGCCCCGTATACTACCTTGGTTACTCTGATTTGTGTGTTTGTTTGATTGTGTGATCACCTTAACAAGATAAATGCACGAATCGGATTGCTTGCACTTTCTTGTGCTTGTTGGATTGTTGATTAAATTGAAGTTTGCATAATTCATGAAATGTGTGATTATGGATGAATTGCTTGAGTGTGGATTGTATGCTATAGTTCGCTCATAGTTGAGTCTTGTTTGATTAATGACTCATAGAAAGAGTCATGTTGCGAATTGATGAAAACGTGGAAACACACTAAAACTATCGAACCAAGTAACGATAACATAAACCTATGAACTCACTAGAATGTGAGAAAGTATACGGGATTAGTAAACTCCCGATAACGGTTAGACAACCGAATTGATCTAATCCACAAAACAAATAATAGTGGAAGTATAATGAACCTCTATTTAGAGGATTGATAAATGTTCAAGATATGAACCTTGAGAAAAGTAAAGTATGGTAAAGGATCACCAAACCCCTTAGAACGATAGTCGACCCACAATGAGAGGATTCGACTAAAATGAACAATGTCCCGAACATGAGAGTATTCTATAAGTTGGGTAAAACCTTAAATCTGAGAATACTATACATTGGTAATTCCCTAAGCTAATGGAGGATATCGAGAGAGATACTTCTAGGCTAATCTATGAGATTGTGAAATGACTCCGAGAGAGGAGTTTTGGGAATTTGAGTAGTCCGGTAGAGAACCGGACATTTGAGAATTTGAGGAGCTAATTGTATAGCTCCATTTGTATTTGTAAGCCCAGTGGTGAGTCTTGTGTATGACTCTGCCCGGAGGTCGTGGACAAAGACTTAAAAGATGCCTTTGAGTATTGAGATATTGGTTTGAGTAATTGATTTGAGAATTTGATTGAGGTGAGAATTTGAGTATTGAGTATTGAGTGAAACTTGCGAGACTTGAGAAATTGAGTTTGAGTGGAGAATTGAGTTGAGTATTGTAGAACTTGCTTGAGGTTGAGAGTAAGAGAATTTGAGTAAGAGCACCTAAGAGAGTGGGTAAGACAATGAGTAATTGAGTAAGGCATAGTGAGGTAGAAACCCAAGGCCTAAGATTAAGTAATACTAACTAACAAACTTATGGTGTTAGTGTGATTGTATTCCTTGGTTGAATGTTGAGTATTTGTGTCAATATACATATATAATGTATTGTTGCCTTGCATGTTGTTTGAATTAAAATGAACCGCATGTTCTCAACCAAAATAGTCGGCGTACCCCCGTTAGCACGCGGGTATGCGAATTTCATATGCAACAATTTTGCTGAGCCCCTAGGGGCACCGTTTTTATTTTATAGGAACATTGAAGCCGAATACCGTTCGAGTGTAGGACGGGTTGCTATGTGAGCATGGGTAGTTGTTAAGAAGTTGTATTTGTTTTTATTGTGGAATTGTAAGACCGAAATGTCATCGGCAATCTTGAGAACTGTAGCTACTCGGTATAGAATTGATTGAGGTTGTATCTGTAATGTATTTGAATTGGTTAAGGTTTGGAAAGGTAAATGTATCGTTTGTATAGAGTACTCGGTATAATAACCCATCAGACCGATATTGTATATGATTTGTTGTATTGGATTTGGCATTGTTAGTCACGTGGGTGACTAACGGCATTGTAATACCCGCCGTTGGTAGTTTGATTTCCGCTGCTTGATGAAGGTAATTGAGACGGGTTAGGAGTTAATGGTTGGATTGGCGGCAGGGGTGTTACAATTAGCTAAGATTTATTAATTTTAGGGAAAATTACATTCTCCACCCATAAGGTTTGACACATTTTCACAAACCACCCACATGGTTTGGATAATTACTTCTTCTACCCATCAACTTTGCTTCATTTTACATCCGTCAATATTTCTCACGTTTCTGTTAGTTAATGTCACACGTCCGTTTTTAACTCGTTCCTCTATATGCTGACATGGCATCTTCATTATCTCATCTCCGCGCCTTTCTTCATTCTTTTCCCTCACACTTTCTACTGTCCTCCTCATCTTACAATGACCAACTATCCTCCACCACCTTACCTTACCCCCTGTTAACAATTTTCCTTCTACTTACCTCTATCCTTTTTACAGAGCACAGATACAACAAACCCTAACCGGATTTGAAGTTAGGGTTTTGATTCATAACTTAGCAGTTCAAATATTCTCGCAAAACAAGGAACTATGGTTAATGGCTCATTCCTAGTCTAATCTATTTATGTGTTGTATTGTTTCTTTTATCAGTTTAATGTTTCAGAAGTGCAATATTAAAATTAAGGGAAATTTAAGTATTGTTTCTTTTATCAGTCCTCTTCATTCCATCACTCACTATAAGCAACCTTAACCAGCGAACAGGGACGGTCGTCTTCATTACATCACTCACTGTTTGCATCCCTAACTGGTGATCAGAGACGGTCATCCTCATTCCCTTCACGCATAGTAATTTTGCAACCCTAACCGGCAAACAAGGAAAAAATTTCACAGTCGTCTTCATTCCACACTCACTTTTTGCAACCCAACCGGTGAACGGGGAAAATTTTTCACAGCTATCTTCATTCCATCACCCTGTGTTCTCTTATGCCATATTAGGGCATCCACAGTGGTGTGGATTCCACCCACATTTGTCAGTAAGAAATTAAAAAAACATCTGCAGTGGTGTGGAATCCACTCAAATTCTCTTTCATCGTTTCTTAAATAAGGAACGTACGGAAAAAGAAATTGATTGGTTACTTCTCTACTTTATCTGACGCTTCTAATTAAAAAATAGTTTTAGAGGTAAAGTAAAAACAAATAGTGAGAGGTGAAAGAAAAAATTATTGGAGGAGTGGGAAGGTTAAGAAACTCGTTATTGTAGGGATGAACAATTGAATGAAGTTGCTTAAGTAATAAAAAATATTTTCTGGTGACATGACACCTAGGAATTTGTTAAGAACCCCATAACCATTGTGGATGCCCTTAGTATATAGGGAAACAAGTTTAAAAAATTGACATGTGGCATTAACTAACAAAAGTAGGAGAAATGTTGACGGATGTAAAACAGAGTAAAGTTTATGGGTGGGAAAATTAATTATCCAAACCACATGGATGGTTTGTGAGGGAATGTAATTTTCCCTTGATTTTATTTGTTTTTTATAATATTTTATTACATGGTTAAATATTTTTAATAGTTTATATTTTTTTATAGTATTTTGACTTTTTTGGGAGATGAGATAGCCTAAGTCCATTTTGATCTGTTTTGCAACCATTTACCACAAATATGAACATAGCCCAAGTCTCAAATCCCTGGTTTATGTGTCTCTTTGCTGCCCCTGGGATGTTGAAGAGTCAGGCTTCTTAATCAAGAATATAAGCTTTTAATAAAAATAAAAATATGATCCGTTCAGTCTTGACATAAATGCAGTTTATAAGGATGGTCCCCACATGTGTTTTAGAAGAACATATTGTCACAAATAAAACAGTTCAACAAACCATTAAACAAACATAACAATCAGAGAAACATTTAGCAGCTGTAGACATGCCAACAGCTATACAGGGCAACTAAAATTGGAAACGCCCACTTGAGAAAGAAAATAATTGCAGCAGAATAAGCCAATCTCTTGGAATTTAGAAAAGAACTACAAATCTACACGAACGCTGAACCTACAAAAGAAACTTTACAAGTGCGACACTGACATAGAAGTGCGAGACTGACACAGGGGTCATGGGGAGGTCATGCAGTAAAGAAACCCACATCACGATACACAAAATTGGGTTACCTCAACTACTTGACATCATCTTGTAAAACTTAAAAATATCAACTGGACAATAAAGAGTAAGATCCTTCTTTGACCATTACATTGCGGTTACTATTAGCCTTATACAAAAGACATGCCCTGGCTAAAATCCAATGACTGGAAGGGCATATTCAGCAGTTGTTTGCCATCAGGAAGCCAAAGTCCTTGTGACGGGGCGACAGTCGGATTGTTAGGATCTCCCTTCGAACCAGGTGGGCCTTTGTCGCCTGGAGAATCAAGCTCTTTTTTCTTCTTCACGAAGGCGAAAAACTCAGCTACTTGTTTAGCATAGCTTCAGAAAACACGAGCAAAATCCACCAAGTTACAACTATGTCAAAAACTGACAAAATGAACCTTCAATCGGGAAAGAAAGTAACAAAAGATTCTTACTGCCGCTTTGCTTCTATGTCCCTGTTGAAATCAATGTTTGGTTCACAGTCAAGAATCAGCGCTGGAACCTGCAAGAACAAAACCATTTATCAGCAAAATCCTTGACAATACTGCCAAAGTCCGAAGTTAAAATTCAAACCACCTTCTGGATGCTTGAGTGCATATGAGACCCTTCCAAATAGAACACACGGTCTTTGATATCAGGGTGCAAAGAGCCATCCAAAGAGAGAGGCAACTGGTTGACAGAGAGCACTCCGTGATTGCCACTCTCAAATGGAAAAAGCCAACTCTCGTGCTTCTCATGAAGACCGCGCAGATAGTCCAAGCTCACTCCACCTTCTTCTTCTCTCTTACGAAGCATCATCCGTTTGTGGCAAGTATCAGGGCTTGCTCTGAGGTAGATGAAACCATCTGGGATGAGCCCGGGTAAGCTTGACACAACTGGGTCAAACCATGAATCGTAAATGCTTATCTCCATCTCGTTCATCCACTTGGCTTCATGGACAGCTCTCACAAAGACCTGATTTTCAAACATAATAAGTATTGATAAACAACAAATTACCACACCACAAACAACTAATCCAGATCCTGCAAACAAAAGCAGAAAAATGGAATGAAATTGTACCATCCTATCACTAAACACGCTTCTTTCCATCAGCCGGAGAGGCTTGATACCGCTTGAAGAATCTCTTTCCTGCATGACCCGGGTAACAAACACATAGTTCTGGAACGTGTACGCATATCTCTGCGGGTCAGCATAGAATGCATCTAATATGTTCAGATGATCAGGCCCAACATTCTGCCATTTATCTATTGGTTCAGGGACAATCTCAACAAGATCCTGAAGCTCCAGGGTCTCATTTGCAATTCTCTGAAGAAAAGTGGTCTTGCCCACACTTATGTTCCCCTCCACGCATAACGTGATTCGTTCCTTTGGGAATCCCACACGTGAACCACCGCCATCCTCCGGTTCTTCATCATCATCCACACTTTCTTTGATGAAAGTGGTAATACTCTCTGCGTGGTTCCTATGGATGATTCCCACCGAACCCTGCAAGTACTCCACCATTTTCTGGTTTGATTCTCCCAGAAACTGCAAAATAAAGTAACATATTACAATCATTATGGTGAAGGAAAACCAAATCGGCTGCAATTGAAGAATGAGATTTGGCAGTTATAGATGACAGGTATCGACTGTGCTGAGCTTTACAACAAAAAAATTGATTGAATGAACATCCACAACTGCAACAATTTTTAGTGTCATACTGGCATATTAGATGGTTTCTAAATAAAATCCACCCTCCTCTAGCTCATTTAACTTTCCGGAAAGACCAACAAGGGTAGTGTTTATCTCGTATAAACAGCCTCATCAATATGTATCTTACCCTCTTAAAAATCATATCATCCACAGTACAATTTACAGGGGTCTACCGTTTGCAATCTCAGAGCACCAGACACACATACCAAACATATCATAACATCTGAAAATGCAAGAAGAGCCGCGCAAGAAAAACCAATTCACTCCAGCAGGACACAAGACGTTTCGTACCTTGTCTCTGTATAACTGTTTGAGCTCGGCAACTTTGCCAATACCCTTCTGAACCAGCTTTCTCAGATTCCTCGGCCCAACACCAGGAATCGTCAACAAATCAACACTCTCCTGCAAAACGGTACCCTGATTATTTCCACCAGCCCGCCTCCTACGACTGAATTTGGACGGCTTCTCATCCGAATTATCAGCTTTACTAACATCCTCACGCTCCCCTTCCTCCTCCCTTTGACTCTCACAACCATCGTCTAGTAATCCACTGACACCCTCTACCTCCAGTGTCGAAATTGAGTCATCTTCACCCCCAGCGGCAGTGTGCAACCAAGCAAAGCGGGAAGTACCATCATGAATTTTTTTCAGAACAACCCATGGCCTAGCGACAACCATCCCGCAGCCAACACCGTTTATCGAACCGGGGGATATTCGACAACTTTTAGCAACAACGACAAACTGCCGTTCGGACAGAGGTAGACTGGTGTTGACGGAGTGAGAAACACAGGAATTGAAGTCAAAAACCGCAGCGGCGGAGGAAGCGGGCATGGCGATGACGTCACGGGAATGAAGAGTTGAGCAAACTAAGGAGTCTCGGCTAATTATACCTGTACGAGGAGAGTTTCCACGGTTGATGACAGAGCCAACAGAAACGAGACCGCGAGCTTGAGCAGAAAGCGGAGACGAGGGTTTCGGTTTGTGACACGGAACGCTGCAGCGGGAGAGAAGTGATAGAGGAGGGTAAGCGTTAGCCGGAGCAGCGAAGAGCACTGCGCCTGAGGCAGGGGTTCGTTGGAGAACCTTCCGCATCGCTTCTTCGCATTTCAAGGAGTGAAAAAGCAATAGAAAAAGGGAGGTTCACAGAGAGTGCCGGGGTCGATATGCCTAGAAGACGGAATGTCAATACAGGAGAGGGGGATAGGAAGGATTTAAACGTAGGGTCACCGGAACGGAAAAGAAAGAGATAATGGGAGAAGGCAGGAATACGGGAAAGAAGTTGAGAACGGTAACTGGGAGAGTAGGGTTTAAGGCTGGTAATAGTGTTTCATCTTCTCTTCTCGGAGATAGGAGGGGTGGAGGACGGAATTTAGGGTTTTAACTATAGAGACTACAAATTGGTTTTACGACGGTAAAGGAAGAATTCTGTGTTGTCAGTTCGACCGGGCACGAGGTTAGAGGATATGGTGGCGGGCGACGGCAAGCTATCGTCACAGACAGTCGCAGTAGACTGGGAGGAGTGAAAGATTTTTTTTTATTTGTGGGGAAGAAAGGTTTAACTGTGTGTTAGATGAAGCGAAATGGGTACACCTCGGTTCGGTTCATTTCGGTTCCGCTCAGGTTGGACCACTTGTAGTCTGTAGACATTAAATATTCGGTTTGGTTTGGATTGGGTTGGCTCGGGTTCATATGGTTTAAACTAGACTTGAGTGATTTCAGTTTGGTTGATTTTGGGTTTAGGTTTTTTCAGTTCGGGTTAGCCTCGGGTACATTCAGTTTTTTCGGGTTGTAGGTAAAATTCGGATGACTTATCCGGGTTAAGTTTGGTGGATAAAAATTTTAAAGTATGAATTTAAGCAACCTTTGTAATTTGTATTGATTTTCATATCAACTTCTTTTAATATGTATATTACGCTTGATCAACACTGATATTGTGTATTGGTTGGACATAATCAAATTGAACGTTAATTTTTGTACATGAATTTTTAACTAGGTTTATAAAAGTATAAATTAATATAAAATAATAATGATACACATTACTTTGTGTTATAAAACATTTTAAAGCAAAACATCTGTAGTTGATATTAATACTATGAACACGAAGCTATTGTTTCTCTTTTAGTTTGTGAATTAATCTAAAATGTGAGTTGTCGAGTAAGCAAGGTGGTATAAAAATAGTAATAATATACATTAGTTTAGGTTATAAAACATTTTAAAACAAAACATCTATAATTGGTATTGAATGAATGAACACTAAGCTATTGTTTCTCTTTAGTCGGTGAATTAATCTAAATGTGCGTTGTTAACTAAGCATAATACAAATTAATTTTTGTTATATAACAATTTAAAGCAAAACATCTATTGCTGGCATTAATATTATGAATGAACACTAAGCTATTGTTTCTCTTCTAGTTAGTGAATTAATCTAAGTGTGTGTTGTCGACTAAGGTAGTTGTATAAAATAGTAATAATACACATTATTTTGTGGTATAAAACATTTTAAAGCAAAATATCTATAGTTGGTATTGATACTATGAACATGACTACTGTCCAAAATATAAATGTGTGAGGTTAAACGGGAATTTGTCTTTAACAAGACACCCGTATGTTTATGTGATATTGTTGGAAGCGGGGCTTCATGTGATGGAAGTAAACAAGTGAGACTAACTGGACTTCAGCTAACTCTTACCTTACCGTTGATTCGAAATTAATTGTTCAATTATAAATATCGTGATAGCATGTCTTGATGTGTGAATGTTTGGATACCTGTTGTGTGTTTTGATTCTGTATTTACAGTTATGTTATACGCACGTAAACGGTACAACATGAAATGAACCCCATGTTAATCAAGATGGCTAAAACGACCTAAGTGGCCTAAAGGGTCTAGGATCACATACTAGCATGCTCAGCATTTTGCTGAGCCTATACGGCACCACATTACAGGAATTGATCGAGACTTGAAGCCGGAGTGCGGGACCGTTGGGTAGATGACGACGCCTATTAGTTCCTGCACGATTCAGATTTTCGTTATGTATCATTTACTACGATGTAATTATTGGGAACGTTTTTAGATGCTCACTGTTCTTTGTTATCGTCGTATGGATTTAGTATGTGTACGTTTAGTAGTATAGTACCTCGGTTCATCATAGCGGCTATCGATTCTAGTATTGTGATAATTATTTGCTTCGTTACTCACATGGGTGAGTAATAGCGTGTGACACCCGAGTGATAATTATTAGTGTTTAACTTCCGCTGTGAGACGTCTTTAATTATGCTACGAGAGTGATTAATACGAGTTTAATGTGAGGGGTGTTACAAAAAGTGGTATCAGAGCGGAGTACCGCTCTGAGGACGAGATATTAGGATTAAGACAGTGAGCTTAGGATTATGGGGATACGGGAAACGTCTGTGAGGTACGAGACATCTGGTCTTAAACGAACCAGTGTCTTAGTAACACTGAATGCGTGACAATATTAGCCTTAATGCCATATCTGTGTGATTGATTACTATACGGGAAACCACCGAGTAATGATACGACTTAGCGTATTACGGGTGTCGAGAAGAGGCATGTCGGGGGTGACGGAGGTCCTGCAACCCCGAACAGCGTTGAGACGACAGTCGCCGCACCAGCCTGATGGAAGAACATCCCGGGAAAACAACAGTGGTACCCCACCCGCCGCTGCCCACACCTCGAAAATCACCTATAGAAGCAATGCAATGAATGACGCCAAGGAGACAGAAGGATTCCTCCTATTCGGGAGACTGATGCGGTTGCTACAGTTACTATGACATCAAGACAGACAGAAAAGCGGTGATACAATAAATCATTAAGGACCGGGGGTCTTGATAATCACTTAGTATCTAGAAGCGTACTAATACACAGTAGATAATATACATCAAACCTTACTTTGAAGAAGGATAGGAATCCATAGGACAATCGGGTCGGCGTGTATTTAGACACCGAAACCCTGTCCAGTTAACCGAGGAAAGCACGCACGATGCACCTGAAGACCGAAGGATAGAAAAACGAGTCTCAGACGACTATCAAAAATGCGTAACATACGAAACCAATGACAACCCAGAAGTATCTCACATAAAGGGATAGCTTCAACCCGATACAACCTAGCAGGTTCAGAGAAACCAGACCTACAATTGCAATGACCATATGAGCTTACGAGCTAAACTCCTAAAATTACTACAGTACAACACTCGAGAAGAGGAATGTCGTACCAAGGACAACTAGAGTACTTCATCTGCTGGACCCGAAGCACCACAAGGTAGATACGCGAAGCAGACCCCAGCTGATAAGAGCATTTAGAAGGGGAAGGAGTCACTAGGGGCAGAATACCCTGAATTTTGTGGGAACCTTAGCCGCTGGTACTAGTACGCAGCGCGATCTAGGTAACCGCACACCTTTAACTTAATAGATTGAATGCATGAGAGTACGCATCAAGAACCTCCTACCATGAAGAAGTAAAACCGTACTAAAAAAAGAACCTACTCAGAGAACCCAGAATTAGAACTACCCTAGAAAACTTATCATACCATAACGGACCAAATAACTTCAATACTACACTTTTCAAGACAAATCAACTAAACCATACTCGAACGACTGAAGCGTCAACGAGACCAACAATTATAAAACCAATAACTCAACCTGCATGGCGCACTTGCTACAGCAAGCGCTATGAAGAGCAATACGTTAGCGATTCCGCCTACCTCGCGCACTTGCTACAACAAGTGCTGCAACTATAACTGCAACTACAATTGCAATAGTAACTACCACTGTAACGACGACTACAGCCGTAGTCTACAGGCCATGCAGACCGCAGGTGCAACACCATGGCCACCTGTAACCATCAAATATTTGTATGACCTTCGTACAAACACCATAAATACAGTCTGTCACAAATTAGGGTCATACAACCCTTAAAAACATGAGGCCTACAAACTTTAGTAGGACCCGATGAGTCCGACTACTGCGACTAAAGGGCATACACCAACCTTGTAACGAACTACACCAATTAAACATTAATAAACAATTAACATCGGCTCATGAGCCAAACACCATAACGTATTGATAAATTATTTAATGATTTGAAACTGACGTGGGAGGTGGAACTTGATCCGATACAGATCAAGGGAAGCTGAACACAAATTGGGGTGGAAGGATAGTTCAACACTGATACTGATCACATCAGGGTCGGATGATTCCTGAAACTCTCTACAAGTGGCCACAAAGTGATCACATAGGAATAGACAAGGAACCGAAGAATACCAGTTGCAAACAGCTAAAACACATCCAATGTAACCATAAGGTACCAGGTATGAATATTTGTGAATAACAATTCAACCCCGAACATATATAGGGAATTATGGTGGAAAAATGACCGCGTAACAATTAGGGCCAATACTATGCCCATAACGGCACACGCCAATACACAATAAATACCTAGATAAAAAAGGGGAAAAACATGTTAATCCTCAATAGGATGGAGATGGAAAACCACTACCTCCAGTAAGAATAACAAGGGCAAAAAGCCTGAGCAATAACCTACCATAACGTCGAGAAACACGATGACCACAACAAGAGAATGATTGGACCCATTATACCGTAACACGGATGTTACTTAAACCAATTGCAGCCACGAACGCAAATTGGCATTGACTGCTTAAACAATTAACATCCAAGGTACTATCCTTACAAGGAGTACCATGACCAACAAGAACGAACAAATGTCAAGATAGAAAAGAAACATAAATTGTTACCCCACTTGATCACAACTGATCATGGGATGGAATTTCCACGGAAAGGGAATGACTATTGTCACCGGTATACCACCATACCATAGGTGACAAAAAGAGAATTACGTGCTTAAGACATGTCGTTTACTAACGTGACGAATGTCAGTGATGATGATTATGTAAGTTAAACAATGACAACAACTTGAACAATAAGACAGGACACTAGGCCTAACACTATAAGGCACAAGCCTAAGTGAAAATATCCAATGTACTATTAGAGGCAAACGAGCCGGGGGAGTGGAATTACCACCTCTGACCACCTTTCCAAGGTATGCCACAAGAGCAACAACATCTAAAACGAAACGACTAATGATGGAAACCGATGGAAACCAAACTACAACAAGGATTTCTGATGCACTGATTATTGATCTATCTTTTGAGTGCTTTGAAACCTTGTTTTCCATATTTTTTTACTTAGATTTATGCATTTACCTTCTTTTTGATGTTATTTTGGCTTAGGACATGATTAGGAAGGAGTTGAGAGCTTTTGGAACAAAAAGAGAAAAATTTACACATGTCCGGATATGAGTCCGGATGGGCCTACACGGACACAGTCGTGGACATCCCCAGATCGAGTTTCCTCCTCTCCACACTCACGTCCGCACGCGGACAGAAACGCGGACAAGCCTCTCTGAGCCGCGTCCGCAGAGCGGACATAAACTCGGACAGACTAGATCCGGTAATCCCTGGGCCGCGACAACGAAGAATAAAAATATGTTATCATATTTTATCACACGCCGCCCCACTCTGCAGCCTTGAGTCACGTCCGCACGCGGACAGATTTGCGGACAAGAATAGATCTCACAGGACACTCACGTCCGCACGCGGACAACAACGCGGACAGCCTCTTTGAGTCACGTTCGTGTAGCGGACAGAATGCGGACGCAAACGCGGACAAGACACAGCACCGAGAGTAAATTACTGTCGATGAGATTAAACGCTGCAAAACTCCACTAATCCAAATCATGCACTCCCTTACGCCGAAAGTCTCCACTAATCTAAAGCATGCAGCCCGTTAATTATCTGTCTACACCAATATCTGTCTGCGCCGAAAGTCTGTCTCCACTAAATTCTCCAGCTAATTTCTCACGTCTGTCTTTGCTTCTCCCCCTATAAATACTACACACTTCATCCATCTAAAAGACACACCTGCTCATCGATCATTCCTCCTCCTCCATCTCTCACTCCATTCATTCTCTGCTCATCCACAGAATAACTCCTCCGTACTCCATCTCCATACCTGCACTCAAACACAAACACACTTCACATAAAACACGTTTTCATCCCAATTTCTCCACGCAAAAATCACACATAACCCATCGCACACTCGCCACACACAAACTCACGTCCGGATTTGCGTCCGGATTTGAGTCCGACCCACCCCATCCGGACACCTCACAAACTTGCCCAAATTTCCATTTTCACTCCATTTCACCAAGTTCACTCCATTGTCGCCAAGACCAACCTCCAAACCAGCATAGCGCAAGGACGAAGGGCGGAGCAAGCAAGAGGATCTTCGTAACAGATGATTTCTCTCAACTCTCTCTCATTTATGATTATAATCGCTATGTCTAGCTAAGAGGATTTACTCTAGGGGAAGGGATGTTGTAATTAGTTAAACTTTGCATTATTTTACTGCTTTATTGAGACTATTTGGATTGTTCAGGTTAATGCTTTTAAGTGCTTTTAATAAACGTCATGAATTTATTATAAGCCCTCGAATCGTGTTATGATCAGATAAGTGATTAGCATTGATGGTCCTATTAACCTGTTACCCGTGATAATTGCAATCGGATAGATTACATTAGTCACTAGGAGCTTTAGTCCGGACCAAACCAGACTAGTAATTTTGTGCAATAAAACCATCTAGATATACTTGCTAAGTCTAGACTAGAACTACGTGTCCTGTCTAGATGAGCTATCTGGAATTAGGACTTAATACATAATAGATAATTGAGAATTACAAGCCGATCAAAGTCTCCGTTTAAGTAGAGAATATGCAGAACCTAGCTAGTGAAACAACTCCCTGAACCTAGAGTATCGTTCACACTCCCTACTTATCACTTTAATTTATCTGTTATTTACTTTCTTGTCTATTATTGATCCCAAAACCAAAACAAACCCCTCTTTAGTTACCCATTGCCTAAGGCTAGACTTATTCATCTCAAGTCCCGTGGATTGACACCTGGTCGCTTCATAAATTGCTATACTATTTTGACCGGGATTTTTGCAACCCGACGGTCTATTGAATTATTGAATTCTAGGATTATTTCTAGGCTTTTAATATATCAAATAAACCGTTTGCAATTTCCATAAAGAAGGAAAAACAAACCTTTGCCACAGAGTCCGAGATTTCAACAAATGATGTAACCCGGGAAGTAGGGTAAAGTTAGAAGAACAAAAACACGCACCACAAACAACACAAACAACCAGTAAAATATAAGAATGAGAAATAATGAACAAACGCCAGACGACGCACACGAAAACCAGATAACGGTAATTTGGAACCGATGCATAATCAATCCAATAAAGAACTTAATAAACGATAGACCAACAATGACTTTTCGATACAAGTGGTCGTAAGTACCCCTTTAAGACATTAGTGAACATATGTCGAAAACAATGGCAGAGGAGAAAAACCACCTCGTACAGTTACAGTGTAAACTGAACTACTCGGACGCAATATTGCAAACACTTACGAAACATAAGATACGTAATCATGCCCATTAGGCAAGAGACCCAGGGGACCTAAGAAAAATCCTTGAGGACACACCGATACAATTTAAGAAAGAGATTGGCAAGTAAGTATTTCACAATATTGCAACTGTGTGACAGACACTACGAAAATATGTAAAGACAAATATGGAACGACCGCACTCCATAGGAGCTTGTGGGCTTGACAGACTTATTTAAAAGTTAGTCAAATAAGTAGATATTTATCAGTAGGATCTCGTACATATAGACAAGTAGTGTAAGGAAAACGAGAAGTAGTCAACTTCGTGCCAAGGTCAGTGATACAAATCTAGACCAATGCAAATAACCACCTCGAATGAAATAACAAGAAGGGTCTCGGTTTAACCAACGAGACTAGAGGAACCAAAAACCTTAGATGTAACACGACCAAAGTCGTGACTCCATAAAGGAGTGATTAATACACAATAGTATAAAAGGATACCTCCCGAATGATGAGGGAACTAATAGTCAACTAAATGACAATGCATGGAGAACCCATTAAATGGGCGAGTAAACAGGTGAAATCCTAATATGGACCAAAAGTTCACTCATAATGGCACAATTCTCGCCATACAGAAAGAACTTACTTAATGATGATAACCGCCACCCGAAAGAGGGGCACAAAGAGAACTATTCTCCAAACTAAAAACACTAAACAATACTGTAGGATGTAACAGTCACCACATGCCCAAGAGTAAGGGCAATGCTACGTTTTCACCCAAAGGGGGGGGGGGGGGGTTAAACATAAACACACTACTAATTGATAAAAGAAAGGCAGAGCTAGTACACTAGTGGATGCCTAAGCCTAAAAGCAAGTGTAACGATAACCAATAACCGTCGAATCGACGACGATATGGTACGCACATAAGCGACCATTATAAGTAGCCATTAGAAATAAACACGTTAGCATGAATTAGACGAGTACAACTCGCATAAAACTCAATAATGAGAAACAAAATTATTTAAAGGTAGACTACAGTAGTCTAGACCATTCAAAAAGACACTAAAAGTAAATACAGCTTTCAACGCTACACACCCACGTGGAGACTCATAAATGTACAAATACACTCATGGTAAAACAACATGAGAAAGATATAAGATAGACCTAGAGGCAAATGCCTCAACGCCATAGAGCATACCCACATTGGATGCTAAAGGAAGCATAACACAAAAATAAACAATAACAATGAATTTCCCCAGCAGAAGCGTAGGGCGAACAATACAAATATTGTTATTAGCTCGACATACGAGAAACACAATATACATCAACGAGAAGCACCTAACAAATACTAAATAACGTATACCCCAGAACAAAACAACCTGGAGACACAGATCACAAGGACTATCTCAGTGAATACATAGAATAATATGTCTCAAGATTGCTGAGACAAGTGCAAAGAGCACTAAATGCTAACGATAGCCAATGTCACATCTCACCTTAACTGAAAGTCAGTAAGTGAAGCCAAGGAACATTTGAAGATATAGTACACGCACATGCGCTAGTAATCCGGAACATTGAGATAGCCAATGTAAATCTAATCGAGTGTACGTATAATAAAGACACCACTCTGATCAAGATACCTCTATTTCCAGAAGTATAGAAAGACTGTGTAGAGCACCGTCATATTGGAACGGGGTCAGCAATAACTTACTACAAATAAACAATCCATAATACATTCATAAGAACGAAAAAGGGCAGATTGAGCCTATGTTCGTGGGTCTGCACCTCACTACGGAGCGAGTGGGCCCATTACAACGTGTTTGAAAGAGCGCACAAAATACTTCATACTTTCTAGCTAGGGAAATACGCGTCTCACTCTCCACATATTTTCAAGCCCAATAAGGCTAGAATTGGACCCGTCTCTCAGATAAGAGAAGACTCCACTCCTCATCCCCGATACGGAAATGAGGGAGACAAAGACCAAGACCATTAAAAGGGTCAAAGGTCTTTTGTAACACCCCTAATCTTAAACCTGTAATGACGTCATAACTCGTAGCATAATAAATAGCGAATCACAGCGGAAAATAAAACTATCTAACCTTGGTGTTACACGCCGTCACTCACCCTTGTGAGTAACAAGGCATCCTTACTCTTTCCAACATTACAACTTCCAACGCTGTGATGAACAGATACTGAGCACTCTACTTATTACAAACCAAATCCAACCAACTGAGCAACTAACTGAAATACAACAAACTCCAAAATATAATACATAACAAATCCACAAGTGTTTATAAAAACACAGCGGCTACCCTGTTCCCCGCACTCCAGCTTGTGTATTCTTCAGTGACCTGAAATGTTTGGCCCAATGAAGGGCTCAGCAAACTATGCTGGTATGCTAAATATAGTCCTAAGTCTTCTAGATTCCTTAAGTTGTTTTAGCCATCTTGATATTAGATTCATTACATAAGATACCGGTTTATAATGATATCAGAAATAACTGTAAACACTTAACAAGCACATAATCATCCACCTGTAAACACCAGTGTACAATAGTACACAACATCAATAACCACACAACAATAACTAATAATCACACCTTAGTAAACCATAACAATAATTAAACAAGATACACATATTAAACTGTACTTGTTAGTTAGTCACTGGGCTCTTATCCTTTAAACCAATCATTTAACCTTTCCCAATTAATTTTACCTCAAGTGTCATGTTAAGACAAACCTTAATAACCTGTGGACGAATGTCCCTTGTGTTCCATTGGAACTGTTTACCAGCTGACCCTGTGGCCCTAGTTAATTGACCGATCCGGTCGAACCTGTGCACCAACGGCAGTGCCCTCCGCCATCCCCGAATGTGGCTGATGGATTTTGAGTGACTCCCTTTTTGAGTCTCCCATAGTGATCACAATGCGCAACCAGAAAGTCGAAACGATCTGGATTCCTCTCTTTATAAGTTAGCCCTTTTTGTCAGTGACATAATAACCAATCCTTGAGTTAAGACTATAACAGTTGACCTTTGTTAGGTTCAATAATACCTAAAGGTCAGTTAGTCTTTTTTTTCCAGTTTAGATGTATGAACTTTAGTCACAAGACATTCGCGTATAAAATACAACGCAGCAGTTTGAGCAATACCATTCACATAAAATCATAGATATCGTTCTTAAACATTTACACACATAATGTCTGGACCTTAGGATAATCCTTAGGACATTCAGACCACACAATTAACATACCGTTCACCAAGAAACTGCTAGCTTGACAAACTCCTGTTCAGTAATCCTTTCCCGTACGCTGTTATTTAAACATGCAATACCGGTAGTATTAATATAACTATTCACTAAAGATTGCAGTACTGTCACTGTAGTGTTTATACTCGTCGTATAATAACTCCGTATGTCATTTATTTTCCCCTGTTATTTTAACAGTGGTTCTAGATAATCCAGCAGTTCATTATTTTATGTGAAACTCACATGTGATAATGAATTATCATTTATACGGTACATCTTTACCTCATTAATTATATACTTATAATTATTTCCACTTATCATTTATATTATATCCCTTGGTCATTGTTATTATAACCAAAATTATTTTATAAACTTTATATTATATTCCTTAATATACCATAATACATTACATTACCTAGTTTCACTTCCTTGCCTTATTAAACTACAAAACCAACCTTATTAATCCGGTATTTATATATTATACCCAACAATTTAATAAATTACTAAATAACCACATATTATTTTCCGGTAGTCATAATTGATCCCGATAACTTTTACAACTTACCAAATAACCATATACTCTTATAATTTATTAAATACCCTTATCAATTTCGAAAATTGTAAAACGATTATATTAACTTCTATAAATTGCCAAATAACCTTATAACTCTTATAATTCACTAATTATCCTCATTAACCTTTGTAAACATTAATTAACCACCTTATTTTCACAAATCACCAAATACTCTTACTATTTCGGTAATTACAATTAACACCACAAATCTTATAAATTATTAATTAAGCCCACAAGCTCTTCGGGTTAATCATATAGTTTCTATATTTACACTTTTAACCCCAAAACTTCATATAAGTTACATATTAACTTATAAACTATAGTTTAAATATTTTATTTTTTTATATAACCAAAGTAACCCATATATTTTCTTATAATACATTTCCGCCCATATTTAAATTCTATCTTTCATATATACTTCCATAAATTACATATTCACCCCACAACTTTTATAAACTTAATATTTTATGTCATAAATCATTTTAACCCAAGGTTTTTGGTCAACACTTTGACCAAGAGTTAATTTCACAATTAATACTTTAATATACCCATAAAATCATAAATAATTCTCGGCCATACATTATATTTTTCAATAATTACAAAATAGTCCCAAAACTTTATAAAATGTCATTTTAACACTTAACCACTTATTTAAATTCACCAAAATTCATAATATTAATTCCTACCTTATATTATATCTTAAATATACCAAATTAATCCTTTAGTTCTCGGCAATTACAATAAACACCCCAAACTTTTCAAAATTTATATTTTTGCCACATAACTTATTAAACTAGCCATATAAATACTTGTAGCTATTTTTAATACTCCCAAAATTTATAATATAAGTTAATACACTTATATATTTTCGAAAATCAGTAAATAATATTTTCATTCACGGTTTTAATTTTATTTTATTATATAGTTTTAAAACTTGCTTTAAACCTTATAATAAATACATATAAATGTATATAAGCCATATAACACTTCTAAAAATTATGCTAATGACTTAGAATGATTATAAACTAAAAATAGAGCATTTCATACCTAATCAATTCGGTTTATACATGTATGTATCATATTTAATTTTTGTGACACAATTTTATACCTTAAGGTAATAATCTTACCTTATATGTTATAAATTATTTTCTTGACAATATAACCTATAGTTTTCGGTTTTAATTTATGTAATGGTTATACATAATTTTTATACCAAGTTTGAAGCTTAAATTAAGTTTAAATTTAATAACCTTATTTACATAAACTTACCCTTAAATCAAGACAATTCTTGTCCTTGATTTTTCCTTGAATTTCCAAGCTCTTCAAATGATATCTTGATGAAGATATTTCGAACTCCTTGTACATATATAGGAGATTTATTTGTTAGACTTCTAACAAAAGTTTATAAATAATATTGTAGTAATTTTTTTACAAGAGTTTACCTTAGGAATTTATCAAGGTATTTTTTTGATACACCTTGTGATGATTGTAGTTCCTAGTTTCCTTCATGAAATAATGAAGAGACATAGGTTTAGAAGTTCTAAAATTTCGAAAATTACCTAAGGAATTTTCTTAAGATTTTCAACATGAAAATATACCTTAACTTGATCTTGTTGTTCCTTGTATTGTTGTTGAATTTAGGAACCACCTTGGAGCATATATGTTTGGCGATTTCTTGTAAGCTTGCTAGGATGTTTCCTTGCTTCAAGACTTGATAGAATTAACTAGGAAATTACATTAAAATGGTGTTAGGAACTAGTACACCATTAATGGAGTTATTAGAACTTAGGAGTTAACTTAGCTAGAATGAAGAAAAGAGAGGTAGGAAGAAGAGCTTACCAACCGGTTGAGATATGGCAAGGAGAAATGAAAACTTACGTGTGGATTTTGTAGTAAGGAATGGAAGTAATCAAAATTGATTGGTATTGTTTATTAGCCATCACTTCATGTCTTGATTAGTTTAATTTGACTAGGAAAAATCTGATCATTATTGTCATCAAATGACCTCTTATTTTACGGTATTGGAGAGGTAAATAATTGAAGCTTTTGTTATTTGATAATGATAAGATGACTAGACATTATGAGTGTTTACTTTCTTTTTGAATTTACTAAGTTACTTAACTCCACTAATGTTGTCTTCTTCTTCATGTAGGTATATATGTGCGCTGGACTGGAGCACCAAGCAGCTCCCATGGAAACTCACGGTAATTGTAATGCTAGGTGATTAAGTCTATGTCTTTTTTTTTGTTTTCATTCAAACAGCACTAACCTTTTGTTGTTGTGCAGGTGATGCGATCAGAATCATGGAGCGATTTAAATGGGAGCTCCACTTCTGTTTTGTTAAATATTAGACCACTAATTATGTTTGTTAGCTAATGTTTTTTTTTCTTGCAGGTGGTGCTGGACGCTTTTCTACTGGAGCAATGCGAGCCCCTCCTTGCTGAATCCATGTTAATGGAGCACTAATCTGATTTGTTTGTTTATATTAGTTAGTCTTGTTTGCTTTGTCATTAATCATTAACATCACTAATACTTCTTTATTCATGCAGGTTGATCGCTGCAAAGGAGTACAACAGCATCTCCAATTGAAAATTTACGTAGTGGAATAGCTAAGATACTAGTTTAGGTTTTATTAATTTTAGTAATGTCACTCACTTGTTTCTTTTCCTGTAGGTACACGTATGGAGGCTCATAATCTGACTGAAATAATTCTCCACTTAGCATATAACACAAGACAATTTGATTCTCCATTTACTAGTCACAATTTATAAACTAACTAGCCCATTATACTATAAACTCACGCATGGTATAGGGTTCAATGGAATTAATTTTCCATTTGATTTTTGTTACACTATATTGTACTAAGACCATACTAATATGTGTAATAGGTTCCAGCATTTAATTGGTACATTTTTATTATGATAAAAGATGAAAGTTTTAAGGTAAAAATGCTGATTTTAGGTACCTTTTGTCCTAAAAATCGCCCCCATTTATACTATGAGTTTAGTATTGCCATCAATTAATTTAGATGGTCATTTTATCCACTTTTAAGTTTATCAACTCGTGGCTCCTCAAAAACTTCAAGGCAATTGCGTAAAACGCATTTTTTGTGACACCCGAAGGTGCGTTTTTGTGCCTTAAGGATTTTTCTGGGAATTAATTAGTCACTATGACTTCCAAGTGTTTATTGACATTATTTATAATTAATAATAATATATTAAGGTGTTACATTAAATTATATGGGGTTATAAACTTGTAACTCAATTTTTCGGGCTAAAGGGGCACTCCCGAGATAAAAGGGGCGTTAAGAATTTCCCCCGAGCTCTTTGTTTATTTTTGAAGAGGTAACTTGGGAATCCTCTTTAGAATGATTGATAATAATTTTAGGAACTCTAAGAATAATTTTTATAGGGGTTCGTGCCACCTTGGCACTCCTCCTAGGCATTCCCGGGCCTTTATGGGACCCACATCGGGAACTTCCGAGAACTTTGTATTTTTACTCAGTCCTAACTGAGAACTTGTATTTTAAAGATCATAAATGATCCTTGGTTAAATTTGTATAATGTCCGTAGCTTATATAATTGTTTAACTTAAGGTCGGCTTTTAACGCTCGTTTCTGACCTTAAGGAGTTTAGGTGCGTTTTTAACGCTCAAGTGTTTATATGTTTTCTTAGGGTTTAATAAACCCCCAAATAATATTTATAATTCCTCAAATAATATTTATTTACTTATATTTAATTATTTAAAATGTTAGGGGTATTTCATCTTTAGTCGAACCATGAGGCATAAGAGGCCACATGAGAGTTGGAGGACTCTATACGAGCCAAGTATCTAGCGCTCTTCTTATAGCGGCTGTTAGATACTTTGGGGGTCACGGGGCATAACCCTTTTAAAGGGAAATAGAGCCTCTTGGCGTGCACTAGTGTATACCAGAATTTTGTGTTGTTAATGTTGTGCTTGTGGTACGTATGCGGGGCATACTTAGTTGTAATTGTTTGTATGTGCATTTGTGCACTTGTATGTGTGTTATGTATCCTACGAGATACTCGATTATGTTTGTGAACACATTCGTTTATGATGCATCCTTGGAGATACTTGTGGTAAAAATATATCCCTATGTGGGAAGTGAAAGAACCAATATGGTATTGTGCACTTGTGTTGCACCATGTGTGGATGTGTGAATATTGTGCCGTGCACTTGAGTTGCACCATGTGTGGATTATACTTTCGTATGATACAGTAAAGTGCCTTTATTGCACTATGCTTATGAGATATTATGCGCACTTACTACACCTTGAGATATGAAGATACGGGACTTGATCCCTAGGAGTGATACTAGTCATGGAACTAGATTATATAGGACCAATTGATTAGAAATGAGACTTCGGGACGAAGTCTTTTTAAGGGGGTAGACTGAAATACCCCAAACATTAATTACCTTAATTAATAAGGAATTAAATCAAATGAAGGTTATAATTACCAAATATTCATCTAATGAGTAATACTCATTATAAACATTAGTGTATAAAAATATAGTCCAAAATGGACACCAAACTATACATTAAATCTCTAATAAAAAAGAGACATTATTAAGGAGAAATCAACTCCTAAAATTAATGCTAGATGTAACACATTAGTACATGTACTAAATATCATAAATATTACCCATTAGACTATATAAAACATTTTATAGTCAAACAAATTATTAAACACAACAACCACTTATATACATACTAAAACAAAAATATCACATGTTACCACCTAACACATAAATAAAGTCACAAGTGTACAACTTAATGCCTTAATATTAAGGCTTGGAATTTAGAATGGTCCCCCCCACAATGGCAGCCGGCCACACATAGGATAAAAGAAGAGAGAAATGAAAAAGGTGAAAGGAGGAAGAAGACAAGGATGTACAAATGAGGAAAAATGAAAAAGTGACCTCCCACCACTCTTCCTCTCATCCTCTCCTACACAAGATGGCACGGACTTCCTTTTTCCTCCTTAATCTTGGCTGCACAAGGGGAGAACAAGCCATAAAGCAAGTAAGAATCCAAAATATGCATTAAAGAACAACCCACCTTATATAAGACAAATACACCTCATCTTCTCTTACACTGTAACACCCCATCCAACAACAAGTACACAATAACCATCTGCAGCGGAAACCCAACTCACCACATTACTTAATCCAATGGTGTTACACGCCGTTAACCACCCACGTGGCTAACAAGGCTAATACATGTACATTTGTATCGGTCTGATGGACTAGATTCCCGAGCAACTACACAATACATCCTCATTCCATCTCCAACATTTACTATATACATACATTCCCATTGTACCGAGTATTTACAAACTACTGCCGATAACAATTCCGGTCTTACTACGCCTATCATACTCACGCCATTTAAATGGCTACCCATGTATAAACATCTGCCCCGTCCTACTCTCGAACGGCTTCCAGCTCCGTACCTGAAATAGGAAAAGAGAAAGGGGGGCCCCCAAGGGGCTCAGCACCTTTGCTGGTATGGTAATCCCGCAGCCCACATGCTACTACCGGGCCACGCACAACTAATTGTCGTCTTAGCATGCAGTTGATTATATTTAAATCATACATACAGCCATAACCATACAACCCATAATATTTCGCCTCAATGGGCTCAACCTATAACCAAAACATCCACACTTAACCAACCATCCAATGTTCCTTAAACCCTAGAGTGGCTCTCCTCTAGAACGGAGCTACTTCCTTAACGAACGGCATGTACCCATTAATCGGGTTATCCTTAAATGCCTCTTGTCACCAACTGGGATTCATTTCCATCCCATACATTCCATATCCTACAACAATAACTCATTCCTTATATGACAACATAACAACCTTTCCGGTTTCTACATACACGTGATAACTTCACCATCATTTAAACATCCAATATGTATATATATACCTAGCATAGCAAGGGAATTTGCATAGCATCAACATTACATAACATCATAAAATCGGTTCTCACAAGGAACCTTCCATCATAGTTAGTCCATACCATGAGCATAGAGATTGTTGCCAAACTCATACCAAGCTCGTTAATTACCTCATCCACCATCCTGTTATTTGAACGGTTGACTTAAACCCAAGGTGTGTCGGATATAGTGATCCCACACACCAAACAACACAGTATGCCCCTATGGCCCGACGTGAGTCAGTAAACTAGCTTTGGATAAGCTAAGGGAAGGTTGAAACCAAATTGGAATACCACCTAAACATACACCAAGGGAGCCGAACTGGATATGATACGACCCCCATCCATCACACGCGTGGCCGGAAACTACCGGACTCCTCACCCCCCGTTAGCCCATAGACTCTTATAATAAGTAGTTAGAGATCCATTATGGAGCCTACCACAACCACACACCATAACGGTATCATAACCGAGTTAAGCAACAAGGGAGGAGAGAGTCATACCTTCACATACAAACATCACGCACAACATCACATAACCAACTCACGCATAGCCGTGGTTAGAACGTTCCTTAAGTCGGAACGTTGTTACCGACCGATACCGTTCTCCTACGTTTACCTAATAGAGGTTAACTAGCCCTTCAAGCGCATTCGAGGTTACCGGTATCGGCACGTAAACATACAATAACAATAACGACTGTAAACCTCGTTTCATGATTTATCTCATAACGTGGCAAACATACAGAAACACATTGGCATACAAGCCGGTGTAATCCGGTAGGACACAGGTTGCAAGAAAACCATACCTGTCACCGGGGTCCACTTTACCACGTCCTTTATGTTCCTCGAGCAAATTCTCGACAACTGTTAACATCACATGTGTTTTCATTAACATTGGGGTTTGCTTGATTATTAGTGTCCAAAGCTTATAATTTTTCCCCGTTAACTTTGTTACATAACTTTACATTTTTAACATGTTTTACTCTCACATTCTTAATACAACTTTTAACCCACTTAGTGTTATTAAAACTCCCCTAACAAGCCCTCAACATCCTATAACATCATTACCTACCAATCCCCATCATCACAAATCATTTCATAACCTTAAACCATGTTTTTTGTCCGACCGACCCACCGACCGACCCACAACTGGGTCGGTCCATTACAGAACCCTTTTACTTCCTTTAAACATGCCCGTCCGACCCACGTCCGACCCACCATTCTGGGTCGGTCCATGTGCGAACATTTTCCTTCCTTTGAAACTTGACCGACCGACCATGTCCGACCCACACTTTGGGTCGGACCATTACCGAACACTTTCCTAACATTTACAGAGGCTCGACCGACCCAAAACTGGGTCGGCCCCTGGTCGGTCGCCTCCTAAACTTACCCAAACTTTGTCAAATCTTCACCAAACTTCCCTAAGGCCTCTTAATGTGTTCTAACATCATTTGGCACTTCAAACACACCCTTAAGATATTCTTAAACTCACAAAACTATTTTCCTAATCCTTAAACCTTTACTTATATCTCCACAAATTCCTAACACTTACAATGTTTTCTCCTATGATTTCTAGGTGGCATTTCACCCATAATGACCAAAATACCAAGGTGTATCCTCTACACCATCATCATCATCCCTCAACTTCTTTTCTTACTAACTAAATCTCCTTTTCACAACTTCTTAAAACTCCTACTCAAAACTTACCTAAACTATTTATTCTTTGAACACCAACCTTACCTAAACCTAAACAACTTCTCCAAGACTTTAATACATTTACAAAACACCCATTGAATTCCTAGAACTTCCAAGACAACACCTTAATCCTTGCATCACTCTAAATCACCTTAATACTTGTTTCCTTCTCTCAAGTAAACATTCATTCACCTTTAATCCTTCCTAGTTCACCAAAACTCACTTACAACACTTAGAACTTCTTACACATTTCCCAAATTTGGCCATAGCTTCTCTAGTATATACCCCACATCCAAACACTTAGGTTTTTACCTTAATTCATTCAAGAACACCTAAAATCCATCAACACACTTTATACAAAACTTCACACATTGGCACTACATCACAATATAGTGCATAACTTAAATTGCTTGGCACTTAGGCCCTTAAATGCATGGCTCTTAGGCCCTTAAATTGCATAAACCTTAAACACTGAATTTCCCACATAATAATGCCTTTGACCTGCAAATACACCCAACAATACATATTCCTTTAATAACCTCCTTGAGAGCATTTTACTAGCTCATTTACCATTTGCTCTTTAGGTAGTTTTAACAAGCATCATAAGCTTATTTCTCCCAAGGCATTAAACCACATTGAGATAGCTTGTTTACCTCTTTTCCTCACAAATTTCTTCTTGTTTCCTCTTTTAAAAACCGGTAAGGCATTTGGTTCCTTGCCAACAACTAAACAATATACCAACATTGAAATGAGTATATAAGCATTATGCTTCATCTCATTATAAACCCTAGTTCACATATTGTTTTAAGGCATTAAATGTTTGTTTTACCTTGGAATGGAAAGAGAGCTTGAGTGAGTATCAAGAGAGGACTCCTCCTAGCCCTTGGAAGATTCAAATGAGCTAAACAAGCAAGGTAAATACACCATTGTGAGTGAATTTTCGGACAACATGAAGACATGGAAAACATGGATTTTCTTTGAGTTTCCTTACCTTGAAGCAAAGGAGATCATGAATATGTGAAAAGGTGAGCTCAAGCTCCTCCCATGGTGGTTTCTCTTGGCACCGAAATGGAGGTTTTGAAGTTTTGAAGAGACAAGATTGTAGAGCTTGGCTTAACTAAGAGAATGGTGGTGTTTTATTTTGATTTGAACCATGGAGCTAGGAGTTACAAGCATTCAAAGATGGAACTTCCATGGTGTAGTAGCATTATTACCGAGAGAGAGCAAGAAGAAGAGAGGAAAAGGAGAATGGGACCGTGTGAATGAGAAGGCAAATGAGAGAATGAGGTTTGCTTTTGCTTTTGAGATATTTGTACTAAGTGTATAGTAACTTTTGCTTTATCATTTAGTTAACTCATTTGTTTGTGTAGGTGTGATGAGTCACTAAGGAAACCGGCCCCAATATGTTAGAAGGGTGTTTTGGTCTTTGTTGACCAACTTAATCACTTATAACATTATATGTTACAAACTAGTTATAAAAATCACTATTCACCAATAACAAGGCACATAGAAGTGAAATTTTGATTTCCCATTGATATAGCCACCCAAATGTGATACTATATAGTACATGTTAATTAAAGAGTAATGATGGACATTTAGCCATTCAAAACTCATTTACAAGACAATTTTTCAAAAACGTGCTTTAAGACTTCTTAAAGCACATTTTGTGTTTTAACTTGTTTTCAAGCTTGGTTTTCTTTAGTAATTGATTTAATATGTCCATTAACATATAAATGAGGCATAGGTATGACCATTAGGTCTTATACACATTTATCCCAAGCTTAGAGCACATTTTTGCTCTTATTGACCTTAAGGTATTTATTTGTGTTTTGTTTGGTTTCATTGTCTACCAAAGTTTCCTAAGGACTTAATTAGCCTTATAAAGTCATAATCAAACATTATCAAGTCTTGGTAGGCTCTTTGGGTCCTAACCAAGTTCACTCCAACCTTAGAGCATGTTTTTGCTCAAACCGTGTCTTAGTGTTTTATTGTGTTTTACCATGGTTTAAATGTTCCATTTATGTTTCTAAGGCACTTTTTAGCCTTTAACTACCATAGCTTAACATTTACACAACATACCAAGGTTTGGGGTATTTCAATCTACCCCCCTTAAAAGAACTTCGTCCTCGAAGTTCACCTTTCCTCGCATCATTGGATTAGAATACGGGAATTACTTATAGCCATAAAAATTCCATTACCAACCACCCTTTACATCCAACCTCGGACTTAATGGTCCGGGCAACAAATCCACATTATTTGGACACATAGGTCCCCATAACATAACAGTCTTTAGACACGTAGGTCTATGTAACACCACACATTTAGACTCATAGGCCTTGCTAGTATACACTTTAGGAAATCCAAGTCAAAACAACATTCATTACACATACCACACAACATGTCAGAGCATGTATAGCAATCAAAAGTATCCTTGATATACACTATGATCCCGCAGAGCCCGGTCGCGATGGACGCCTTCCGTCCCCGTGCCTTTGGGAAATTAAAACAATCACTTAAATTTAAAATTTCCTTGTGAGGTTAAGTATAAGAAGATCTTTTATTCAAAATATTAATCGATTGTTTGAAAACACCAATTGAAAATCCTTTTGAAAACACCACACAACTCCAAGTCCAGTTTATGCTCCTTATTTTCTTAACATAGTTGTTTTGACCACTTACAGGGAGCTTCAAGAGTCATCCAACCCTGATGTGATCAGCATCAGTGTTGAACTATCTTTCCACCCCAATTTGTGTTTCGGCTTCCCTTGATCTCATGATAATCAAGTTTCACCTCCCACCTCATTTTCAACCAACAATTAATTCAAGCATATCCCATTTTCTATCTTTAAATCCTTCTAGTCATAGTCATTACATCTCCAAGGGATAGAACTCCGTCTATCAATCATCATCCAAATCCAACTTAATTCAAGTTACCTAGAGAATTTAATTCTCACTAGGTTCTATGTCGGTCTCATAACCCTTCATAACTCACAACATTGTATATATATACATATATTTTTATCAAAATACAATACATGGTTTATATTTATGCACCATCGGGGTTGTAGATCCCCGGGAGTTTCTTTACTCCCTTCCACTTGTACTCTCACACACCACTGTTGCAATTACCACAATTTACCCACAAATAAATGCGTATGTTTATATAACACACGCGCCAACCATCATAACAACCATTTTGTGCTATGCACACCTAGTTCGCGTACACTTGTACGGTAAAACACACTAAGTGGTTTTGCGCTCTACCCCCCTTAAAAGGGATTACGCCCACGTAATCATCACTGAGCATTGCTTGAATGTTCGGCCGTCGTGAAGTGTTTTAACTTCCATGCGGTCTATTACACAATGGATTCTGATTAGAGGATCTTAACCATATTGGCGGTTTAGTCCCTAAACCAAGAATTCGCATTGGAGTTACTCATAACCGGTTTCGGTCCTGGCCTGTGAGGCTTTTAGGCATTAATAATTAGCCATTCACTCATATTCGTTATTCACGTTGTACATTTGAATCACTGGTTCACTAGTTTCTGCTGCGAAACTCTAATAACTGTAGAGCTTAATTGCTCCCTTTTGTTATTCTTACTGTATTGTACATCCCCAATTGTCACCTTCATCTTGGTAACAATGGTTTCTCAACCGACGCGCAGTATCTCTTACCGTTAGCGAATTCGGTGAGTTATAGACTTTTTGTCCACTTCCGTAGTAATTTACTGTATATACAGCTGTGTATTTCACAATGATTGACTTGTTCCCTTCCGACTTACTGTCGGTTGGGATTGAGCTACTACCTAGTGTGTAGTGCTCTCTCAGCTATTTCCAATATTTAGGGTATATTCCATACCGCTATTTGGCAGTTAGTGCTACTGTAGTCACTTACTGTTAATCATGTCTCCACATTTGGTTTTGTACAAGCATCCCTTTATTGGTGCGGTCTTGCATTTCCTATGCATCGGCCTTATAACATTATTTGCCCACAATCAACATGTTTCCAATTCCTAGCTATCTCATTCGATCATTACTGCGCAAGAGCAATACCAAAACACTCAGTCATACAGAGTGCAGAGGCGTAAACTCCTGACAGTAAATCCCTTATGCGATTGCGATAGGAATTTTCACTGAAATCCTTATCATCTAACACTTGCCACCGGCTTACTGCTCGGTTCGTTTGCTATCGCTTACTGTTGTGCCTCCACTGGGTTTAACCCGCAACTCTGCTCACTCACCATTTTTATCATCTAACCATCCTCATACAACGGTCGCTTATTGCGCACCGTGTCCTTACTCATTGTATAACATCAACTTATACTGCATCCGCTATCATATTAGCTTCTGCTATTACGCTGGGTTTATCTGGCCACTTATTTGGCTGATTTTTGAATATACTACTATTTTTCCCTTGAGCGTTGTTCGCCACACATTTAGCTTCACACACCTATGGTGGTTGCTATCAACTTATCACACTTCCTGCGTACACAACTGGTACGAGCACTTCCTTTCGTGTTATTTTATTTAAATCACCCTGGGGTAATAACAACGTGGTCCGCCCTCCACATATTTCTTGAATTTAATTCACATAACTACCGCTCCTGCGGTCTCACAATATCGAGAGGTATCCCACTCTTAATGCAGTGGTTCGCTTACCACTCTATTCACTTATACCACTAAACTTCTACCATCAATCGAATCTATATAACATATTTGTTTGGCTTATAAGCCTTATTTGCCTTGAGCTGGGCTCATTGTAGGCTGTCCACACATATGTACTCCTCTGTATCATATTACATGTTTAGAGGTTGTAGTGGGCTCCATGACAAGGTCGTTGCCTTCCGTTTCCTTTCATGGGATGCCCCTTAGGTTTGTCAGTCCGTCTCCTGACCACTTATGTCTAAACTGGGTGTTAATTTCAACCCTTGTGTTTCTGTCATGTATTTCGTTCAACAATTGTTGATGCGCACACCCTTCGAGGACTTCTCCTGGGTGTCGTTACGTTACCTTACATTTTTCACACTTTTGGTACATTCCGTTATTATCTTCTTCTGTAAAGATCAACATTTCCTAATAATGTAGGTACTGATTCTGGGAGTTTCATCCCGTTCGTTGCACATTAATGTGTCCACATTAGGCATCTGCCTTTCCCTGCTTTCCAGCTATCATGTTTATCCCTGAGGATCCTTAAGACATATGCTATGTCTTTACTTAACAGTTTGTGCACTTCGCACTTCCTAACTCTTAAACATTTCCTTGAAAGGAATTCACTAATTCCTTTAGTCTCGTTAACTTAACTGAGTTCCTTACTTCAAGCATTCCTTGTATTTTCTAGCTCCTGTTGATTTATACTGCTGACCGTAGACGGAGTCGACTACTTCCCGTGCTTCGGACTCTACTGGTATACATATATGGGGTATCATACTGATACATTACTACTTACCCAACTAGCCTATAAGTAGGTCTGTCAGGCCCACATGCTCCTATCGGAGTGCGGTCGTCCCACAACACAGTTGGTACACTTGTAGTGTCCGTCACACGCCTAGGTGAAGTATTCTGTTGTCAACTCCCTTATATTGTCCCGTGACAATATTCATTCCTTACTTCCCGAACTTAATCGAGGGAAGGTTTATCTGCTGTTGTATCCTTGTCAACTGTCCCTGGTTTCACTGGTTTGGTTTAAAAGAAGGTCGGAAAGAAGTGTTGGTTTGAAAGAAAATCTGGTTTGAAAAGAAAAGGGTTTGTGAAAATTAGGTTTGAAAGAAAAATTTCCATGGTTTCACAACATCTTCTTACCTTAGCCAAGTCTAGCTTCTTGCTGACTGGTGTGTTTCCAATTACAGAGGTTAGGCTAACAGGCCCTTCCACTGTTATGACGATCACATTTAACTCCATGGTACTTTTCCAAGTACCTGTAGTGGTTATGAATTTCTCGAACAGCCCTGTTATAGCTGCACTTGCTATGGCAAGTGCGCCATGCTAACTGGCTATCGGTTTGACACCTACCGATTGTGGTATTGTTTTGACACATATTGTCATCAGTGGCCTTGTTGGCCCCCACTGATCTTACTGCCTTGATGGATACTCCTCTAGGCGACTTCTCACTGCTTCCACGTAATAATCATTAACTAGGGTGTTTCCCTTTCTGGGAGACCCCGTTCTCATAATATTGTACTCACTTTGTAGTCCATTCCACGTATTTGGGCACTACCTTGTAGTTCCCTGACGGTTGGTATACCGTTGGTGTTTTATTTATCAACTATGGTCCCATAGACATTCGTCTCGGGTTTTATCAATCCACTTCTTGCCTGTTGCACAGTTGGTGCATTGCAAGCTGATTGTTCTCGACTGCTTGGCATGTCGACCCAGGTTGCCAGAAATTCTATTCTCTATACACAAGATTCTTCATTCTTCACTATTAAATGCGGTTAACATTGTCCAGATGGAGACTGTCTCCGGGATTCCCAGTTTTCGGGATCTACCGTATGACAGATCCTCCGTACCCTTAAAGGTACTTACTAACAGCCAGATCGGGTATTCCCGAGTAAGAGAGAACTTTCATCTCTCTGGCGTTCTTTCCCAAGTTATAAAACAGGGAGTGTGGAGGGTGGGATGGATATTGTAGGTTTCCAGTATTTACTGGTAGTTCCTAACTAGCGTATCTCTCACGCTATCACTCAACCCTTAACCCAAAGTACTTAAATCCTAACTCGGTATTCCCTAAGCTCGGTAATTCAGTCATCAGAGCGATACTTCGCTCTGATACCACTTTTTGTAACACCCCATCCAACAACAAGTACACAATAACCATCTGCAGCGGAAACCCAACTCACCACATTACTTAATCCAATGGTGTTACACGCCGTTAACCACCCACGTGGCTAACAAGGCTAATACATGTACATTTGTATCGGTCTGATGGACTAGATTCCCGAGCAACTACACAATACATCCTCATTCCATCTCCAACATTTACTATATACATACATTCCCATTGTACCGAGTATTTACAAACTACTGCCGATAACAATTCCGGTCTTACTACGCCTATCATACTCACGCCATTTAAATGGCTACCCATGTATAAACATCTGCCCCGTCCTACTCTCGAACGGCTTCCAGCTCTCCGTACCTGAAATAGGAAAAGAAGAGAAAGGGGGGCCCCCAAGGGGCTCAGCACCTTTGCTGGTATGGTAATCCCGCAGCCCACATGCTACCGGGCCACGCACAACTAATTGTCGTCTTAGCATGCAGTTGATTATATTTAAATCATACATACAAGCCATAACCATACAACCCATAATATTTCGCCTCAATGGGCTCAACCTATAACCAAAACATCCACACTTAACCAACCATCCAATGATTCCTTAAAACCCTAGAGTGGCTCTCCTCTAGAACGGAGCTACTTCCTTAACGAACGGCATGTACCCATTAATCGGGTTATCCTTAAATGCCTCTTGTCACCAACTGGGATTCATTTCCACGATCCATACATTCCATATCCTACAACATAACTCATTCCTTATATGACAACATAACAACCTTTCCGGTTTCTACATACACGTGATAACTTCACCATCATTTTAAACATCCAATATGTATATATATATACCATAGCATAGCAAGGGAATTTGCATAGCATCATACATTACATAACATCATAAAATCGGTTCTCACAAGGAACCTTCCATCATAGTTAGTCCATACCATGAGCATAGAGATTGTTGCCAAACTCATACCAAGCTCGTTAATTACCTCATCACCATCCTGTTATTTGAACGGTTGACTTAAACCCAAGGTGTGTCGGATATAGTGATCCCAAGCACACCAAACAACACAGTATGCCCCTATGGCCCGACGTGAGTCAGTAAACTAGCTTTGGATAAGCTAAGGGAAGGTTGAAACCAAATTGGAATACCACCTAAACATACACCAAGGGAGCCGAACTGGATATGATAACGACCCCCATCCATCACACCGCGTGGCCGGAAACTACCGGACTCCTCACCCCCCATTAGCCCATAGACTCTTATAAATAAGTAGTTAGAGATCCATTATGGAGCCTACCACAACCACACACCATACGGTATCATAACCGAGTTAAGCACACAAGGGAGGAGAGAGTCATACCTTCACATACAAACATCACGCACAACATCACATAACCAACTCACGCATAGCCGTGGTTAGAACGTTCCTTAAGTCGGAACGTTGTTACCGGATACCGTTCTCCTACGTTTACCTAATAGAGGTTAACTAGCCCTTCAAGCGCATTCGAGGTTACCGGTATCGGCACGTAAACATACAATAACAATAACGACTGTAAACTCGTTTCATGATTTATCTCATAACGTGGCAAACATACAGAAACACACGTTGGCATACAAGCCGGTGTAATCCGGTAGGACACAGGTTGCAAGAAAACCATACCTGTCACCGGGGTCCACTTTACCACGTCCATTTATGTTCCTCGAGCAAATTCTCGAACAACTGTTAACATCACATGTGTTTTCATTAACATTGGGGTTTGCTTGATTATTTAGTGTCCAAAGCTTATAATTTTTCCCCGTTAACTTTGTTACATAACTTTACATTTTTAACATGTTTTACTCTCACATTCTTAATACAACTTTTAACCCACTTAGGTGTTATTAAAACTCCCCTAACAAGCCCTCAACATCCTTATAACATCATTACCTACCAATCCCCATCATCACAAATCATTTCATAACCTTAAACCATGTTTTTGGTCCGACCGACCCACCGACCGACCCACAACTGGGTCGGTCCATTACAGAACCCTTTTACTTCCTTATAAACATGCCCGTCCGACCCACGTCCGACCCACCATTCTGGGTCGGTCCATGTGCGAACATTTTCCTTCCTTTGAAACTTGACCGACCGACCCATGTCCGACCCACACTTTTGGGTCGGACCATTACCGAACACTTTCCTAACATTTAACAGAGGCTCGACCGACCCAAAAACTGGGTCGGCCCCTGGGTCGGTCGCCTCCTAAACTTACCCAAACTTTGTCAAATCTTCACCAACCTTCTCCTAAGGCCTCTTAATGTGTTCTAACATCATTTGGCACTTCAAACACACCCTTAAGATATTCTTAAATACTCACAAAACTATTTTTCCTAATTCCTTAAACCTTTACTTATATCTCCACAAAATTCCTAACACTTACAATGTTTTCTCCTTATGATTTCTAGGTGGCATTTCACCCATAATGACCAAAATACCAAGGTGTATCCTCTACACCTTATCATCATCCCTCAACTTCTTTTCTTACTAACTAAATCTCCTTTTCACAACTTCTTAAAACTCCTTACTCAAAACCTTACCTAAACATTATTTATTCTTTGAACACCAACCTTACCTAAACCCTAAACAACTTCTCCAAGACTTTAATACATTTACAAAACACCCATTGAATTCCTAGAACTTCCAAGACAACACCTTAATCCTTGCATCACTCCAAATCACCTTAATACTTGTTTCCTTCTCAAGTAAACATTCATTCACCTTTAATCCTTCCTAGTTCACCAAAACTCACTTACAACACTTAGAACTTCTTACACATTTCCCAAATTTGGCCATAGCTTCTCTAGTATATACCCACATCCAAACACTTAGGTTTTTACCTTAATTCATCCAAGAACACCTAAAATCCATCAACACACTTTATACACAAACTTCACACATTGGCACTACATCACAATATAGTGCATAACTTAAATTGCTTGGCACTTAGGCCCTTAAATGCATGGCTCTTAGGCCCTTAAATTGCATAAACCTTAAACACTGAATTTCCCCATAATAATGCCTTTGACCTGCAAATACACCCAACAATACATATTCCTTTAATAACCTCCTTGAGCATTTTACTAGCTCATTTACCATTTGCTCTTTAGGTAGTTTTAACAAGCATCATAAGCTTATTTCTCCCAAGGCATTAAACCACATTGAGATAGCTTTGTTTACCTCTTTTCCTCACAAATTTCCTTCTTGTTTCCTTGTAAAACCGGTAAGGCATTTGGTTCCTTGCCAACAACTAAACAATACCAACATTGAAATGAGTATATAAGCATTATCTTCATCTCATTATAAACCCTAGTTACACATATTGTTTTAAGGCATTAAAATGTTTGTTTTACCTTGGAATGGAAAGAGAGCTTGAGTGAGTATCAAGAAGGACTCCTCCTAGCCCTTGGAAGATTCAAATGAGCTAAAACAAGCAAGGTAATACAAACCATTGTGAGGTGAATTTTCGGACAACATGAAGACATGGAGGAAACATGGATTTTCTTTGAGTTTCCTTACCTTGAAGCAAAGGAGATCATGATATGTGAAAAGGTGAGCTCAAGCTCCTCCCATGGTGGTTTCTCTTGGCACCGAAATGGAGGTTTTGAAGTTTTGAAGAGACAAGATTGTAGAGCTTGGCTTAACTAAGAGAATGGTGGTGTTTTTTTTTGATTTGAACCATGGAGCTAGGAGTTACAAGCATTCAAAGATGGAACTTCCATGGTGGTAGTAGCATTACGAGAGAGAGCAAGAAGAAGAGAGGAAGAAGGAGAATGGGACCGTGTGAAATGAGAAGCAAATGAGAGAATGAGGTTTGCTTTTGCTTTTAGAAGATATTTGTACTAAAGTGTATAGTAACTTTGCTTTATCATTTAGTTAACTCATTGTTTGTGTAGGTGTGATGAGTCACTAAGGAAAACCGGCCCCAATATAGTTAGAAGGGTGTTTGGTCTTTGTTGACCAACTTAATCACTTATAACATTATATGTTACAAACTAGTTATAAAAATCACTATTCACCAATAACAAGGCACATAGAAGTGAAATTTTTGATTTCCCATTGATATAGCCACCCAAATGTGATACTATATAGTACAATGTTAATTAAGAGTAATGATGGACATTTAGCCATTCAAAAACTCATTTACAAGACAATTTTTCAAAAACGTGCTTTAAGACTTCTTAAAGCACATTTTGTGTTTTAAACTTGTTTTCAAGCTTGGTTTTTCTTTAGTAATTGATTTAATATGTCCATTAACATATAAATGAGGCATAGGTATGACCATTAGGTCTTATACACATTTATCCCAAGCTAGAGCACATTTTTGCTCTTATTGACCTTAAGGTATTTATTTGTGTTTTGTTTGGTTTCATTGTCTACCAAAGTTTCCTAAGGACTTAATTAGCCTTAAAAGTCATAATCAAACATATCAAGTCTTGGTAGGCTCTTTGGGTCCCTAACCATTCACTCCAACCTTAGAGCATGTTTTTGCTCAAACCGTGTCTTAGTGTTTATTGTGTTTTACCATGGTTTAAATGTTCCATTTATGTTTCTAAGGCACTTTTTAGCCTTTAACTACCATAGCTTAACATTTACACAACATACCAAGGTTTGGGGTATTTCATACACACACACACAAACTAGAAATGTAACATCACTCTCTCATTTGTCTCGGCTGTACAAGGACCAAAGAAGACAAAAGTGAGTCCATAAACAAGCAAGAAACACAAAGAGAGATTAAAAGAAAATTCACCTCACATAAGACAATTCCATCACCTTCTCTTACACACACAAAATGGAATGTCTCCCACCTATCTTCATTGCCTATGGTTATTTTCAAGTAAAGGGGACAAGGAAAAGCAAGATGACTCACACATAAGACAAACATAGCCCTTAATCACCCTAAGACAAAGTCATCTTTTATTAACACCTCATTTTCTCTTTGCCCATGCTCATGTTCAGAACTCCCTCTCTCTTCCAGACTGAATAACAGCAAAATACCCCTTTCATTCACCATCTTCATCCCTTTCAAGCTTTAAGTCTCTAATGTGTTTTAAGCCATTTTCTACCTCAAGACTTCATTTCCTTGCTCCAAATCACCAACGACTTCTCTTCTTTCATTCTAACTCAAAATTTATGAGCATGGGTCAGTAAAAACCGTGGTAAATCAGGAGAACAAGCTTGGTAAGTCAAGGTAAGACAAAAATTCCTTAAGCACATTTTGCTCATTTCTTCATAGATCCAATTAGCACTTGATTATCCTCCATTTTACACCATTTCATGCTTAAATAAGGTGATATCCACCCCATTTCGTGGGTCAAATAGCTGCCCGAAACACACCTCTTAAAGAGCTCCAAAGGCAAGGTAAATTAAGAACATATGAGGTCCCTTAAACCTATCCTTGCATTATGATTTTTTTTTCCATGAACTAAAGCTCATTATAAACTCTGTTAGGTGGCCTAAAATAGGCCTAGAACTCCCCATACATCAAGGTGAGAACACCTCCTTTTAATGTCCATATTTATGCCTTAAAACTCCTTAAACTAAATCCCTTCAAAGTTCTAACTAAACTTTTGTTTCATTGTTATCATACTGAACGAATGGGTCTTGGAACCACCCATGGAGTGTGGAGGCAGTAGGGACATCATCCCAAAGAGAAAACCACTTTTAAGAAGGTAAAATACTCATTTAAAGCCTTAAGGTTCATAATAGTGTTACACTTAATTTTATGAATCAAAAACCTACTTAGGGCTGTGTTATTTAGTGGGCGTGAAGGGGTGAGAGTGGCTGTGTGGAACTGCTTGTGATTATAAAAGGTATGTTGCTAAAACCCTTATTTATATAAATTAAAGTCATTAATGTCATGAAATAAATAGGGCCGAGAATGATAGGTGTTATGTGTGCTGTTTAGGCCATAAAAAGTGTAGGAAATTATGGTCACACGTTAGTTGGTAACCTATGCTAAGGCTTATTAAAGTCAAGTTTAATAAGTTAAAAAATGAAAGAAAAATGATTTTTTAAGTTAAATGAAAAATCTATAGCAAGCCGTGTATAACCTATAGTTTATGGACATTTTAATGTCATTTATGGTTTAAGTATATGTTATGTTGAAGGCCATGTGTTTAGGCCATTTTATTATAGTTATTTAAAGCTTTAAATATTAAATTATTAAGTTTTTGGGTGGTTAACTGAATTAAACATGTTTCTGGAGCTAAAGTGTAATTTTTAGTGAACTAATCACCTAGGATCATTATGTATGAATAATGATGAATTTAGGTGTAACATAAATTGAATATAAAGTTATAAAATGATTTATGAACTTTATAAGTGTTAAAATGAACAAAAGATTTACCATGTGGGTCAAACCGTAAATAAATAAAGTTTAGGGTGCTAAACAATAATTAAAGCCGAATGGGGGCTGTTTAGGAATTTTAAAAACATAAAATGTAATTTTTATAAAGTTTAAACACTTATGTGTAAAACTAGTGAAATAAAAGTGGTAAAATCGTAAACTACATAACATGAGTCAAAGGAATATTTGGGTGGTCAACCTTGACCACATGTGGGGTTTGACGAAATTAAAATAATACAAATAACTATTTTGGTGATTTAAAGAAGTATTAAGTTAAAAATAACAATTTTATAAAGTTATGGGGTAATCTTGTAATTACCGAGAATTATAAGGGCTGGAATATGATTATTAAGACCTTAGGGGGCTGCTTGAATTATTAGAGAATTTTTGGGATAGTTTTGGTAATTTAATAAACTAAGGATTTTAATATTTAGTATAAGTATTAAAAATGTAACATTTATAAAACTTATGGATTATTATGTAAATAACCGAAACTTAAGGGTGGAGAATAATATTAGTAAAGCCTAGGGGCTGTTCAAGAATTTTGGAAATTATTTTGGGAGTTTTTGAAATTAAATAAGTTAATGTGTATAATATAAAGTTTTAGTATTAAATTGTAGGTTTATAAAATAAAGAGTGGTAATATGTAATTAAAAGAAGTTGTGGGTGAAAAGAATAAATCTGGAAGAAAATAATAGGGCGCTGTTCGAAATTATATAAGTATGTATATGCTTGTATATTATAATGTTTTGGGATCCTAGATTATAATTAAATAAGGTTAGAAATGTAACAAGAATAATGTTTGGGGTGATTTTGTAAATAACCTAAAATAAAGGGGGAAGGAATTTAAATGCCGAATATAATGTGGCTGGTTTCGAATTTTCAGAAACAATGAATGATATATTATAAAGTTTAAGATGATATAAAGTGATTATATATTAAAGTATAAGAGAGTATATTATGAAGAAATTATTATGGTATAAATATACCTTATAAATAATCACATAGAACAATGGGTTAAGTTGGAAATTTGGGGTATAATATATGATAAGAACCCTTATAATATAAGGAGTGTGATAATGTATAAAGTACCTTATATAACATTAAGATGAATTGTTAATAAGAGATTTGTGAATAAAAGACACAAACAAATAAATGTGTACTCCACATGAAATAAAGAGTAAATGCCTTATGGAAAACCTTATAAATTCATACGATAAGAATTTATAATATAAGGTGAAAAATATATTATGGTTGATAAATCATAAAGGGTTAATGTGGAGAGAATCATAGATTTGGAAATATGGTTATAAGTGTTATAATATGATATAGTATGAGTTGGTAAATAAATATGGGATATAATGAAACATTGACTCGTAACATTGGCCAAGTCAAACTAGATTTACCAAATCATCACAAATTGACCAAATGGTTAAGTTGACCGATACATAAAATAATATGTAATTAAAAGTTAGAATATGACCTAGTCCGGTAAAGTATAACAATGGACTATATTGCATGGATATATATATATATATATCAATACATACGTATATGGGTATATAATTATACAAGTGGGATATAACTTGGTCGAACATATAACAATGAACTATGTATATATATATATATAGATACCAATATGAATGTGTGTGCATGCAAATATACAAAGGTCAAATAACCTTGATAAATAGCATGGGTTACTACGAAAGTAATCCTTAAGTAATCAATATTATTGTGTTACGAAACATTATACTCTGACAACTATAGAGTATGGTTAAATTAAATCCCGAGACTTAATGCAAACCGAACCAAACAATAACTGGTTAAGGGGTTAACTACGGGGTAAAGATTAGAACTTATCTGTAATGGTTAAGCAGACCCGTAATATAGACACTGATATTAGAGTGATGTATTCCAGAGGTACGAACTGTTAGATACGAGCTACTGGATTGCTAGAGGGTAGGCGTGAATCATCACGCTAGCATTGTTCAACGGTGAACGGTATGTGAACTGTGTGGTCTGAAAACTCTGAGGGATTCCTTAGGTTCCGGACGTAACTGTGTGCTTGTATGTCAGATAAATAATGTTATGCATGTGTTTGTACGCGTTTATATTTCCAATCGTCAAAGCGTTTATTAACTGTGCGCGTACGTCGTTCGGACTTATGATATCAATTATCACCTAACTGTTATGAATTATTAGGAGAGAGACTCCAATTATCATCTTGTGAGAGTAAAATACTCCTAACAGCACTAAGTGGGGAACTTAGTTTAGAGACCCGGTATTAACCGTCTCTAGAGCGATGACTCGAATTTTGAACATCACCTAGCAGACTTCTAGGTTGCGTGTAAGACCCGATAGGGCATCCAAATAAAAATGTGTTTTCACCAATATCGAGATTGAATCTCCAAGAGACTTATTACAATACGCTAACTTATGAGAGTGTGATAATTAATGTTATAATGTTACTAAACCCTGGTCTGCATACGTTCCAACAGGTTGCGCATAGTGATCACTCGAGTTTAACACCCGTTTAGGGTCTACTCTTGTTTACCTAACGAGCCAGATATGATCGTTAGTCGGAATGTGCTACCGTTGGCACCATACCATGGCTTCGGCCATATGGACATCTACCAATGTAGATCAGTAAGCCCACCTACTCACTGTAGATGGCACCGAACTACTGTCCAAAATATAAATGTGTGAGGTTAAACGGGAATTTGTCTTTAACATGACACCCGAATGTTTATGTGCGATTGTTGGAAGCGGGGCTTCATGTGATGGAAATAAACAAGTGAGACTAACTGGACTTCAGCTAACTCTTACCTTACCGTTGATTCGAAATTAATTGTTCAATTATAAATGTCGTGATAGCATGTCTTGATGTGTGAATGTTTGGATACCTGTTGTGTGTTTTGATTCCGTATTTACAGTTATGTTATAAGCACGTAAACGGTACAACATGAAACGAACCCCATGTTAATCAAGATGGCTAAAACGACCTAAGTGGCTTAAAGGGTCTAGGATCACATACTAGCACGCTCAGCGTTTGCTGAGCCTATACGGCACCACATTACAGGAATTGATCAAGACTTGAAGCCGGAGTGCGGGACCGTTGGGTAGATGACGACGCCTATTAGTTCTTGCATGATTCAGATTTTCGTTATGTATCATTTACTACGATGTAATTATTGGGAACGTTTTTAGATGATCACTGTTCTTTGTTATCGTCGTATGGATTTAGTATGTGTAGGTTAGTAGTATAGTATCTCGGTTCATCATAGCGGTTATCGATTCTAGTATTGTGATAATTATTTGCTTCGTTACTCACATGGGTGAGTAATGCGTGTGACACCCGAGTGATAATTATTAGTATTTAACTTCCGTTGTGAGACGTCTTTAATTATGCTACGAGAGTGATTAATACGAGTTTAATGTGAGGGGTGTTACAAAAAGTGGTATCAGAGCGTAGTACCGCTCTGAGGACGAGATATTAGGATTAAGACAGTGAGCTTAGGATTATGGGGATACGGGAAACGTAGTGAGGTACGAGACATCTGGTCTTAAACGAACCAGTGTCTTAGTAACACTGAATGCGTGACAATATTAGCCTTAATGCCATATCTGTGTGATTAATTACTATACGGGAAACTACCGAGTAATGATACGACTTAGCGTATTACGGGTGTCGAGAAGAGGCATGTCGGGGGTGACAGAGGTCCTGCAACCCCGAACAGCGTTGAGACGACAGTCGCCACACCAGCCTGATGGAAGAACATCCCGGGAAAACAACAGTGGTACCCCACCCGCCGCTGCCCACACCTCGAAAATCACCTATAGAAGCAATGCAATGAATGACGCCAAGGAGACAGAAGGATTCCTCCTATTCGGGAGACCAATGCGGTTGCTACAGTTACTATGACATCAAGACAGACAGAAAAGCGGTGATACAATAAATCATTAAGGACCGGGGGTCCTGATAATTTCTTAGTATCTAGAAGTGTACTAATATGCAGCAGAGAATATACATCAAACCTTACTTTGAAGAAGGATAGGAATCCATAGGACAATCGGGTCGGCGTGTATTTAGACACCAAAACCCTGTCCAGTTAACCGAGGAAAGCACGCACGATGCACCTAAAAACTGAAGGATAGAAAAACGAGTCTCAGACGACTATCAAAAATGCGTAACATACGAAACAATGACCACCCAGAAGTATCTCACATAAAGGGATAGCTTCAACCCGATACAACCTAGCAGGTTCAGAGAAACCAGACCTACAATTGCAATGACCATACGAGCTTACGAGCTAAACTCCTAAAATTACTACAGTACAACACTCGAGAAGAGGAATGTCGTACCAAGGACAACTAGAGTACTTCATATGCTGGACGTGAAGCACCACAAGGTAGATACGCGGAGCAGCCCCCAGCTGATAAGAGCACTTAGAAGGGGAAAGGAGTCACCAGGGGCAGAATACCCTGAATTTTGTGGGAACCTTAGGCGCTGGTACTAGTACGCAGCGCGATCTAGGAAACCGCACACCTTTAACTTAATAGATTGAATGCATGAGAGTATGCATCAAGAACCTCCTTCTACCACGAAGAAGTAAAACCGTACTAAAAAAAAGAACCCAACTCAGAGAACCCAGAATTAGAACTACCCTAGAAAACTTATCATACCATAACGGACCGAAATAACTTCAATACTACACTTTTCAAGACAAATCAACTAAACCATACTCGAACGACTGAAGCGTCAACGAGACCAACAATTATAAAACCAATAACTCAACCTGTATGGCGCACTTGCTACAGCAAGCGCTATGAAGAGCAATACGTTAGCGATTCCGCCTACCTCGCGCACTTGCTACAACAAGTGCTACAACTATAACTGCAACCACAATTGCAACAGTAACTACCACTGTAACGATGACTACAACCATAGTCTACATGCCATGTAGACCGCAGGTGCAACACCATGGCCACCTGTAACCATCAAATATTCGTACGACCTTCGTACAAACACCATAAATACAGTTTGTCACATATTAGGGTCATACAACCCTTAGAAACATGAGGCCTACAAACCTTAGAAGGACCCAATGAGTCCGACTACTGCAACTAAAGGGCATACACCAACCTTGTAACGAACTACACCAATTAAACATTAATGAACAATTAACATCGGCTCATGAGCCAAACACCATAACGTATTGATAAATTATTTAATGATTTGAAACTGACATGTGAGGTGGAACTTGATGCGGTACAGATCCAGGGAAGCTGAACACAAATTGGGGTGGAAGGATAGTTCAACACTAATACTGATCACATCAGGGTCGGATGATTCCTGAAACTCTCTACAAGTGGCCACAAAGTGATCACATAGGAATAGACAAGGAACCGAAGAATATCAGCTGCAAACACCTAAAACACATCCAATGTAACCATAAGGTACCAGGTATGAATATTTGTGAATAACAATTCAACCCCGAACATATATAGGGAGTTATGGTGGAAAAATGACCGCGTAACAATTAGGGCCAACACTATGCCCATAACGGCACACGCCAATACACAATAAATACCTAGATAAAAAAGGGGAAAAACCTGTTAATCCTCAATAGGATGGAGATGGAAAACCACTACCTCCAGTAAGAATAACAAGGGCAAAAAGCCTGAGCAATAACCTACCATAACGTCGAGAAACATGATGACCACAACAAGAGAATGATTGGACCCATTATACCATAACACGGATGTTACTTAAACCAATTGCAGCCACGAACGCAAATTGACATTGACTGCTTAAACAATTAACATCTAAGGTACTATCCTTACAAGGAGTACCATGACCAACAAGAACGAACAACTGTCAAGATAGAAAAGAAACATAAATTGTTACCCCACTTTATCACAACTGATCATGGGATGGAATTTCCACGGAAAGGGAATGACTATTGTCACCGGTATACCACCATACCATAGGTGACAAAAAGAGAAGTACGTGCTTAAGACATGTCGTTTACTAACGTGACGAATGTTAGTGATGATGATTATGTAAGTTAAACAATGACAACAACTTGAACAATAAGACAGGACACTAGGCCTAACACTATAAGGCACAAGCCTAAGTGAAAATATCTAATGTACTATTAGAGGCAAACGAGCCGGGGATGAAATACCCCAAACCTTGATATGTTGTTTAACTATTAAACTATGGTATATTAAGGCTAAAAAGTGCCTTGGAAATGCTATTGAGTAATTTAAACCATAGTAAACACACTAAAGTACTATTAAGACAGTTTGGGCAAAAGCATGCTCTAAGTTTGGGATAACCTTGGTTAGGACTCGAAGAGCTTACCAAGACTTTATTAACTTGCAATTATGATTTTATAAGGCTAATTAAGCCCTTAAGAAACATTGGTAGAAAATTTAAACCAAAAAAAACATAAGAAGACACCATAAAGTCAATTTATGCAAATACTTGCTCTAGACTTGGTGTAACCTTGTATAAGACCCAAAGGTCATTCCTAGACCTTATTAACATTATAATGAACATGTTAAATCAATTACTAAAGAAAACAAGCTTGAAAACAAGTTAAAACACAAAATGTGCTTTAAGGAGTCTTAAAGCACATTTTTGAAAAATTGTCTTAGAAATGGGTTTTGAGTGGCTAAATGCCCATCATTATTCTTTAATCAATATGTGTACTACTTATTATCACATTAGGAAGTTAGATGGCAAACCAAAAATTTCACAAATATGTGCACTAATTGTGAATAGTGCCCAAATAGTGCCCAATTAAGGCTTTAGTCAACTTTAATTAGTTAAATGGTCAAACAAGGCCCTATATATGTTATCTAAAAGAAGGGGGACGGTTTTTAGAGGTAGTGACTCTCCATACCAAGCCAGCCAACTAAAGAAAGAAAATGAAACTAATGTAAAGTTACTATTTACCTTTATAACATAAATATCTTCAAAAGACTACCTCTCTCCTCATTCTCCTTCATTCTCTTCTTTCCCTACCGTATTCTTCATCTTCTCCCAACTCCAAAACCGTTCTCCTACAGTCCACCTCCCTTCTTGGAATTCAATCTCCCACAAGCTTAACCAAGGCTTACCTTCCTGACTTTTGTTCGGGCTAGGGGGATTATGTGTCAGGTTTGTTTGGGAGTTGATGTCTATATTCGCTTCGACTCCCACTCTGTTATTGATTGTTTTTTTTCTTGGATTACAATCACCCACAAGCCTAAGATAAATGGCTTTCCTACCTAACTATTGTTCGGGCTAGGAGGATTATGTATAAGGTGTGATTGGGTCACTATATTAAGACCGCCACTTCTAAATAAGTAATGGTGTATGGTTTGTGAAATACCCCAAATATAAATATGATAAGAAACATCAAATTATGATGTAATAAGGCAAAAACATGCCTTAGGAAGATTGGTAGACAATCTAAACCAAAGAAAACACAAGAAAACGCCATAAGGGCAATTTAAGCAAAAATGTGCTCTAAGCTTGGAGTAACTTTGATTAGCACCCAAATACCATTCTAAGACCTTATTAACATGATAATGGACATGTTAAATCAATTACCAAAGAAAACCAAGCTCAAAAACAAGCTTAAACACAAATTATGCTTTAAGGACTCTTAAAGCACATTTTTGAAATATTGTCTTAGAAATGGGTTTTGAGTGGCTAAATTCCCATTGATACACCTTAATCAACATGTGTACTAATTAGTATCACATTAGGAAGCCTAAATCAAGGGGGAACCAAAAATTTCACAAATTTGTGCACTAATTGTGAATAGTGCCCAAATAGTACCTAGTTTAGCCTTTAGTCAACTCTACTTAATTAATTGGTCAACAAAGACCATAAATATCTCATTAGTAAGGGGGGGGGGGGGTTTAAATGTTGAGTCACCATAAGGAGCCAGCACATTAAGGAAAGATGAAATACCCCAAACTTAAATAAGGTGATTAAATAATTCTAATATGGTATTTAAGGGCCTAATAGTGCCTAGTATTGATGAAGAAAATAAAACCAAAAGAAAAGAGAAAACGCTTAAAAAGCGAAAACGTTAAAACAAGCGTTATATAACCATATGAGGTACGAGACCTCGGTTAGAGTATTATATGGATTCCTAAGGCTTATTCATGCCTAAATAATATATGAAAACGATTCTCGAAGAAAACGGATCCGAATAATGAGTTAAAACGCTAATAAAGCTTTAGCGCACGTTTTTCGAGGAAACCCGAAAAATGTGACTTGGAGTGGTCAAACGAACCCGTAAAAATTATAGTTCATTAAATAACTATAATTAAGCATTAATGGAAGCTTAAGAGCCATTAAAATTAAATAAACGAGGAAATTCCGGAAAACAGGCCCGGTTAGTGAATAGTGCTAAAACCGGGTAAATTAACGAGCGTTTTCTGTAAAAGACAAAAAAACGCTCCAGCATGTATTACTGTGTGGGGATGGTTTTTAAGAGTTAATTAACCCCCTCACACACACACATGACTAGCTAGCTAATAAGGAAATCAAAAAGCAAAAGTAGAAAAGTAAAAAAGTAAGAAACCCTCTCTCTCCTCTCATTCTTTCCTTTCTTCTCTCTCTCCTTCTTTTTTCCCCTCTTTGCCGATTTCCTCCTCCTCCCTCTGGTTGCAGCCGATTTTGAAGCTCTAAATAGCTTCAATGGCTTCTCCTTTTCTTCTCCATGCTCAAGCCTCATTTGAACTCCAAATGCAAAAATAACTACATATTCTTCTTCTCCTCATCATTCTCTATCTTCCTCTCTTTTCAAAATCTGAAAATGATGAAGTTCATCTCCATGGGTTTTGCCCATTTGAAGAGAAAATGGTACCAAATCAAAGCTTGGAATCTCCTCTCTTCATTAAGGTAAAAATTTCAAACAAAGAACTCATTTCCTTCCTTCTCTCTTCGTAGCTGATTTTACACCCATTGTAATGCTCTATTTTTATCTCTATTTTGAGCATTATTCCAACCTTCCAATGGTGGTGGGATCACCTTCTTGAACCAAGGGTTAAAACCCCTCTTAAAAGACTCCAAAGGTAAACCCTAGATTTGGTGTTTTTAACCATTTCAATGAATTAGTATTATCCCAAGGGTTAGAATTTTAATTACACTTGTTTTGTATTCCTTGGGTGGTGGGAATGGAGTTTGGCAACTCCATTGCCCACTTAACCAAATTTTAGAAGAGGAAGAGCAAGAGGAGATTGGAAAAAGGAAAGAAGAAAGTATGAGCTTAAGGCAAGAAATCATTTTTAATGCTAATTTTAATGCATTAGAATGATGGGAATGGGTAAATTAATGAATGAACCCAAAATGTTGTACTAGGAAAGTAGTTGGTGGAAGTTTGAGAGTATTTGTGAATTGATGATTGGATTGTAGGCCTTAGAGCCAAGTAATTTGAATATATGTATTGGTATTGTTGTTTGTGGAAGTTTTGGTAAATTAATATTGCTTTGAGTGCTGGAAGTACCCTTGTATGGGTGTGGCTAGTTTTGGAATGATTTTGGTGAGAATGGATGGATGTGGATAAGTTAGATTTGTAGACAAACTATGGCAAAATTTTAGTAGAAAATAAGCATTTTTGGATGACTTGGTGAATGGGAGCACCAAGGTGTGTATTGGGTTGAGTAGAGATGTTTGATAACCTTGAAATGGTAGATGGAGGATGAATATAAGAGTGTGTAACATCTGTAGCAAATGAGTGTAGTAAAGCATTGGGAAAAAAATGAGAATGAGTTAGTGTGCTTGACCTTGGTAATGGAGGATGGATTGGGTATAGGTAGTGCATTTGATTACTATGGAATTGTAATGGTCAATAAGTAGTTGGTGAAGTTGGTAGAAGGTAGTAACTTACCAAGAGGAAGTGTAGAAATGCACAAGTGTGCAAAATGTAAAAATGAGTATTGGAGTTTGTAGAAATTAAGCAAGGATTTGAGTAAAGAATTTGAGTAATGATTTGAGGAGGTTTAGAGCATGATTGAGAGTATTTATGGTGGATCAACATGTGAGATTTCATGTAGGAAGATTGGGAAGAAAAGGAGTAGAAGAATGGAATTGAAACAGAATCAAAAGGAGTATACTGGGTAGGACCGACCCAGGGACCGACCCATGGCTGGGTCAGTCGAGTGTGAAAATTTGCAGTCGGAGAGTTTCTGACTCCGACCGACCCAGGGGGATTGGGTCGGTCGTGGGTCGGTCTAGTGTAGAGGTTCAAGACGGAAAGTTACTGACTTGGACCGACCGAGAGGAGTTGGGTCAGTCGTGGGTCGGTCGAGATAGGAATTCCAGACCCGATACACACTGACTTCGACCGACCCAGGAGGGTTTGAGTCGGTCAAGACAAGCTGTGGGTCGGTCGGACCTAACAAAAAAAAAGAAATGAATGAAATGTAAATGCAAGTATATATGTATATGTGTATATAAGTAGATGCACAAGAGTGACAATGGTAAGATCATTGAGAGAGTAAGGAAGAAATTGTAAACTTGTGAACACATGAGTAAACTAAGTATAATGGGATAACGGGAGTAATAATTAATTTACGTACCGTATGAACTTGGTATTAATAGCATTGTTTGAAACATTATCAGTGAAACAAGCGTGAACCATGGAACGTGAGAACACATGGTAAAGCTAACCTCGGTGAAAGGTATGATTTTCTCATGCCCCGTATGCTAACCGAGCTACGTTGATTTGTGTACTGTATGCCGGCTAGTCAAGATTAAAGCATGAAAATGGTTTATTGCTTTTCATTGTATGTCTTGCTGTATGATGTATGAGCTAACCCTTCTTGAATGATTGTGTGGCCTAGCTTAGTGTATAGACCGACTCATAGATGAGTCTTATTGAATAGTGACCCGTAGTAAGGGTCGTGATGCGAATTAACTAAAACGTGGAAACACACCAAAGCTAACGAACCAAGAAACGGTAACGTAAACCAATGAACTCACTAGAATGTGAGAGAGTGTACGGGACCAGTAACCTCCCGATAACGGTAAGAGAACCAAAAATGAATCATCCACAAAATAATAAATAGTGGAAGTATATATATAAGTAGCCTCTATTAGAGGAATTGATAATGGTGCAAGACATAAATCTTGGGTGTAGTAACGAATGATGAGGGATCTCCAAACCCCTTAGAAAATTCGTCGACCCACAATGAGAGGACCCGACTAAGGTAAGTAATGTCCCGAACTTGAGAGTATTCGATACGTTGGGGAAACCCTTAAATCTGAGAATACTAGACGTTGGTAATTCCTTAAGCTAGTAGTGGTTATCGAGAGAGATACTTCTGGGCTAATCCATGAGATTTTAAGATACTCCAAGAGGGGAGTGTTGGGAATTGTAGTAGTAGTCCGGTATAAACGGACATTTGTTAGTTTGTGGAGCTAAGTGTATAGCTCCGCTTGTATTTGTTAGCCCGGTGGCGAGTCTTAAGTATGACTCTTCCCGGAGGCTATGAGTAAGTATTAAGGATTGAGCAATGAGTAAGTACAAGTATTGAGTACTGAGTATGTACGAGTAAGTATTGAGTATTGAGTACTGAGTATGTATGAGTAAGTATTGAGTATTGAGTACTGAGTATGTACGAGTAAGTATTGAGTACTGAGTATGTATGAGTAAGTATTGAGTATTGAGCAATGGGTATGTACTAGTATAGTAATGAGTATGGAGTAAGGAATGTGTACGAGTAAGGTAAGGAGCATCGAGTGATGAGTATGAATAAGTAAAGCAATGAGTACCGAGTAAGGATGTAAGTATGAGCAAGGTAATGAGCACCTAGTGATGAGTAGGTATTAGTAAAGTGATGAGTGACGAGTAAGGAGTAAGTACGAGTAGAGTAATGAATACTGAACAAGGCACGAGAACGAGATGAGTAATGAGAAGGTAACGAGGAAGTAATGAGCGAGTAACTAACATGAACGGTTGACAGACGAATTGTCTTCCCTAGTAAGTATTGAACCTTGTATACGTATGTAAGTATTGATGCTTGTATTGTCGTAGTATTAGTATGTATGTATGCATGTAAAACGAACTCCATGTATATTCGACCAAAAGTAGTCGGCGTACCCCGGTTAGCACGCGGGGTATGCGAATTTCATATGTAGCAATTTGCTGAACCCTAGGGGCACCGTTTTATTTACAGGTACTTCGAAGCCGACCGCCGTTCGAGAGTGTAGGGTGGGGCTGCTGTGTAAGCATGGGTAGTTGAGTAATAGGAATTGTATTTGTATGTAATGCGAATTTGGAAGTCCAAACTGTATCGGTAATTTAAGGATGTGTAGTAGACTCGGTAGTATTGATTTTGGAGTTGTATTTGAAATTATGAATTGAGTATGGAATGGAAAGAAATGTGTTGTGCAGTGTACTCGGTATATTCAAGTCATCAGACCGATAGCATGTAGTAGTGTAGCTGGCCTTGTTAGTCACATGGGTGACTAATGGCATTGTACACTCGCCGCTGTGTATGTAAATTAGCTGCGAAGGTAAGTATTTGTACAGTAATGACGGGATTATCAGTAGGGGTGTTACAAAAAGTGGTATCAGAGCGATAGATGGATGAAAGACCGAGTTAGGAAAATACCGAGTTAGAAATTAAAGACTTAGGGCTAAGGGTTGAGTGTTAGCGTGTGAGGTACGCTAGATAGGAACTTCCGTGTGAACGGAGACCTACAACAACCATACCCGCCCTCCGCAACCCCCGGTATTAAGTTGGGATAATAACGCAGAGAGATGGAAAGACCTCTCACACTCGGGTAAAACCCGATCTGCAGTTGCAAAATAAACCTTATAAGAAAGGAACCTGTCATACGGTAGATACCGAAGACTAGAAATCCCGGAGACGGTTCCCGTTGGAATAACAACAACCGCATTTAGTGATTGCAGATCGAAGATCCTAAACACAGGATAATGAAATTTATGGCACCATGGGGCGACATGCTTCACAGTTGCAAGAACCATGCGCAGCCGGCCAGAAGGAAAGCACTACCGCGCAGTGGAGCGAAAAAGACAGAGTAACAAGCCCGAGACAAGAGAGTCTACGGACTGTAATGTTTGATAATACCAATAACGTTATACAAACTGACTAAGGAATTAGTCGAGGTTGGATTAATACCAAACCTACACGCCAAGAGGCCGTAGTAACCAAAAAACATAGTTCAGATGACAATGGAAGTATTCATAAACCATACACCTATAGGACTACAACGTAGTTCCTAAGGGATAAGTCAAGTCTCGATAACCACAGTGAAGGTGTGAGACACTCGGATTGACGGCAACCATATCAAGTACACTAAGAAACGACTCAGGAGATTGATCACCAAGGTCAAAAGACCCAAGGAAGATCTAATAAGACCACCAAATATGGATGGAAACGATACCGTAACCGGTATACGTTAACCAAAAACAACCTACCCGCGCACTTGCCCAGGGCAAGTGCAGTAGAGGCAAGACGGTTGGAAGACTTCTAATGACCAACGAGTGCCTACTATAGTACCACCATGAGGATTGAAGCAAATATAGGATCACTAATCCTAAGAATTTGAAACAGTGAAACCTTGGAAAGGCCTAACGGCCCGCCATCATATTAACGAATGTGCCAGTCAGCGAGAAGCTGGACTTGGTCAAGACCCTAGACATGGAAACGCCATGAAGAATTTCTTTTAACACCGAACTGTTATTTCAAAACCCAAAATTTTCTTTCAAAACCACAAACCCTTCTTTTAAACCTCGGATTTTTTAAAACCAACCCAACAGAATTACGGCGAGTATCATAGAATGATACAAGAGGAGTTGACAATAGAATACTTACCTAGGCGTGTGACGAGCACTACGAGTGTACCCAAATACGGGATGTGGGACGACCGCACTCCGAAGGAGCTTGCGGGCCTGACAAATAGTCAAGTAAGTAAGTAAGTGGTAACGTACCAACAAGGTACCCCACGTATGTATACATGTAGTGTACGAGACACGGGAAGTAGTCAAATCCGTTCTACGGACCATGAGTAGTAGATTCAAACCCAAACAGCTGGACACTTCGAACGAGCAAAGGGAACTCAGATAAGCTTACAAGCTAAGGAGTCAAAACTCACTCCAGGAGGATGATTAAGAGTTAAAAGTGAGAGAAGCACTAACAACTGAATAAAGACATTGGATATGTCTTGAATATATTGAAGTAAAGCATGATAACTGGAAGGAATACCCAGTCTAAACACTGTAAGGCAAATGCCTAATCTTAACACATCAGTGTTCAATGAACGGGATGGAATTCCCGGGACAACTACCACAAAACACACATGGTGATCATAAGGTACGGAAAATACCAGTCATCACCGAAGAGGATATCAAACCGATTAAAAATATAAGAGAAGTACCAATGGTCTACCCTAAGAACGGGAGACGTTATAACCCTCAACGGGATAACGCAGATCCAGAACCGCAAGGTAGGATAACAAACTGGACATACTCATAAATGTCAGCCAGATGCTACCGTATAATCAGTAATACCCAGGAGCAATCCATAAAGGGTATCAAGTCAACACAGTTGAACGAAATATCATGTTAAGAACACCACAATTCGAATGAACATCCGGTTAGAACACCGAAAGGATCCTACTTGACAGGGGATACCCCAAATTAATAAATGGTATCAATCAATACCAAGATACAAAAAGATTCTCCAACAAACGGAAGCGTGATGCGACGATCTTATCATGGAGCCCAATATCACCTCCAAACCCAGTGATGGCTTACGGAGAAGTAACCATTCGGGAACAGCCTATGATGAGCAGAGCTCTAGACAATACGGCTAGTATGCCATGAGACTATTACGATACACAATTTAACGGTTGCAAAACCCATTGTGAACCATATGGAAAGTGGTCAAGGACGACACCAATAAAAGGTTAATAACAAAAACAAACAAGGATACCCTTGAGACCGCGAGAGCGGTGAACACATGGATTCTAAAAAGAAAATACCATCACGAGTATCTGATAATACACTCTTTCAAATACTCATGTAGTGAAGCTGAGCATACAATTATTGCCAAGCAATGTAAATAAGCTTCAACAACAAGTGTTGACAACCAAGGAGTAATCGGTCAGAAGGAACACGATATGTGGGAAGTAAAGTATAAGTAAATAACGCAAGGAGCTCAGAAGTATAAACGATGAACCATGGTATAAATGGTGGAAATGCATGAGCTGAAGCTAGCAACAGGATGCATGTAAACCAATACTGTAGAATCAATGAGAACATGGTGCGCAGCAGGCGACCAATGTATGTGAATAATCACCCAATGCTAGGGAGTTGTTAATACGAGATAGTGGACAGACCGGGCAACAAGCCAGGAGTCTGCAACCAATGATGAATCACCTCACAAAGAAGTAATGTTCATTCCTATTGCGATCACATGGGAGATTTACTGCCAAGGGTTTACGCCTCTGCACTCTGTAGGACTGAGTGTTTTGGTATCGCACTTGTGCAGTTAATGATCTAGTGGGATAGCTAGGAATATGGAAAATGTAAATCGTGATAAATTCTTCCTTTCATCAATGAACATGGCATAAGCCAGTTAAGCAAATGCTTAGAAACAAACCGTGCGGCCTAAGGCCAAAGAAGCACGAAGAGTGTGAAACACACCAACAATCACAAGATGTGAATTCCATCGGAATAAAAGTGAAAGGAGACTTATGAAAGTCACAAGGACCGACGCATAGAAAATGCAAGGTCATACAAGTAAAGAACACTTGTACAGAATCAGATAAATGGGCATAGTTCAGAAGCTACTGACAACACAGGAAGCACTACAACTAAGTAGTGGCTCAACCTCACCTGACAATAAGTTGGAGGAACCCCGTGAATAATCATGGGAATATGAACAGTATGTACAATGGATTGCCAGAGAGCTGGTTATAAATCTAAACTCATTGAGTTCACGCACGGTAAAGGAATACCACACTTGATGGAATAAACCTTATTCCCACAATAAGAGGGATAAAAAGGTGATGTGTAGCACGTTAAAGATAACGAGAAGGGCGAATAACCCAAGTTATCAGGGTCGCGCAGCAGAAGCTAGTGGGCCCAGAATTCTAAGTGAAATACACCTGGTGAATAAAAGGTTAATCATCAACGCCTGGAAGCCTCAAAGGCTAGAACCGAACCCGGTTAAGAGTTAAATAAACTCCGATGAAAATTCTTGATGCAGGGACTAACCGGTAATACGGTTAAGACCCATTAATCAAGGAACATTGTATAATAGACCGCATGGAAGCTGAACCACTCTATGACGGCTGAATGCCTTCGACCAATGTTCAATGTTGATACATGGTAGATTACGTGGGCGTAATCCCTTTTAAGGGGGGTAGAGCGAAAACCGCGAAATGTATGTTTTACGTGATAAGGGCGTAAACTACAATGCGCATAGCGCAAAAGAATTTGTTTTGATGATTGATACTTATGTTACATTAACATTTGTATTCACTCATCGTGTAATTGTGGTTATTTGGGAAATAAGAAGTGGAAAGGAGTAGAGAAACTCCAGGGGAATGAGAACCCCGATTGGTAATAGTATGAGGAATGAGTACATATGGGAGACTTGAGGAGTATAAATCGGTATGAAACCGATGTATTTGATGAGTATAAATCGGTATGAAGCTGATGTATTTGATGAGTATAAATTGGAGGATATAAAATTAATTGGAAATTATACTTTTGAATTTCTTAAGTATAGTAGTTGGAGATGATGAAGTAATAATTGATGAGACGATTAGTAAGTGAGTAAGTGAATTCTAGAAATTGGAAAATGTATGTGTATGATTATAGAAAGATAAAAAGATAGAAAACGAAACAATGTTTGACTATTTGATTGTGTGAATTGAGGTGGGAGGTGGAGGTGGAGCTTGATTTGCTAGTGATCAAGGGAAGCCGAACACAAATTGGGGTGGATGGATAATTCAACCCGATGCTGATCACATCGGGTTGAAGGACTCTTGAAGCTCCCCATAAGTGGTCACGAGGAATAACGCTAGTAATAGGTATAATTATCATAAGTTGGATTTTGGAGTTGTATGAAGCTTTCAAAATGAATTCCCAAACTGATTTAGTACAAATGATTTTCTTCAAATCGAGAATGAGGATCGGTTTTGAAACCACTCCCACGGGTGCTAGTTGGACCTTCCCACGGCTAGGCACCGGTATCCGGTCGAACCCGGGAAGTAAGGCTAGTTGTGCGCCGGTGGAAGTGATGATTAGTTTTAAAACCGCTGTCACCCGTCGTGGCTGCGGCCTTAAGTCTTGATAACCGGTTGAACGTGGGCGGGGTGTTTTGGTATTTTTTTTCCTAGGGCAGCAGGATATGAGTAGTCCTGTGTTTGGAGAGTACCCAGAGTGCTTGAGGATCTCTATATATGCAAATGAATTTGATCGGAACCAAAAGACCGTAGGGCCAGAAAGCGTAAGTGCCCAATGTCATGACGACCGTGAACCAGAAAGCGTAAGTGTTCAAACGTGACCGTTACCTGAGGGATCACTCGATATGGGGGAGGATTGTACCTAATTGTCTGCGGATGGACCCCCATGAAGAGAAGGAAAAAAAAAGACTATTTTTGATTGCAATGCATGCAGTGACATGCTGTGTGGATGTGTGGTATACATCGAACTAGACCTTGGTGTATGTTAGGTTATATAGAAGTTATAACCCTAGCATAGAGTACCTACGTGAGTAACGATATTAGATTCACCAACTTTGAGGGCAAAGTTCTTTAAAGGGGGTAGATTTAAATACCCCAAACTTAAATAAGGTGATTAAATAATTCTAATATGGTATTTATGGGCCTAATAGTGCCTAAAGAGTATTGGTGAAGAAAATAAAACCAAAAGAAAAGAGAAAACGCTTAAAAAGCGAAAAACGCTAAAACAAGAGTTATATAACCATAGGAGGTACGAGACCTCGGTTAGAGTATTATATGGATTCCAAAGGCTTATTCATGCCTAAATAATATATGGGAATGATTCCCGAAGAAAACGGATCCGAATAATGAGTTAAAACGCTAATAAAGCTTTAGCGCACGTTTTTCGAGGAAACCCAGAAAACGTGACTTGGAGTGGTCAAACGAACCCGTAAAAATTATAGTTCATTAAATAACTATAATTAAGCATTAATGGAAGCTTAAGAGCCATTAAAATTAAATAAACGAGGAAATTCCGGAAAACGGGCCCGGTTAGTGAATAGTGCTAAAACCGGGTAAATTAACGAGTGTTTCCTGTAAAAGATGAAAAAATGCTCCAGCATGTATTACTGTGTGGGGACGGTTTTTAAGAGTTAATTAATCCCCTCACACACACACATGACTAGCTAGCTAATAAGGAAATCAAAAAGCAAAAGTAGAAAAGTAAAAAAGTAAGAAACCCTCTCTCTCCTCTCATTCTTTTCTTTTTAATATCTCTCCTTCTTTTTTTCCCCTCTTTGCCGATTTCCTCCTCCTCCCTCTGGTTGCAGCCGATTTTGAAGCTCTCAAAATAGCTTCAATGGCTTCTTCTTTTCTTCTTCATGCTCAAGCCTCATTTGAACTCCAAATGCAAAAATAACTACATATTCTTCTTCTCCTCATCATTCTCTATCTTCCTCTTTTCAAAATCTTAAAATGATGAAGTTCATCTCCATGGGTTTTGCCCATTTGAAGAGAAAATGGTACCAAATCAAAGCTTGGAGTCTCCTCTCTTCATTAAGGTTAAAATTTCAAACAAAGAACTCATTTCCTTCCTTCTCTCTTTGTAGCCGATTTTTACCCCCATTGTAATGCTATATTTTTCTCTCTCTTTGAGCATTATTCCAACCTTACAATGGTGGTGGGATCACCTTCTTGAACCAAGGGTTAAAACCCCTCTTAAAAGACTCCAAAGGTAAACCCTAGATTTGGTGTTTTTAAGCATTTCAATGAATTAGTATTATCCCAAGGGTTATAATTTTAATTACACTTGTTTTGTATTCCTTGGATGGTGGGAATGGATTTTGGCAAATCCATTGCCCACTTAACCAAATTTCAGAAGAGGAAGAGTAAGAGGAGATTGGAAAAAGTAAAGAAGAAAGTATGAGCTTAAGGTAAGAAATCCTTCTTAATGCTAATTTTAATGCATTAAAATGATGGGAATGGGTAAATTAATGAATGAACCCAAAATTTTGTACTAGGAAAGTAGTTGGTGGAAGTTTGAGAGTATTTGTGAATTGATGATTGGATTGTAGGCCTTAGAGCCAAGTAATTTGAATATGTGTATTGGTATTGTTGTTTGTGGAAGTTTTGGTAAATCAATATTGCTTTGAGTGCTGGTAGGACCCTTGTATGGGTGTGGCTAGTTTAGGAATGATTTTAGTAAGAATGGATGGATGTGGATAAGTTAGATTTGTAGACAAACTATGGCAAAATTTTAGTAGGAAATAAGCATTTTTGGATGACTTGGTGAATGGGAGAACCAAGGTGTGTATTGGGTTGAGTAGAGATGTTTGATAACCTTGAAATGGTAGATGGAGGATGAATATGAGTGTGTAAAATCTGAAGCAAATGAGTGTAGTAAAGCATTGGGAAAAAAAGAGAATGAGTTAGTGTGCTTGGCCTTAGTAATGGAGGATGGATTTGGGTATAGGTAGTGCATTTGATTACTATGGAATTGTCATGGTCAATAAGTAGTTGGTGAAGTTGGTAGAAGGTAGTAACTTACCAAGAGGAAGTTTAGAAATGCACAAGTGTGCAAAATGTAAAAATGAGTATTGGAGTTTGTAGAAAATGAGCAAGGATTTGAGGAGGTTTAGAGCATGATTGAGAGTATTTATGGTGGATCAACATGTTAGATTTCATGTAGGAAGATTGGGAAGAAAATGAGTAGAAGAATGGAATTGAAACAAAATCAAAAGGAGTATACTGGGTAGGACCGACCCAGGGACCGACCCATGGCTGGGTCGGTCGAGTGTGAAAATTTACAGTCGAAGAGTTTCTGACTCCGACCGACCCAGTGGGATTGGGTCGGTCGTGGGTCGGTCTAGTGTAGAGGTTCAAGACGGAAAGTTACTGACTTGGACCGACCCAGAGGAGTTGGGTCGGTCGTGGGTGGGTCGAGATAAGAATTCCAGACCCGATACACACTGACTTCGACCGACACAGGAGGGTTTGGGTCGGCCGGGACAAGCTGTGGGTCGGTCGGACCTAACAAAAAAAAAGAGAAATGAATGAATTGCAAATGCAAGTATATATGTATATGTGTATATAAGTAGATGCACAAGAGTCACATTGGTAAGATCATTGAGAGAGTTAGGAAGAAGTTGTAAACTTGTGAACACATGAGTAAACTAAGTATAATGGGATAACGGGAGTAATAATTAATTTATGTACCGTATGAACTTGGTATTAATAGCATTGTTTGAAACATTATCAATGAAACAAGCGTGAACCAGGAACGTGAGAACACACGGTAAAGCTAACCCCGGTGAAAGGTATGATTTTCTCATGCCCCATATGCTAACCGAGCTATGTTGATTTGTGTGCTGTATGCCGGCTAGTCAAGATTAAAGCATGAAAATGGTTTATTGCCTTTCATTATATGTCTTGCTGTATGATGTATGAGCTAACCCTTCTTGAATGATTGTGTGGCCTAGCTTAGCGTGTAGACCGACTCATAGATGAGTCTTATTGAATAGTGACCCGTAGTAAGGGTCGTGATGCGAATTAACGAAAACGTGGAAATGCACCAAAGCTAACGAACCAAGAAACGGTAACGTAAACCAATGAACTCACTAGAATGTGAGAGAGTGTACGGGACTAGTAACCTCCCGATAACGGTAAGAGAACCAAAATGAATCATCCACAAAATAATAAATAGTGGAAGTATATATAAGTAGCCTGTATTAGAGGAATTGATAATGGTGCAAGACATAAATCTTGGGAGTAGTAACGAATGATGAGGGATCTCCAAACCTCTTATAAAATTAGTCGACCCACAATGAGCAGACCCGACTAAGGTAAGTAATGTCCCTAACATGAGAGTATTCGTGGAGCTACGTGTATAGCTTCGCTGGTATTAGTAAGCCCGGTGGCGAGTCTTGACTATGACTGCCCGAAGGCTATGAGTAAGTATTGAGTATTGAGCAATGAGTAAGTACAAGTATTGAGTACTGAGTATGTACGAGTAAGTATTGAGTATTGAGTATGTGTTGAAGACTTAAGTTTTGCAGATGATTGCCTCCTCAGTCAAAGTAGCGATGCAGAGAGACTTGGCGCGGTACAGAAAGACGTTCCACTGTCACAGCTCGAGTACCTCTACAGAAGCATCTGACCGCGAATTCCTTTATGCCAAGAAGTGGGACGCTACTAAAGTGGCTGCGGAAATCTCGGTTAGTTGGGAGCGCAAGCAAACGTGAGAACGTGACGCACAAGGAGCTCCATAACTTCGATACTTGCGGAACCAACCTAACGAGCCGTTTTACATAAAGACTTCACCGAAGATTTAGGATATGGTTGATAAGTATATAAGCATACGGGTGTAATTAGTTAAGGTGTGCATTCGAGATTATCTAGAGAGAAACACCGCCTTTGAGAGAGAAAATATTCTTGAGAGATCTTAGTGAGATAGTGTCAATTAGCTTAGGTATTTATTACCTAGGGAGCACACATAGAACATTCCCCTTTACTCCTTGTTACGCATTGATCAAAGCCGAGAGTAGAGCGAGTGTTGGATGAGACAGAGTACCTCTGTCGAATCCCAAGATAGGAAGCTAGGTTGTAATTCACATTGAATTTCAATACAAGCAAGAATCCTATCTTGTCAATTTAAAACAAAAGCTATCATTCTCTACATACAATTATTCTGCAAACAGAGTTGGTCTGAGTCTAACACCTCAGACCTACTCAGTCAGCACCCCGATCCTATCAAGTGGTATCAGAGCCTGCGTTGGCTGACAAATCTCTCAAAATGGCGGAAATCTCAAACACCAATAACAACAACAGAATGCAAGTGGAGAATCCAAAGTTAACTTCCACAAACTACAACATGTGGAAAAACGAGATGGAGTCACACCTCCAGTCCTTGAATCAACAACTCTGGATGGTAGTGACGAAAGGCAATTTCCCAGTACCTGAAGGGAAAGATCCCAGCTCCTATAGCTGAGGAGCGCAGATGCGTTGAGCTAAATGCCTAAGCCTATACGTGTCATCTACACCAGTCTCTCTCCACCCGAAAGAAGAAGAGTGTATCACATCAAAGTAGCCAAAGACATCTGGGATCACCTTCGAGCTGTTCACGAAGGAAATACTGAGCTTTGAAAGTCAAAAATACAAGAACTAAAGATGGACTACGAAAACTTCGTAGGAAAGCCTGGCGAATCCCTCAGCGACATGCTTGCACGATTCACTAAACTCACTGCTACTATGGAAGAGCTGTAGATTGGAGAGTCAAATGAAAATATCAACAACAAATTTCTGGATAGTTTGGGTGAGGAATGGACCGAGAGCGTTATCTCTACAAAGGCGTCCAAAAGTCTAGAGAAATGGACTTTGACTGACTTGGGATCCTATCTTCAGTCCATCAACAAATACAAGATGAATATCAAAAATAGAGGTAATACTTCTCACTCAAACCATGCTGTTTCGTTTTCCAACGTGAATCAAGCTTTGCAGGTAAAGACTACACCAGCCAGACAGCAGCTCACCAGAATGAATCATTCCACTATGACACTACCTCTCCAAGCCAGGATTTAATCCAGCAGCTTCGGGACACTCTGATTGACAGCATAATAGAGGAAGGATCAGCGAACACCTTCGAAGATATGGCCATGCTGGTCAAGAACTTTAAGAGATTCATGCGAGATCGATCAGAAAGGAACAGTCCAAACAGGTTCAGCCAAAATCAAAACCGACAATATCAATCCTACAACCGTAATCAGCAAGGTATGATAAGCGAGAAATACATCTACTTTTAGGGCTTTAATTCTTCCTATTTTCATAACAATTAGTGTCGTATTTCTCACTTATCATATGATTTTCCTAGATTTCTGTTTTGATATGAATTGATATATTTTATGTGTTAAATGTAGGAAAAAGCCATGTTAATGGATAGATGATCTCATGAGCTTTCCAACGCAGCAAACGGCTCGGAAAACGGACTTATAACGAAGAATCTGGAGCCGGTTGAAGATTGCAGTAATAATTATAATATACGGATATATATAAATAGTCCGCCTGGGCGGACAAGCTGTGTGAGGTCCGCACGCCTTTGGGCGGACAACAGAGGCGCAGACAAGCAGAGACGACCGCCTGTTTAGGCGCGGTTACGAGACAGAGGCGTCCGCCTCATTAGGCGCGGACAAGAGAGGAGAGAAGACCGCTTGAGAAGACGCGGACACGAGGCGGACAAGAGGACACAGCGCACGCGAACAGTCTTCTTCTTCTTTCGCCGGCGCCGCATTCGAACTGCTCCTTCATTAATTGCAGACGGCGCCCACCTTAATTTGTGCACGCGTGACTGCCCGCCTCTGTCTGCAATCAGTTGCTGTTGCCCACGATCTGCTCACCAACTCCACCGCCTTGCTCCAGAGCTTCAGTCTGCACCGTCCCTGATTATTCCATTCACACTTCTTCACCTTTCCTATAAATAAGCTACGTTCCCTTCAGTATTTGGCATCCCTTCTTTAAATCCAAAGCCAGTTCATCATCAGTTCACAACAGCTCACCACACCCATCCATCGACCACATCCATTTCTTTTCTCCCCGTTTTCTCCATTTTTATTTGTTTTTCCACCACACCTCATCACTGCCATTAATTAGTATTATTATTACGGACGACGTGGATACAGAGGCGGAGCTAGGATTCAGAGTCAACTTGCTAGCTGGAGTTTTCTCTACCCTTTCTCTTATTTTGTTAAAATGTTGTTTATATTTATAGTTATGTTTAATTAATAAACTTAAGCCCTCCCAGTTTTGGGATGCGAGCCTATTTTATATAATTATGTTATGTTAAGCTCTCCACTATGATTTTATCTAAAGTAGTAGTTTAATTCCAGTTCTTGATCTGCTTTAATTCTCTGATCAATTATTAAAGCAATACTTGTAGTTTTCTAATCAACACGCGAGAGCTGAGATAGTAAACAAGACATAGGAATTAAACCTGTTTAACAGCTAGAAGCCTGATCCGGCCTATAGGTTAATTAGTCTCAAATGGAAGCTGTTCTTTATGCGATTGGTTGTGTCCGGATTAGAGCATTAATCTGCTGCTAGTTCTAGCAACTGGTTAGGGTTCGTTAGATTTAGTCGTCAACGAATTATTTATAGTTTCTGAGTTTATTACTTAAGTGGTAAAGTTTATATTAATATAATTGATAAAATAGGTGAGCAGAACTGACCCGGGATGCTTTCTTAAAAGACAAAAATATTGTTTTTATTATTTTGTTTTTGTTCAGGTTAGGTTTTTCGATTATTTCTTCTCCTTAAAAATTGATAAAATCTATTTATTAGAAGTCTCAGTAAATTTAATCCACTTTCAGTTATCCACAGCGAGGTCCCCAAGAGTACGACAACCCCACGAATCCACTATCCCGCAAAACGATTAGGTACACTGCCTAAGTGGAAGAAGTAGTCACATATTTCTCCATCAAGGTACTACGGGAACTGGAGACCGAGTATGCTTCAAATGCCTGAAGCCGGGGCACTACGCCAACAACTGTCCTCTCAAGAAGAAAGATGATCGTGAGCAATCATCACTGATAGCAAATTCAGCATGGGGAGATTCTGACTCAGAAGAACCTGAGATGGGAACGTCAAGCCTAATCTGCCTCATGGCTCACAAAAGTCAGGTATGCAAGAGTCCTTCTTCAGAGGTAACTGAATATTTCTCAGACTTATGTGCTATTCCCTCTTTAGATTTATCTACTTACTACATCGACCCAAATCATCCGGAATTTGAATTAACTGAAGAACAAGAAAGAATAGCCTCTCTTTATGAGGACAATGGGTACTCTTTCTTAAGAACAAGTCGGAAACATTTTCTGAATTCGAAACACTATTCAAACTGATCACTAACAGGTCAACAACAAAAAATGTATTTTTTTTCCACCACTGTCAGGACAATTCGATCTGACAACGTACAGAATTTTGCAATATTCAGTTTTCAGAATTCTGCCAGGGAAAAAGGAATCATGATCAAACATCAAGCGGCTGCTAGCTCGTACTCCACAACAAAATGGAGTTGTCGAATGAAAGAATCGCACCACCCTTGTATAAAAATGGCAAGAACAATGCTCATTGATAGTTTAACCTTCCAGCACATACTGGGCAGAAGCTAGTCACACTGCAGCATACATCCTAAATCGAAAGCACTCTAATCATCATCAACATCATCATCGGCAAAACCCCATATGAAATTATCAAAGGCCGTCCACCTTCAGTAACACATCTACGGCGCTTTGGATGCAAGTGTTTCATACACAACAATGGAAAAGACAATCTCGGCAAGTTTGCTTCTAAGAGTGACGAAGGAATCTTCCTTGGCTACTCATCACAAAGTCGAGCTTACACAGTACTCAATAAACGTACATCTTGTCTTGAAGAAAGTCTCATATTCGTTTTGAAGAGCTCTCTAACTCTAGCGACTGTGAACACAACCAAAATGAACCACACGAAGATGCCGCAGATACTACCTTCATTGAAATACCAGTAGCTACTATCCCTGCACCACAAACACCTCTGGCAACAGATTCATCCTCTGACAGCGATGACGACCCTGATGACTCATTCAAGGATGCCTCACCTACTCCCACTCAGGAACCACTACCTCCCCCACAAAACACAACGACAACCACACCTAACAATCCCCAAACACCATCTCCCTCCACTAATCTTCCATCAACCTCCGCAAGAAAATTTCAACAAGCCTCCGCTCACCCAATCACTCAAATTCTGAGTGATCCATCCAAAGGCGTTCAAACATGTAGTGTGATCCATCAGAGTCTCTGTGCCTTCAATGCTTTTCTATCCACAATCGAACCTAAGAATGTCCACCAAGCTTTACAGGATCATGACTGGATACTCACCAAGCAAGAAGAACTACATTCTCTGCAAAGACATTCTGTCTGGCGACTTGTTCCGTGTCCAACCAACCATAAACCAATTGGTACCAAATGGGTGTTTCGCAACAAGTTAGATGATCAAGGACATATCTCTCGCAACAAAGCCAAACTAGTAGTTCAGGGATACGCTCAAGCAAGGAATTGATTACGATGAAACTTATGCTCCAGTAGCTCGAATTGAGGCAATTCGAATACTCGTGGCTTACGCAGCTCATCGAGGTATAAAGCTCTACCAAATGGATGTAAAAACTGCATTTCTACATGGATACATCGACAGAGATGTATATGTTGCTCAACCACCGGGGTTCGAAGATCCACATCACCCGGAGTATGTCTACAAGTTAGATAAAGCGTTATATGGCCTGAAGCAGGCACCTTGGGCATGGTATGAGCGTCTTTCTTCTTACTTATTGTCCCATGGATTCATTCGAGGTAAAGTTGACAAAACTCTTTTCACTCTCACCAAAGGTGAAGACATACTCATTGTGCAAATATACGTGGATGACATAATTTATGGATCAACTATTCCGAACTATGTTCATTCTTTTCTGAGCTCATGAGTAAAGAATTTGAAATGAGTGCTCTTGGAGAATTGAAATTCTTTTTAGGTCTACAAGTCATTCAACAAGAAAACGGGACTCAAATTCATCAACAGAAATACATTCACGAGCTATTAATCAAACACAAGATGCAGGATTCAAAAGCCACACCCACTCCAATGTCAGCAACAGAGAAACTACATCCGGATGAAAAAGGAATTGCCGTTGATGCTACACTATACAGAGGTATGATAGGTTCCCTCCTTTATCTAACAACAAGTAGGCCTGACATTCTATATGCTGTATGTCTCTATGCAAGATTTCAGGCAAACCCAAAAGAATCACACCTACAAAGCGTAAAGAGAATTTTTCGCTATCTGAAAAGCACCCAAGACCTGTACCTCTGGTACCCAAGTACTCCTGATTTCACTCTAATGGGTTATAGTGATTCTATTTTTGCAAGCTCCTTATTAGACAGGAAAAGCATGTCTGGTACTGCACAATTTTTAGGACTCTGTCTTGTCGCCTGGAGTTCAAAGAAGCAAAACACGGTAGCCCTGTCTTCCGCCGAGGCCGAATATGTCTCCGCCGCTGCTTGCTGTGCACAGATTCTCTGGATACAACAACAACTCCAGGATTATCTCATTCCTCCGACTTGTACTACAATTTTTTGTGACAATAATAGTGCTATTGACTTATCTAAAAACCCTGTCCATCATTCCAGGACAAAGCACATTGAAATTCGTCACCATTTCTTAAGGGATTGCGTTGAAAAAGGACAGATACAACTAGAATATGTTCCTACTTTGGATCAACTTGCGGACATATTCACCAAACCATTGCAACGAGGTCCTTTTGAAGCACTATGTTCACAACTAGGTATGACCCGTATGACTTAGCTACGGTTGTATCTCTTCTCGGTTTTGTGAATATCTGGGTGAATTGTATGAATATGTCTGAAGACATAGTCTGTCTGTCAAAGAAACCAAACACCAGCGTAAAAACAGGAGTCTTTCTGTTCTGATAAACCACCCGCGAAATTCTCGCCCAACAATTCGCAACACCCCAGCTCAACCAATCAGCCCACACTACCCTGACACACGATGTCTGCCTATATTCCGACGTCAATAACTTTCACTTCCCACGTCCAATCCTACCCAACCCGATTTCTTTGCCTCTCTTAGCCTTCTACACCCTTTTGCCTGCTACGATCAAACTCCGATCACCATGGCTTCCAACCCTAACCCTAAGCACAATGCCATCTTTTCCGACGCCGAATTACCGAATGACCCTCTGCTCCTCCAAGCTCTAATCAATAAACTCACCATCCTCCAAGCAAAACAAACCCCTACTTCCACCTCCGACTCAACCGCCGTCGCCCCAGCAATGTCCATCGACACTCAACCCATCAACACCACTTTACCCACCGTCTCAACTGAACCCACCGCCATAGTTCACACTACGGCATCCACCCGATCAGATGACACCCCATCCCCAACCAAACAATCAACACCTCCCACCACCCCGATCATACCCACCCCTGATACCATAACCAAATCCCGACCAAACTCCAGTTCGGATCCCTTCCACCCACTGAGAAGAAACACCAAACCCACAACCCAACTCTCCTGCTAAAGAACACACTGAGGTACTTGACCTCGAAACCCAGCCAGCTGCTCCTGAATGTTCACCCCCACCCAAGAAAACCCGCCGTGCTAAATCCAATGTCCCCCGCCCTCCAGCTACTCGAACCCTTCGATCTAGAGCCAAAAATCCTCAGTCATCTTCAAAACCCAGTTCTGAAGCTCCTGTCCTGCACCATCCCCTGTAGTCACGGCACCAACAACTGAAGAAAAGCCACGCAGCACCACCAACTCGTCAACCCAGGCGGACTCCGACACAACAACGACTTCTACTAGAAAGCGACTCCGTCCTCGCTCCGAGTCTGTCCCACCATCTCCTGCTCAACGTCTAGGTCTGATCGACACACACTCTGCGGTCTACTCCCTACCAGCTGACGATTCTGCTGAATCACGAAACCTGGTCAAAGGAAAGCTACTCGACCTGGACTGGCTCCACTCGATGGAGTTCGACATGTTCGAGGAGATGCTTCGCTTTCAAAATTGGATCCATCTCTTCCACGGCATTCAGACCTATCATGAAGCAGAAGCGTATCAGTTCTACCAGAATTGCGTCATCCGCAAGGGGAAAATCATGACAGAGGTACATGACAAAGCTATCCTTCTCGATTCAAACTCAATAGCCACCCATCTAGCAATTCCAACTAGCGGACTAGAATTTTATGATAGGGCTGGTTTTCCTGATCTAGGGTTTATAAGTGCAAAAGAGGTCTATGACTTATTCCTACCAAACAGCAGAGTCGGTCACTCTTTAGACCGACCAGCTCTGTCAAATACCCACCAAATGCTTCATACCTTGGTGATCAAAAACTTAGTCCCTAGAAAGGAAGGAAACCAGTTTGTCCGCGCTAGATCTTGCTATCATGTACTGTCTGATCCACCAGCAAAAGAACCTTCCCAAATTAATCCTCAACCACATAGCCTCAACCATCTCCTCACCCCGACACAGCCTGGGGTACATATTCTGGCTCCCGAAAATTCTTACCCACTGTGGTGTTGTCCTTGATCCCTCCAAAGCCAGTCGTATAATGGACACTGACATCCTTGGTCAGATCCTGTACAACAAAACCCCATCTTTCCAGAACAAATCGGTCGCCAAGACAAACCCTCCCTCCAAAAAGCTAGCCCCACCAAAACCCGCATCACCCCCTGACACAGCCTCCTTATCTGAAAGGGTAGCGGCGATTGAGCATAACCTCGCCACTCTATCCAAGAAGATTGACATGCTCATCGACGTTCTCAACAAAAACCACAAACAGACGATGAACATCTTTGCAGGGGGAGTCGAGAAGCTGGCAGAGGAGTTCCAGGAAACATTTGCTGAAACTCTGGAAGCGGCTAAGCGATTGGATGGCGCTGGGACTTCGGGGGAAGATGGAGCAAGGGATGAGGACACAGGAATGGATGGAGGAGATGACTAACTCTTTACCCCACCCCTTTTAACCCCTAGGAAGTACTGACTCTTGAATACTCTTGATTTACGTTGGTGGTTTGTTTTCATGACTGTTTCGGATTATGGTTTTTTGGATATTTTTGTGCGTTTCCCCTGATGTTGGCAAACGGGGGAAGCCGTGTATCCCGCGGCTGGTGTTTGCGGGTAACTATGTGTGGATACTGAGTGCCTCTGAAGGCCTCATCTGTTTTGATTTGGTTTTTTTTTCTACAACGTGGCATTTGAAGTAGTTTACGTATTATGGTTTTTTATATGTTCTTATCAACTGCATTACCTTAAGGGGGAATATGTGTTTAAGGGGGAACAAACAGCAAGTTGTTCTCCCGTGATAGTTGCTCTGCCTTGTTGTCTGTTTTGTTTGCAGGTACATTCTACACAAAGCCTCAAAGTCCACGCTGGATACACTGAGTTTGCCATCATCAGCAAAAAGGGGGAATTTGTTGAAGACTTAAGTTTTGCAGATGATTGCCTCCTCAGTCAAAGTAGCGATGCAGAGAGACTTGGCGCGGTACAGAAAGACGTTCCACTGTCACAGCTCGAGTACCTCTGCAGAAGCATCTGACCGCGAATTCCTTTATGCCAAGAAGTGGGACGCTACAGAAGTGGCTGCGGAAATCTCGGTTAGTTGGGAGCGCAAGCAAACGTGGGAACGTGACGCACAAGGAGCTCCATAACTCCGATACTTGCGAAACCAACCTAACGAGCCGTTTTACGTAAAGACTTCACCGAAGATTTAGGATATGGTTGACAAGTATATAAGCATACGGGTGCAATTAGTTAAGGTGTGCATTCGAGATTATCTAGAGAGAAACACCACCTTTGAGAGAGAAAATATTCTTGAGAGATCTTAGTGAGATAGTGTCAATTAGCTTAGGTATTTATTACCTAGAGAGCATACATAGAACATTCCCCTTTACTCCTTGTTACGCATTGATCAAAGCCGAGAGTAGAGCGAGTGTAGGATGAGACAGAGTACCTCTGTCGAATCCCAAGATAGGAAGCTAGGTTGTAATTCACATTGAATTTCAATACAAGCAAGAATCCTATCTTGTCAATTTAAAACAAAAGCTATCATTCTCTACATACAATTATTCTGTAAACAGAGTTGGTCTGAGACTAACACCTCAGACCTACTCAGTCAGCACCCCGATCCTATCAGTATGTATGAGTAAGTATTGAGTACTGAGTATGTACGAGTAAGTATTGAGTATTGAGTACTGAGTATGTATGAGTAAGTATTGAGTATTGAGCAATGGGTATGTACTAGTATAGTAATGAGTATGGAGTAAGGAATGTGTACGAGTAAGGTAAGGAGCATCGAGTGATGAGTATGAATAAGTAAAGTAATGAGTACCGAGTAAGGATGTAAGTATGAGCAAGGTAATGAGCATCGAGTGATGAGTAGGTATGAGTAAAGTGATGAGTGACGAGTAAGGAGTAAGTACGAGTAGAGTAATGAATACTGAACAAGGCACGAACAGAGTAATAAGTAAGGTAACGAGGAAGTAATGAGCGAGTAACTAACACGAACGGTTGACAGACGAATTGTCTTCCCTAGTAAGTATTGAACCTTGTATATGTATGTAAGTATCGATGCTTGTATTTTCGTAGTATTAGTATGTATGTATGCATGTAAAACGAACTCCATGTATATTCGACCAAAAGTGGTCGGCGTACCCTGGTTAGCACGCGGGGTATGAGAATTTCATATGCAGCAATTTGCTGAGTCCCTAGGGGCACCATTTTTATTTACAGGTACTTCGAAGCCGACCGCCGTTCGAGAGTGTAGGGCGGGGCTACTGTGTAAGCATGGGTAGTTGAGTAATAGGAATTGTATTTGTATCGTAATGCGAATTTGGAAGTCCAAACTTTATCGGTAATTTAAGGATTGTAGTAGACTCGGTATAGTATTGATTTTGGAGTTGTATTTGGAATTATGAATTATGTATGGAATGGAAAGAAATGTTTTGTGTAGTGTACTCGGTATATTCAAGTCATCAGACCGATAGTATGTAGTAGTGTAGCTGGCCTTGTTAGTCACGTGGGTGACTAACGGCATTGTACACTCACCGCTGTGTATGTAATATCTGCTGCGAAGGTAAGTATTTGTACAGTAATGACGGGATTATCGGTAGGGGTGTTACAAAAGAGGGGGGAAATGAGGAAAATATACTATTTGCTTTTTAAGACAAAATATCTTCACTTAAGCCTACCTTTTTCTTCTCTCTCTTCATTTCTTCTTCCTCCACCGGTTTTCCTTCCCCTTCTCTACTCCAAAACCGTGAAAGCTCCATCCATGGCACCACCACCTATCAATTGTTCACCAAATACTCATTTTAGCTCCAAATCAAAAAGTGAGCATAGATTATTCTTAGTTGGAGCAAGACCTTCCTTTCTATCTTTTCAAATCCTTCAAAGCTCAAGTTTGGTGCCATGATAAAACTCCATTGATGGAGGAAAATCAAGTTTGAAGAGCTCTTTTGGTTCTCTATTCATCCAAGGTAATGAAAGTGAAAGAAAAATCAACTTTCCTTCATTTTTCTTCATGTCCAAAAATTTCTTTCTCATTGTAACGACCCCAAAACCACCCTAGGAGTTAGGGACGTTACACGCCGCGTATCTATTACCTAATAACGCAAGACTCTAACATACCAAACTCAAAACCAAAGCAAAGTACACTTTTATTAACTGAAAACAGATTACAAGGTCTATCTGACATTACATACAGCAGCCAAACTACATTACATAACAAAATCAAATTAAAAAGGGCCTTAAGCCACAACTACAAATACAAAGAGAAAGACGAAGCAGAAAGCAGAGCGGAGTCTTCAAAGGAAACTTAAACCTGCAAATTAGACGGAAATAGGGGTGAGCCAAACTATAGCTCAGCAGGTGATAAACTTCATCAGCTGAGCATGCTCAAAACATATACTGAACATAATCGTATACTAATGCACAAGCTTAGCAACTCAGACTGGAATTGGTAACAGAAATCAGATAGAGAATGAAGCTTTCTCAAATCAGAAGAGTGACAGGTTAGAACCGAAATAGAAGTTTGTCAATCAGAGCAGAGAAGCAGAAACTGACCAAACTGAACGGAAGTCTTAAGTCAGAACAAAGCAAACCACAAACTCAGAAGTCCAGATCAGAAGCTTAATCAAAACAGAGGTGGGACACTAGACACCAGCTGACACATCAGAAGGACTCACATAACGTCCTATGGATCCGAAGATCCCACAACAGAAGCCGTAGAGACAGCTATGGACCCGTCGGTCACTAAACATCCAAGGGACCCTGAGAGATAGAACAGAAGGGAACCCAAGGGAATAACAGAAGGAATTCCTGCGCAGCATGCTACGGACAGCCAGACCCGACTATCCAAGGCTCAGAAGCTAAACATCTAGGTCCCAAAACAGAAGCTTTACAAAACGAAGCAGAAGCCTTTAACAGAATAGAACAGAGGGCCAAAGCACATCACGGAAGCTTATACAAAAACGAAGCAGAAGAACTTTAACACAGACAAAGAACAGAGGCCAAAAGCAACATCCAAACGGATCCTAATCCTTACCAAAACAAAAAGTCATTACACTGAGCTAGCAAACAACGAATAGCACGGGAAGCGTTAAAAGCTCAAACACTCTTCAGAGCAAATCAGAGTTCAAAGGGCTTATCTAGACTTTCAAATTAAAGTACACATATACATGTGCTAAAACATTCAGAACAGATAGTACTCGAAAAGAGGAATCCAACGCCGCAAACGGCACTCAAAACGGAGCCCAGACGAAGAAGTTATGCTAAACACAAAGGCCGGTCCGAACATGCGTCCGACCTTGCATGTTCGGACCTAATTCGAGAGTCTGAAATCCTCCGGCGTATGATGTCCGAACTTCAATGTTCGGACACATGTTCGGAATACCGAAAACTGCAAAATCACTTACGGAAAACAGCCAGAAACCAAGCCACAAATCTCCCACAAAACATACATAATTTATAGTAGCAAATTAGCCAATCAAAAACACATTCCCATGGGGTTTTAACGCATCAAACGCACATCAAAATCAACCAAAAACATCACCAAATCAAAGAGTTAAATCAATCATATACGAAGAACAAACAAAATCAGAAATCCCCATGGACGAACACACACAACCGAATCCATTCACCACCTACCTCACATCCGACGCTAAGCCATCTCTATAGACTCTACAATCTGCTCCACTCGAATTACATCCCAAAATCACAAACGCTCGTACAAATCGAAGAGGACCAACATCGAAGGAAGAAGCAGGAACTTGACCGACGAACAGCAACGTACACTCGGACTGTACGGATTGGAATCATCGAAGTTAGACACCAGACTAATTAATTTGCAAGATTGAGGAATTGTGAAGAAGAGAGCAAGGGAGGGGAAGTTTCTGCAGAACGAGAGTTGAGAGGAGGAGGAAGAAAACTGTCGAGAGGGATGATCGAGAAATAAAAATGAGAGAGAATAATAAATAAGAGTTAGGATATCTAAAAAGAATTTAGTTTTCTAACCCTCCAACTCCCTAATTAGTAACAAGTCCAAAAAGGACAAGATTAACCCTCCTTTCTTCTAACTTAGGAATTATATCGTTGATGACATAATCCCACTAAAATAAGATGAGAAAGTTAAAAACTCCCTTGCGAATTTGAAACCAGATGAAATAAAATAGAAAAAAAACTGGGGCATAACATTATACCCCCCTTAAAATGAATTTCGTCCTCGAAATTCGACGAAACCCGGAATACACACGAATGCACCTCGAATGCAGGAATACTACAAACTCTAAGACATGTAGAATGAAGCTCATGGTCAAAAGGTCAACCCTCAAAGGAAGTTGACACTCAGAACAAACCCACAATTGATAGACTAGCAGAAGGACAAGTAGAAGATTACTGATGCACAAAACTTTAGAGCACAGAAGGAAACACTTACATCTCCCAGGGCTAACACTCCAACTTGACAACTGACTTGCTGACCGAAGGAACGAAGCAAGGGTAACTAAGAACTAACCCTGAAAGCACAGGAGCCCACACCCAAACTTACCACTGACTAACAGACATGGAACATACCAGAAGATCCCCACAATCTCAGACTAAGGCACAGGAAACACCCTCCACATCGCTAAATACCCAGGCTAACACACCGAACCTACTGGCTCAAACGCTAACAAAAGAACGAAGTAGAAGTTTACTGAAGGCTAGGCCTGAAGGAACTGGAACATTATCATCTCACTACTAACTGACTGACAAAAGAGCACACTAGAAGGTCTCCAACACTTAGTCTCAAAGCACAAGAGAAGCACCCACACACTTTAGAAACCCGCCTTACAAAGCATACTAACAGACTCACTAATAGAAGGAACAAAGCAAGAGATTAACTTAGCCTTAGGGCACCGACAGGAACACTCACAATCTCAAAACTCCATTTTACACGGGCCAGCCTATCGAATCACTGACTGTCTCATTGACAGAAGGAACCAAAACAGAAATCACTAAAAAGCTCAACACAAAGGCATGGAAAGAACTCTTACACTTCCAGAAGCTCTAACCTTGCACGAGCTATCACACAGACCTCTCAGACTAATTTACTAACAGAAGGAGCAAAGCAGATAGTTACAGAAGGTTATACTCGAAGCATATGCACAACACTGAAACTCACTACTGACAGGCTAACAGAGGAACTCAACAGAAGATTAGCCCCAAGGCGCAGGAAGAACACTCACCCATTTTAGAGGCTCTAATCCTCAAAGAGCTAGCACTCAGAGTTTACTGGCTGGCTCACTGGCAAAAGAAGTGAAATAGATGATTACTGAAGGCTAAGCATGAAGGCTCAGGAAGCATTGGAAAAGGTGACCACTCGTCCCAAAAGCTCTACCTCGCTCGAGCCAACACCCAACCTCACAGGCAGATTCACTAACAGAATGAGCGAAACACAAGATCACAGAAGGCAAAGCTTGAAGGCTTAGGGCAGTAGTCGCACCAGCTGCTGACTGACAAACTGAAGGAACATAACAGAAGATTACTAAAGCTCATCCTAGAGACACAGAAGGAATGCTAAACTCTCTCAGAAGACGTCCTTCTACAAAGGACCAACCAAACAAATCTCTCAAACCCATACCTCAAGCCACACAAAACCAAAGCTCAACACACCCTCTGAAACACACACTGAAGCACCCATTTTCTCCCATCACACAACTCAAGACTCTCAGCTAAGATTCTCACCTAAATGCAAAACTTCACATGCTAAGCTCACACCACAACCCACTCAGAACTAAAGCACAACCTACACTCCAGAACACACGCTGAAGCACTCCTAGACACCCATCACACATCTCAAACCTCGTAATCCAAACCTTCACCTAAACACAGAGCATATAGACCAAGCGCACACCCGAACTTACATCACAACGCATCACCTTACTCAACTCGTAGCCCATACTCATAGCATATTTAACACCGGCTAAGGCGCAACGCCTAGTCAGAGCACCTAACTAAGACACCCCTGAACCCACATCACCACTCATCACCTTAGCCAAACTCATCTGATCTCACACACATCTCACAGCCCGATCACAACGCACTAACTCACGTCCCAGAACACAACACAAACCCACGTCACCAGCACACAACTGAAGCACACAACTCTAACAAACCAGAACTTGCATTCGGTCATCCTTTTCCAAAGGACCCGACTCCCTCGGATTCAGACTCAAGCACAAAAAGCACACAGACAATCAGACACTACGCTTCCACCGTGATACTCTGTTAGTGGAAACCACAGAGCAGACGCACTCAATAGACTCCTGGAAACAATCAAATCATACAGCAAACAGCAGTCAAATTACGCAGCAGGCAGCACACAACAAATAATAGGCAAGAACACAGAAGTGTAGGCATGCAGACACTCACAAAACCCAAAGGAAGCCAAACCTGGCTCTGATACCACTAAATGTAACGACCCCAAAACCACCCTAGGAGTTAGGGACGTTACACGCCGCATATATTACCTAATAACGCAAGGCTCTAACATACGAAACCCAAAACCAAAGCAAAGTACACTTTATTAACTGAAAACAGATTACAAGGTCTATCTGACATTACATACAGCAGCCAAACTACATTACATAACAGAATCAAATTAAAAAGGGCCTTAAGCCACAACTACAAATACAAAGAGAAAGACGAAGCAGAAAGCAGAGCGGAGTCTTCAAAGGAAACTTAAACCTGCAAATCAGACGGAAATAGGGGAGAGCCAAACTATAGCTCAGCAGGTGATAAACTTCATCAGCTGAGCATGCTCAAAACATATACTGAACATAATCGTATACTAATACACAAGCTTAGCAACTCAGACTGGAATTGGTAACAGAAATCAGATAGAGAATGAAGCTTTCTCAAATCAGAAGAGTGACAGGTCAGAACCGAAATAGAAGTTTGTCAATCAGAGCAGAGAAGCAGAAACTGACCAAACTGAACGGAAGTCTTAAGTCAGAACAAAGCAAACCACAAACTCAGAAGTCCAGATCAGAAGCTTAATCAAAACAGAGGTGGGACACTAGACACCAGCTGACACATCAGAAGGACTCACATAACGTCCTATGGATCCGAAGATCCCACAACAGAAGCCGTAGAGACAGCTATGGACCCGTCGGTCACTAAACATCCAAGGGACCCTGAGAGATAGAACAGAAGGAACCCAAGGGAATAACAGAAGGAATTCCTGCACAGCATGCTACGGGACAGCCAGACCCGACTATCCAAGGCTCAGAAGCTAAACATCTAAGTCCCAAAACAGAAGCTTTACAAAACGAAGCAGAAGCCTTTAACAGAATAGAACAGAGGGCCAAAGCACATCAAACGGATCATAATCCTTACCAAAACAAAAGTCATACACTGACTAGCAAACACGAATAGCAAACGGAAGCGTAAAAGCTCAAACCCCTCTTTCAGAGCAAATCAGAGTTCAAAGGCTTATCTAAGACTTTCAAATTAAAGTACACATATACAGTGCTAAAACATATCAGAACAGATAGTACTCGAAAAGAGGAATCCAACGCCGCAAACGGCACTCAAAATGGAGCCCAGACGAAGAAGTTATGCTAAAACAAAGGCCGGTCCGAACATGCGTCCGACCTTGCATGTTCGGACCTAATTCGAGAGTCTGAAAATCCTCCGACGTATGATGTCCGAACTTCAATGTTCGGACACATGTTGACATACCGAAAACTGCAAAATCACTTACGGAAAACAGCCAGAACCAAGCCACAAATCCCCCACAAAACATACATAATTTATAGTAGCAAATTAGCCAATCAAAAACACATTCCCATGGGGTTTTAACGCATCAAACGCACATCAAAATCAACCAAAAAATCATCACAAATCAAAGAGTTAAATCAATCATATACGAAGAACAAACAAAATCAGAAATCCCCATGGACGAACACACACAACCGAATCCATTCACCACCTACCTCACATCCGACGCTAAGCCATCTCTGTAGACTCTACAATCTGCTCCACTCGAATTACATCCCAAAATCACAAACGCTCGCACAAATCGAAGAGGACCAACATCGAAGGAAGAAGCAAGGAACTTGACCGACGAACAGCAATGCACACTCGGACTGTACGGATTGGAATCATCGATGCAGAAGTTAGACACCAGACTAATTAATTTGCAAGATTGAGGAATTGTGAAGAAGAGAGCAAGGGAGGGGAAGTTTCTGCAGAACGAGAGTTGAGAGGAGGAGGAAGAAAACTGTCGAGAGGGATGATCGAGAAATAAAAATGAGAGAGAATAATAAATCAGAGTTAGGATATCTAAAAAGAATTTAGTTTTCTAACTCTCCAACTCCCTAATTAGTAACAAGTCCAAAAAGGACAAGATTAACCCTCCTTTCTTCTAACTTAGGAATTATATCGTTGATGACATAATCCCACTAAAATAAGATGAGAAAGTTATAAAACTCCCTTGCGAATTTGAAACCAGATGAAATAAAATAGAAAAAAAACTGGGGCATAACATGGGGGTTTTGTTTTACACTTTGAACTAGCTTGTTTTGATCACCAAGGACTAGTAGAGGTCCTCTTTGATTCATACCCAAGTCTATCTTGAGACTTAAAGGTAATCATCCACTTTTAAGCTTTAAAACACACATTATGACCTAAGAATTAGTTCGATGAGTTTAGGCATATTGCTTAGTACTCATTAGATTATTTGAATGTGAATTAGAACATTAGCAAGGGAATTAAATTTCATTGCCGAAAGTCAAGCAAGAAAATCCAAGGAGAAAAGTGTGAAAAGCTTGGAAAAACAAGGTAAATGTTTTACCTCAAGGTGGTTTATTGTTTAAGGGGTGGTATTTGGATAAGTACTAAATGTAGCTTAAAGCTTACATTAAGTAATGGGTTATATAACCTAGGGAAAAGAATTTGAACAAGCTTGTGAACTTGTGACTAAGGAGCCAATGGGAAATGATTTAGTAAGATAAGTATAAGGTGAATTATGAGAACACTTATATTGCTATGGGAGCATTGTTGTGTGTATTTGCAGGTTGAAAGCTATTATTGTGGAAATTCAGTGTTTAAGTTTAAGTCATTTAAGGGCCTAAGAGCCATGTCATTTAAGAGCCTTAATGCTATGAAATTAAGATTATTGCACTATATTGAGTTTGTTATGAATGGGTAGATTTGGGTGAGAAAATGTGATGAGAAAGGATTTGATGTGTGTGAGATGATTGAATGAGAAAAACCATGCATATGGGCATGATAATATACTAGAGGAGCTATGGCGGAATTTGAGTAGAAAACAAAGTGTTTAAGTGGTTGTTGTGAATTAAAATGACCTAGGATTTACTAGGAGTCATTAAAGGAAATTGAGTGAAAAAGAGTTAACAAAGGTAATCTTGAGGATTAGAATGACCTAGAGTTGTCTAGGAGGAATTAGAGGTTAGGTGGGTGTATTAATCACACCAAAATCATGGTATGAGGAATGTTAAGACTTAAGCAAAAATCTGGAGGAAATGATGTATAATTTTTAAGATGATTTAGGTATGAACTAGAGAATATAACAATGAGAATTTTTGGGTAGCTTGTGTAAGTGGTGAAGATGCTAGTAGTGGATTAATAAGGTTATAGTTTGGATGGTAATGAGTGGACTTGGGTGATGGAGGTGAAAAACTATAAGAGAATGTGGTAAGTTGTCACGGGGATGACTAGGAATGTATAAAAGTGTATGATCATGAGAATGGTGAGTAAATTGAGTAAAGGAGATGGAAATGTCTAAGGAGGGTGTAGCATGGTCAAGGTAAATGAAGAACAATGTTAAGGTATTAAGAGGATGGAAAGAACTGTATAGGTATGTTCAAGTTTAGGAGTGATGAGTAACAAATGGAAAGGAGAGAAATTTGTGCATGGAGATGCAAGATAACCTTGGAAAGCTTAGCAAAGGAAAGATGGATGAATAATGATGTTTGAGGAGTAGTTATATTGGTTGAAAGGAAGCACTTTGATTAGTTGAAGTTTTAGGCAAAAATTTACATGTTGGAAGTGTAAGGAATTAAGTTATATGTGTTAACAATTTAGTAAGAACTTGAGTAAATGATCAAGGAATTTGGAGGTGAGTTAATCCATGAGTTAGGAGGATTTTAAGTGCTAAAATGGTGTTAGAACATGTGTGAATACATGGGGAAATATTAGAAGAAGATTGGACAAAGGAACAAGTGGAGAATTAAGTTCAAAACTGTAAAATTTAACAGTTTAAAGTGTGGTCCGGGACTTGGTCCTTGGATAAAGTCCCGGACCAGCACCAAAAACCAGCCGAGAATCTGCTTCAGAGGTGGTCTAGGACCTAGGCTAGGTACAAAGACCCGGACCACCCCATAAAATGTAACCGAGAGTAATCAGACACATTGGTCCGGGACCTTAGGTCCGGACCATGTCCCGGACCAGTACAAAATGTGCTTTAAAAGTTGTTTTATGGATGGGAATGAATGGGAATGGTTAGGTAATGTTAGTATATGATTGTAAGGGGTTCTTGGTGACATTTTAAGGTCATTAAGAGTGTGAATAAGTGTGAGAAATAATGAGAAGTGAACAACTTATGTGATTAAGCTTGAACTACAATGAATAAGTAGTTATTAGTTGGAAAATGTTAGTGAAGGTATGAGTTAGGTTAATCAAAAGAAATTAACCACCCGGTTCGATGAATGTTTTAGGGTTTGATTAAGACGAACTCTGGAGGAGATTAGACAACCGAACGACCAACGGTGAACGGTATGGTTTTCTTGTAGCCTGCTTGCTAACGAGGTGTCCCTCGGCTTGTGTGCTATTTGTTTATGTGTGCCGACTAAACAAGATAAAGCATGCAACCGGAATATTATGTTTGTTATGTGATTGTGATGCACTAACACAACTTACCTTGAGAACTTACTAACAATGCTTAGTAAAGAATTGTGTGAGAATAAGGAACACTCCCGAATATTGTTTTATTAGTAACCGAAAGAGGTTAACTAACAAACATTGACTTGAGACTTCTACTAATTAGAACTTGGGGGGAGTGAGGAATCCGGAATGGTACCGGCACATGTGTATTGGGGGAGGTCGGTATCCTTATCAGATACCGTCTTCCAAATATGACTTGTCTTCGGACTCGTCGCCTAGAGTCGACATATAGACTCGACCTCCTCGGACTTCTTGTTTTAGGAGGGACGCATACTGAGATGGTGTGGTGGGATCTACCTAAATCCCAACTAATTTTAGCAAGTATTGTTTATGTAAACCAATGGAGCTGATAACTCATTGGTTACGGTTACTTGACCCGGCAAGATAAACAATGAATTAAGGAACAACCATTCTAATTAAAGAACGGTTGACTTAATTGAGATAAGAACTGAGATAAGATTTGAGATAAGGTTTGAGATAAAGTACAACCAATTCTAATTAAAAAACGGTTGGTACATAAGACTGAGGTGCGTTAGTTAGGACTTCCGGTGTTTACCGGATATCCATAGTACCTAAACCCGCCCTCCACATCCCTTGCTTGAATTACGGGGAACAAACGCCAGAGAGAAGAAAGCCTTCTCTTACTAGGGGAAACCCGATCTGGCAGTTAGATAACATTAAGCAATACGAGAAACGCATCGTTATACAACAGTTTACGAAAACTTGGAGGTTTTAATTGGAGTGCAATAGTGAAATAGCCGCTGCCAACGGAATTCTACCAATAAGAGAACGGTAATTACCGGCAACATGGGTCGACATGCTACGCAGTCAAGTTACCCCGCCATACCAATGATAAGAAAAGCACTACGAGTGCAATGGAGAGGAAAAGATAAGCGACATGAGTACCGGACAGTGGTCCGAATGAGCATAGCAGGTGGGGTAATACAAAGCATGATAATTAAGACTACCGGAAAGTCCAATTAGAAACGGGAACTCCAAACCCCATACAATGAGAAAGGTTACAAAACTTGACCGACATAGCGCATACGACCATGAAAACACATATGAATTCTATTCCGAAGTAGGACTACGACGACGTAGTGCCTAAAGGAGAATCATAACTTAGTGACCCCGACATAATATATGGAAACGGAAGCGAGGATTAAGGCATAAGTGAATAACAAGGGGTTCCCTCAAAAAGAGGAACACCCTGATAAGTGACAGTACTGTCAAACAAACAGAAAACTGCCGGACGGTCAGTTATCCAAAATAAGAGAACATCCAAGGAGTCCCGAGGACTACCAATTACGAGGAGCTTAAGAGAAACTACCACTACGAGGTACACGTTACCGATAGCCCATCTTGCATGGCGCACTTGCCATAGCAAGTGCTGCCACGATTAAGCTATACGGGAAGCCATTATGGCAAGTATTAGAGCGCTACAGCTATGATGGGTATTAATACCGGATTACAAATCCACAAGAACTGGAGCATAAGACCTTGAAAAGGCCTGACCATGATGAGATGAGTCGACACTCCAGTCAGCAGGGAGCTGAACTTGGACAGCATACTAAACGATATGAAATTTTTGCAACAGTACAACCTACTACAACAACAACCGACAACACGGGTAAGAACACCAATCCGAACCTCGAAGAGAGGACCCTAAGAGACCGCTCAGTAATCTGAGCAAAACACTACATAAGTAATAACATACAAGGGATGTATTATGGGATACAATGGAGATAGTCGACATAAAAACCTTCAACAAGAACGGGATAAGACTCGCAGAATGACCACTAAGAATACCAGTAACAAATATTTATTCATTGAAGATGTTGGTAAACCCCAAAAACAGGGACAGAGGAAGTGAACTTAAGCTATATCCACCAAGGATCAAAGATTTACAACCCTGAAAGAGAAAAACTCAGAGGACTGCCCCACAGAGCGGGCATAGTCGAGCCGAGCAAACAATGAACGACAGTTAGCATTGTTTGCCTAACTCATTAACACCCAAGTATGATTAATCATCAACGGGTGGCGTAGTCAACGAGAGTTGAACGAAGCGTTAAGATGGAAGCACATGATAACCTGGATAAATATCCAACTTAGACACTAAGTAACCTTAGATCACCTGAATAAAATTCCATAGCAGGAAGCAGGATGCAGCAACTTACCATGAAACCCGGTACTACATTTAAGATGTAACTTAATAGTGGATAGTGTTTAAAGAATCATAAACTTATAAGGATAACCTATGGATGAGTAAGAGTACAGTAGTGAACCAAGCACCAGTTTCCACTTAAGAAAATTAAGCACTAAGAGCTTACGAGCCAAGGATGTTAACCACATCCGAGCCTGAGGCACAGGAAGACATAAGGGGGCTTATTTAAGCCATGAACGAACTACAATTCGTAGATATGAACGGTTACAAACCTATAACTTTGATTTTGGAAGAATTGCCAGGAAAGGGCACCAATGAGAATATTGAGATAATGCTATTGACAGGGGTGAAGAACGAACCATTCCTTTAGGGTGGGGATACCTCTCCTTGTTGTGAGGCCATGAGTGGAATAAACCCCTCAATAAGGGCTTTCACTTGTTAGAGATAGAATAATTTTTGTTAGAGAATGGAAACTATAAACCTTGAAATTACCTTAGAACATTCCAGTTACACATAAATAATAAGGAAGACTGCAGAGACAGACCTCATATCCAACACCCAGGATTAAGAATCAGTAATCGTCAGAGATAAACATTGTGAGTGCACAGTATGGCACGTCAAGTGACCAACGCTCAGAAGAGCTTGTGATTCAACGAATGACTTCTTCAGTAACCGGTGAAATCATGGTAAATAACATCATAAGGGATGGAAGAACGTGAGAGAGACTAACCTACATACGAACCTGAAATTGAAGCGAAACACCTTCATACTAAGAGAACAATTTTATGGTATGGTAATCGCCATACACCCAGAATTGGGGAACCCCGGACGTGTTTACATCAGGAAGAGATTGAGTATAAGACAAGATGTTAAAATAAATGATTAAGTAGTTGCACAATCAATGGGAAACAGAATAAAGGCGAGCTACCACGGTAGTAGAAGCCATAGAACAATACTGGTATAAGGGGGTTAAGTCATGGTGCGCAGTAAAGCGACCATTATGTATAAGCCGTCAAATATTGACACTGAGGCAATTAGATTTATGAGCTGAAACCAATATGAGTAAGGAAATAAGATGAAAGATGAACTATGCATTGACGCCACTAGTCTAGGCCATGCGGGGTAAGATTTCACAGGAAGCACACTACTCATTCCTTAAGGAACTGGAAGTGCATTCCTAGTAGATCAAAATATGAGAAACAAGATAAGAGGCTCTATGGAAAGAGACCTCAGTTACTAAGATATCGAGTCAGTACGAAATACAGAAAGGAGCTAGAGCATACCATACCCAAGATCACAATAGATGGATTTCCCTTGATTAAGTTCAAGAAGAACAATAAGTGTTATCATGGAACGATGAAGAGGAGATCGACAATAGAATGCTTCATAATTAGCAATAGCTAAACGTGGGACGGACACTACAAGTTTACTAAAACGAGACGTGGGACGACTGCACCCCACAGGGCTTGCAGGCCTGACAGGCTCATTTATGAGTTAGTCGGGTAAGTAGTAATGTATCAGAAAGGTACCCCATGCATGTAGACGAGTGGTGTAAGGAACACGGGAAGTAGTCGACTCCATACCACGGTCAACGACGCAAGATCAGACAAGAGCAGCGACTACCACACGCAGTTGAAGAGAAGGAAGTTAGTTGAACCAATGACACAAAGGAATCAGAGAACAAATAATTAAGAATTATGAAGTACGAAGAGCACGGATGATTAAGTACGAACATTGGACATGTCTTAAGACGTTAGAGATTAAACTGTAAAGCGCAATAAGCACTAAACAGTAGTTTCAGATTAAGAATCATCCTCAGACCAAAGGTCATTTGGAAAGAATAATTTAGACACTTGAGAGAACACTAAGAATATGAACGTTAGATCTCCAGGGAGACTGGATAGATGAGTTACAACTCATTAAGGTCGTGTATAATTAAAGACAACACGCGTCCATTGAGAGACCAATATTTCTAAACCGTAAGGAGGCACAAGAATATACAATACATTAAGAGGATAAGAAAGGCAAACTAAGCCTAAGGTTATCAGAGTCGCGCAGCAGAAGCTAGCAGACCGGTACCTTAAAAGTTTCATATACCTAATGAACGGGAAAGGAACGATGTACCGCACATCTTCCAGTTGGATAAATATATGACTTATCTGTAACGCCCCTATTTAACATAATTGCAGCGGAAATAAAATACTAAAGGCGTTAACAGACCATCGGGTTCCAAACACTCGGTACCAACCTCACCAATTACAACCATTACAATTATCTAAGTTACGGTCTGAACTCAAGAAAACAACGTAAACTAAACTGAACGTAAAACAAAATAACTCTCCACAGTTCCTAATTCCCATCCCAATCACTCATGCTCTTCGTGGCCACCTGTATAAACAATTTCGTACCTGCAAGATGAAACCAAGCAGCCCACCCCGAGAGGGGTGAGTCAGTTCCCTGGAATGGAACTGGTACAATTCTCTAACACGATAAATTAAAACATAGTTCTTCAAATAAGACAGTAACATGAAAACAAACCCTCAGAAGTAAACAGAAGGAAAAGCACTTCAAAACAATCAAGTTCTAGAGAAAAGAGAACAAGGCAAGGATAGAGACAAAGAACTTTAAAATCAAGTCAATCACTCAAGAAGTCACACCATATAGTTAGTAAGTATCCATTATTGATGTTAGAACCAATTCTGGTTAAGAAGAGAAAGACTCAGGTAGTCACAAAGGACTAGGAACGAAAAGATAGATCCAAGAACCAACAACTCAAGAGTGGAATAAACCAATTGGGAGAGATGGCCCCCACCGCCAGATATCAATGTCCATATGGACGAGGGATATACAGCCCCCTGCTGTCAAATATAAATGTCCTGGTGGACGAGGGATATACAGCCCCCTGCTGTCTGATATAAATGTCCTTGTGGACGAGGGATATACAGCCCCCTGCTGTTACCGACCCGTTCTCAGTCATCGGTGAAGACGCGCGCACGTCACAACAAAAGACTCAGCTCATGGATGAAACAATATCCGGAGTCAAAGGAAGAATTACCAAGATTGTCCTTTTCCATATTCTCACTAGATCATTAACTGCACCAGAGCAATACCAAACACTCAGTCCTACAGAGTGCAGAAGCGTAAACCCTAGGCAATTAATGTCTAATGAACCAACCCAAATAGAAGGAACCAATCAACCATGTAAGTTCCACAATCAAGGCTCAGTTAGTCACCTCAAGCTGAGTTAGTCACACAAACAGTTTCCTTTTGAAATTCATTTAAGCTCAGTTAGTGTTTTTCAAAACATTCCATAAAGTCCGTCAGCAGAAGTATCTGAGTACGAGAAATCGTACCTGGATGTGTAGAAGCAGTAACCAAACTTGATAATGTGAACTTCCACTATTCACCTATATTTAAGGTGTTCCAAGTATTGATTAGTTAAGGAACTATAACGCTAAATGACTTTCATTCTTACTGGTTTATAGTTTCGGGTTACACTTACTCTCTCTTAAGGATCTAGGCTAGATCTCGTTAACTAAATCTTCATTAGGCCCATTTCATTTAATCTGGAATGATTTAGGGTTTAACCCTGAGAGTGGCCCAACTCTCTGAATCGTTTAAGTGGGCTTTTGGAGTTCATAGACTTGGGCCAGTAGGTTAGCCCAAGACCGTGTTACGTTTACGCCGTTTACTGGGAAGGTTCTGTTAGAATGGTGCCGCTTTTGCCGGCTTGTGCTTCGGTGAGGATACTCAGGTTACCTTCGGTACCGAGCCCACAACCTATTGATTCATAAGATAATAAGTAACGATGGTGGAATGCAAGTGGAATCTTAATAACCAACACTACTTTTATTGAATAACCAACCATCATACATACTGTGTCTCTAATACACGTTACTACTGGATTACATGCTACTACAAGATTAATACTTTCTAAAGGTAAGGTTCAGGCGTCCTGGTTTCATGTGTGGGGCATTGATTATTGCCAGTGGTGCCGTATTCAGCTTGATCTTCTTGATCCCGTGATACATCAACCTTGATTTTCCACCCATGATTAGAACATCTCCTAATCTCAATACCAATTTCTCTGCGAGGTCCACACGCTTCTGCTCGCTATACAAGAATACGACATCATCACCAATGGACCAAGACACTATGGGCACTCCTAGTTCAAGACATTCCGTCGTCTCGTTCTTATCTTGGTGTAAGCCAAGTCGTCCTTCTTTCTCATAGAAGTTGACGATACATAGATCTGCTTCAAGTTCAGGGATTGGTTCATCTTCTTACTGTTGTGCGGTTTCTACAGCTTGTGTGACAAGCGTTTGGTACTCAGTGGGTATTGATGGAGGTGTTGCTCCGTCTCCTGTTCGCGTCATTTGGTATGTCTTGGTATAAGGGTTCCAATCCTTTCCCAAGCACATCATCTTCAGCTTCATGGTTGCTCCACCGGGGAATTCGGGTGTATAAAATCCTCCTGGACCCATTCCTAACTCGTTGCATCGTCGGATAATTGAAACTTGTGCTTCAGGTGTCAGGTATCCTTTTAATAAGATCATACCTGGGCGGATAACCTGACACTGCTCGTCAGTGAAGTGGTGATGTCGGTTTCTTTATAAAGTGGGTTGAAAGGTATTGGGTAACAGATACTGAATTTCCCTAAGGTGGTAAATTTCATCTAATGTGAGTTCTAGGCTCACTAATTCATTTCATGCTCAATACATACTTCAATTCTATTTACTCATGTTCAAATTCATACTTCAAGTACTTACGCATTCATGCATCCATTCATACAATTACTTCAATACTTAGACATGCTCTTCAAGGATTAAAGGTTATGGTTAATACCTAGGCCGGACTTAGTCCCGGTCCCATCACGGTCAATGATGTGCAAGACCGGCTGTCTCTGCGGTGCGCCCTTATGCGGACCTCGGGACCCCTGTCCCTGTGAGGTGTGCTGGGCCTGAGCATCGCCAGATGCAACCTCCTTGCCTTCACGCTGCTTGTAGCCCTGATAGTTGCCTTTGGCCTTCGGGTTTTCTGGGCATGCATTGGCACGGTGCCCCGGTTTCTGGCAGTTGTAGCAGCGGATCTCCCTTCCTTGGCAATCGGTGCCGGGATGATCCTTGTTGCAGTTTCGGCACACATAGCTGCGAACATCATTCTGGCTCTTGCCATGGCCAAATCCAGAACCTATAGCTTCCAAGTTAGCGAGGTTCGGTATACTTACATTGCTCCATATACATACTAATTCACAACTGTACTAATTCAATTTCGGTTTCTTACCCTTGTAGGGCTGAGACCTCAGTGGCTTCGCTGCCACTGGTGTAGTGTGTAGGCAAGCTGTAACGGCTCAGCTGCCTTGCCCTTCTCAGCATGGGCACTGCCGTCTCTAGAGGTGTTCTTCTGGTTTTGATGGGAGTACTTCCCCTTCTTCTTCTTCCAGGGTTTGTTCTGGGTTTGCTCATCGGAGGTGTTGCCCTTGCTGCTCACCTTGCGCTTAAGCGCTTGCTCTTCATCTCTCAACTGGCAGGTGATCTCAACTCGAGATGCAGCGTGGTAACACTCCTGAATTATTCGGCCATTAGATTACACTTTTACATATGGGAATACTAATTCACATTGCACATGGCTTTTAAGGGTTCAACGTTGTTTACCTGAAGGGAGGTAAACCGTGCGAAGCCCATGCCATACCGGAGTCGATGGCTCAATCCGCCGTAGAAGCGGTCGACCAAGACTTGGCCGGTATACCCTAGGTCGGGTAGAAGTCTGAGAATGGAGGTAAAGGTACGGTAATACTCATCAACCGTCATCTTCTCCGTCATCTTTAAGGCATCGAGCTCAAGCCGTTTCTTGGTCTTGACATGCTCGGGATAGTATTTAGATCGGAGGAGAGAGGTGAATGCTTCCCAAACGAATGCAGGGTCGGCTACGTGCTCGGCCTTGACGAGCTTCCACCAGTCCATAGCCGCGTCCTTGAGATAGTACGCAGCTATCCTCACTCGAACTCCAGCAGGAGCCTCAAGTGTCTCGAATGCCGTCTCCATCTCGGAGATATAGGCCTCGAGTTTGGCGGGGTCGCTCTCGCCTCTAAAGCATGGAGGTCGAAGGTCGGCGACTGCCTTTACCCAATTGGTCTCACGGGGATGAGGTGGGTCGGGCTGTTGCTGTTGTTGTTGCTGTTGAGTTTGCTACGTTTGTTGTACAGCGGTGATTACTTGTGGTAGCATCTGTGCTACGTGGCGACGACGATTTCAGCTATCGTCTGCGCGCCCGGTCCATCAGATGTCTCGCCCCTAGGTCGGCCTTGACCTCGTCCTGACATCTGAACAAGTGTGGATTACATTAGATACAGTGACACTATGACCATATGGTCTTCATTTAAACAATGGTATCGTCTACAAGGACGTTAGGGGTATCCGTTATTGCTAACGGTAATTCCTAGTTAGGTTTCTAATTCTCCGTTGTAAAATGGTTTATAACCTAACTCGGTAATCACTACACTCGGTATTCTAATCATCAGAGCGAAGTCTCGCTCTGATACCACTTTTTGTAACACCCAAACCGCTAATCCTTCCATTATCCTCTAACCGTTCCCATAATTACCTTACTCGCAGCGGAATACTTACTTACTCCCGGCGGGTGATACAACGCCGTTAGCCATTCCAAGACTAACAAGGCTACTACTACTTACTGTCACGGTCTGACGATTAGAATATACCAGTTACACAATACTTACTTCATAACACCAAATACTTACTTACACTTTGATTACCGAGTATCCAAAATATATGAATTACATTCCAAGACTATTCCCAAAAATTAAGAGTTTGTACAACTACTCCTTTCTATTTAATCATAATTCATTATCCCAAAAGGTGTACCACATGGTACATCGGCTACTCAAAAGGCCTTAGCCGTGTACAACTCGGTACACCGTTCCAATCTACTATCTAACCCAAAAAGAATTCATTCCGGTCCTTACTCGACCGTCACGCCTCGCGGGTACCTGTAGAATAAAAACATCGCCCCAAGGGGCTCAGCTTACGCTGCATATGATAACCGCATACCCCGCGTACTAGCGAGGGTACGCCAACTATTTGGTCGAATACATGCGGTTCGTTTCATTCATACATACATACATGCTTTATACAATACAATTCGATACATTCATTACACAAGGCATACATACATTCAATCCATGCAAGGAAGACGTTACAAGTCAACCATTCATACTTACCGAATACTCACCGCAATACGGAGATACGCTTCTCCAATTCATACATAAGTCTTGTTAGCTTCATTACACACCCGGGTTAATCGGGTGTTCAATACTCTTTTACTCAAGGTCAATGACTTACAATAGTCAAGACCAATACTCATACAATACTTTACTGACCTCCGGGCAGGGACTACTACATCCCACCACCGGGCTTTAGGGTGGCCCACTAATCCAGGATGCTACCCATTAAAGGGGTTTGGTCCATGGAAAAGATTACAGCCAGGATTCGGATCCAACCTCTTGTGTTTCCTTATCCTCACGCGTGGCCGAAACTATATCGGACTTCTACTCATTCCATTTACTCATTACTCATGTTAGGAGTTAGATTGTTAGGAATTAGTAGAAGTCATCACTTCCTTTCCATACATCAATACAATACACAAGTACTCATCATATACACATACACTTCATTCTCATTCATTCATTTCATGAATTATACAAACTAAATGTTCAAGATAATACCACAAGAACAATATAGTTCAAACACAATTAAGTGCAATAAGGGTCCGGTTCGTGCATTTATCTTATTTGAGTGATCACATAAGCACACAAATCGGGGTAACCAAGTTAGGATACAGGGCATGAAGAAATCATACCATTCGCCGTCGTATTCGTACTACCGGGTTCCTTCGGTGTTCAACTATTTGATTCCTATACATACGTGAAGTTATATGATCAATGCTCTATTATTGATTCAACTTATTCCTTCATTAATACTCCTAATGTATACTTACTACTTCTTTACATTCATACTTGATTACAAAAACCATTCTTTTCTTATTACTTCATAAATTTGTTTTCGTACTCATGTGTATACTTTCTTACCTTTACTACTTCATTAATGGTGCACTACTACGTATATATGCATATATATATATATATATATACATACATATGATTACTATAATCATATAATAAAACTTTTTTTTTGTTTTGACTCGACGACCTTACCCAGGGTCGGACCCAAGGTCGGTCGAAGTCAGTAAGTTTCGTTAAGGCAAAATTCTAGGCTCGACCGACCTTGCAAGTCCGGTCCCCAAGGTCGGTCCATTCCAGTAAGTTTCCAGATTCAATATTATGTCTCGACCGACCTTGCCAAGTCCGGTCCCAAGGTCGGTCCATTCCAGTGAGTTACATACGTGAAAATTTCAGGCCGACCGACCTTGCAAGTCCGGTCCCAAGGTCGGTCCATTCCAGTGTGTTCTGGGTTCGAGTTCTGGAGTCGACCGACCTTGCCTAAGTTCGGTCCCAAGGTCGGTCCATTCCAGTAGACTTCTGACCTTCACAAAATTCGACTCGACCGACCTTGCAAGTTCGGTCCCCAAGGTCAGTCGAAGTCAGAAGACTTCCCGTCTTTGTATTTTAAGGCTCGACCGACCTTGCAAGTTCGGTCCCAAGGTCGGTCCAGCCCAGTACTTCAGTTTTAAAATCTGTTTTTGGTGTTTTACTTTCCCATTGCTTCCCCAATCCTTACCAATTCATTCCCTACATGTTTACACCCAATTTAATGCTCTAAATCACCTTAATTCATCCACCAAATCCCTTATTCAATCTTAGATTTACTTACACAATTTCTTTCCTCACTTCTTTTCAACACTTGCATCAGTTTTTACTCCTCACTTGCTATAGATTTTTAAACTCTCTTTTACCTCTCAATGCTTCTTCAACTAATTCCACTCCTAGCATTCTAAATACATTAACTCACATCCTAGTTCCATCCATTAATAAGCTCCTTTCCAAATCTGTTTCAAGATACTAAACTACTCATTTTAAACTCTCCAAATGTACCTAGTTATTGTCTAGGTTATTACCTCTCTTTAAATACAACTAAGTCCTCAATTTCTAGACAAATTTGGACATAGTCTCCCCTATAATTTTGACATAGCCCACACATTATTTCAGCTCACAAATTGATCATTCCTACACCTGTTTAACCAATGCATTATACTCACATTTCAACTTCACTACAACACAATAAAATTCCTGCACATACACATTCACTACCCAAGGTTTCCCAAGCTTTTAACTTCATTTAAAAACTTCAAAACTATTACATTACCTTTCCTCATTACACTACAACATTCTCATTACTCATTACCAAATACATAACTCATTTCAATGCTTAAAAACGGTTACATTACTCAATACCAAACTAGTTCAAGGTAAGAGTAATTACCTTGTCTTACTAGTTTTCTTTCTTTCCTTTCCTTCTCTTCTTTCCTTTTCCTTTCTTCTCTTGTTCTTGGTTTTTTTCAAGAGATGGGCATGCTACAACCACCATACCGATACACACAAACACTTAGTATCCATGTTAACTAACCCTAGAATTTAGATGTTTTTAGGGTTTAGGAAAAGCTATTACCTTCCAACCAATGAGTGAGGCTTGACTAGCAAGAGAACAAGATTCCTAGCCCAAGGAAGAAGCCAAAATCGGCTGGAGCAACAAGGAACAAGGCATTCAAAATCTGAAATTCTCATAATGCAAACAAGGGCTAGAAATGATGGATTTTTGAATTTCTTTTTACCTCAAAACCTTAAGGTGAAGGAGGAGCTTCAAATGGTGGACTCAAATCTTCAAATGGCTTCCACCCATGAAAACGAAATTGGAGCTTTTGGACTTTTGAAAAGAGGAAGATGTTCTCCTTTGCAAGGGGATTCCAATGGTACAGTTTTTATTGCATTTGGAGGAGTTTTGAGCCTTCAAAAATGGGGAGAGAAGAAGAGGGCTGTAAGGAGCTTACAAAATCGCCATGGCAAGCTTGAGGAAGAAGAAGGAAGTCGGAGGGAGGGAGTGCTTTACGTGAGAGAGGGCTGAGTTGTGAGGAGAGAGAATTTTATTTTACTTTTGTACTTATTTTCTTTGTCCTTTAGTGAATTAGGAACAATAAAGAGAGGGAGAGAGGGACTAGTTAGCCGGCCCACACACATCCACCCTACATATTTTTGACTTTTATTTACAAAAGTGGACACATTAGTTTTGTTTTATTACAGTTTACACCCCACAACTTCTCGTTTTTACAATTTTCACTAACCGGAACCCGTTTTTCCGGAATTTTCTCGTTTAATTAATTTTATTGGTTCCCAACCTTTATTACTGTTTATTAATGACTATTTGGTTGACCAAAATCATTACGAGTCTATTTGACTCGCTTAAAGTCGCGTTTTCCCGGTTTCCTCGAAAAACGCGCTTTAAGGTTCGTTTATGCTTTTAACCCATTTTAAAGGTCCGTTTTCTTCGGGATTTGTTCCCTCATGTTTATTTAAGCGTAATTAAGCCTCTAAAATGTTTATTAGCCTAATTAATCACTGTTTTTAATTATGGGTTATTTCATGTCGGTCTTACAATTCCACAATACAAATAATACAATTCCTTAAACAACTACCCATGCTTAATAACAACCCCGTCCTACTCTCGAGCGGTGATCAGCTTCCATGTACCTGGACAATAAAAACGGGTGCCCTAGGGGCTCAGCAAATTGCTGCATATGAAATTCGCATACCCCGCGTGCTAACGGGGGTACGCCGACTACTTTGGTCCGAGAACATGCGGTTCATTTTATTCAATCAACATGCTCACATGCAAGTATTCAACAAGTAATACAATAATAACCAACACACAAGTTTGTTAGTCATAATATATTACTATTAGGCCTTGAGGGTTTCTACCCCATTATGCCTTGGTTCCTTATTCATTATCTACCCGTTCTCGTGGGTTACTCTTACTCAAGTTCTTTTACTCTCAATCTCAAACAAGTTTTACAACCCTCAATCTCAAGGCTCAATACTCAAGTTACCAACTCAACTCTCAACTCTCTCAAGTTTCAACTCAATACTCAATTTCTACCTCAATCAAATTCTCAAATCAAATGCACATACCAATTTCTCAATACTCAAGGCATCTTTTAAGTCTTTGCCCACGACCTCCGGGCAAGGTCATACACAAGACCCACCACCGGGCTTACAAATACAAACAGAGCTATACACTTAGCTCCTCAAATACTCAAATGTCCGGTTCTCTACCGGACTACTCAAAATTCCCAAAACTCCTCCCTCGGAGTCTTATCACAATCTCTTAGATTAACCTAGAAGTATCTCTCTTGATACCCTCCATTAGCTTAGGGAATTCTCAATGTTTAGTATTCTAATATTTAAGGTTTTACCCAACTTATCGAATACCCTCATGTTCGGCACATTGTTCATTTTAGTCTGATCCTCTCATTGTGGGTCGACTATCGTTCTAAGGTGTTTGGTGATCCCTTACCACACTTTATTTTTCTCAAGGTTCACATCTTGAACATTTATCAATCCTCTAAATTGAGGTTCCTTATATACTTCACTATTATTTGTTTGTGGATTAAATCAATTCGGTTTCTCTAGCCGTTATCGGGAGTTTACTAATTCCCGTACAATTCTCTCACGTTCTAGTGAGTTCATAGGTTTGTGTTATCGTTTCTTGGTTTGATAGGTTTAGTGTGTTCCCACGTTTTCATTCATTCGCAACAAGACTCTTTCTACGAGTCACTACTAAAACAAGACTCAACTATGAGTCACACTACAGTGCACATTCAACATCAAGCACTTCATCCACAAACACACATTTCATGAATTATACAAACTTCAATGTAATAAACAATCCAACAAGGGCAACACAAACAAGCACAAGAAAATGCAAACAATCCGATTCGTGCATTTATCTTGTTAAGGTGATCACACAATCAAACAAGCACACAAATCAGAGTAACCAAGGTAGCATACGGGGCATGAGAAAATCATACCTTTCACGGGGTTTAACTTTACCGGGTCGCCTTATGTTCCTCGGTTTACTCTTGGTCCACTGATAATGTTTCAACATTGATATTAATATCAAGCTTATACGGTACGTAACTTACTACTCCCGTACTTACCCCGTTGTCCCGTTATACTTAGTTTTACTCTTGTCAATTTAAGTCCTTACTCCTCAATCATTTCTGACACTTGTTTATGCTTCTTAAGCCCTTTAAAAGTTACCAAACAACTCCTAAACAACTTCCAAAACCAATACCAATCAAACCCCCATCATTTAGACCCTTAAAAACACTCACGGCTGATTTCTGGGGGGGGTCTGGGACTTGGTAAGGACCCAAAGTCCCGGACCAACTGTAAACATAACTCTCGGCTAAAAAAAAATGGGTGGTCCGGGACCTTACATGGGGACTAGGTCCCGGACCAACTGCAGGGTGTAGTCTCGGCCTTATTTTGAGGGTGGTCCGGGACTTTGTCCAAGGACTAAGTTCTGGACCCTGCTAAAACCTTCTACATGTGTAATTTTCAACTCCAATTCAACCCTTAGTCCACATTAATCTTTCCCTAATCGCTCCACAACTTTTCTACATAAATAAACACCCTAAAACATGCTCTAAACCCCTTCAAATCATTGGTCCAATCTTTACTCAACTTCTTGCTCAAATTCACCAAATTTTCCATTCTCATTTTGCATCTTGCACACTTGTGCATTTCTAACTTCTCTTGGTGGTTTACAATCTTCTACCAACTTCACCAAATCCCTTATGACCTTTACAATTCATTCCTAGGCAAATGCATCATCTATACCCAAGTCCATCCTCCATTACCAAGTTTTGCACACCAACTCTTTTCTAGCATTTCTAAGCTCCTCATATGCTATTTGCTACAGATTTTTACATCTCACAAACCCATTATCGAATTACCATTTCAAGGCTATTAATCCACTCTACTCAACACTACAAACACCTAGGTTCTCCCATTCACCAAGTCATCTATAAACACTCATTTTCTACTAAAAATTTTGCCATAGTTTCCCCATAAACCTAACATGTCCAATTCCACCAATTTTCACTTTTTCAATCCTAAACTAGCCACACCTTTACAAGGGTCCTACCAGCACTCAAGCAATCAAAATTTACCAAAACCTCCTCAAACTACAATACCAATATATATATTCAAATCACTTGGCTCTAAGGCCCTTAATTCAAAACAACAATTTACCATTGCATAAACATAACCACATTCCTCTCCCAATTCTACTAACACACTCCAACTCATAATTCAGTTCAGATTTTATTTCCCAACCCACAATTCTAAAACATTTAGGGTAGTTATTGAGAGAGTATGGAACTCGTGCTCAGACAGAGGTTACAGAGAGAGTACCAAGTGTTCTATTGATGAAAAGCGTGCCCAATTACATAGCTTATGACTCTTATTTATAGGCTCCCCTATAGAGTATAACCGTTTCTGTTGGCCCACACCACTCTAGAATATTCTCAAATATACAAGGCTTTCCTATAATTTTACCCCTTTTGCCAATAATTACTCCTAATCTCTCGGAGAGGGCCTTGCTTCGCTTCGGAGGCAATTGTTCTTCCGCAGTCTGTCCGAAGTATGGCTCTCTCGTCTCTCGTCGCAAGGGTCCAAGCATTGGGGTCGGAAGGAGATTCGGTCGGAAGGAAACCCATCTGTTGTCTCCGCAGGCAGCATGTATCCTCCGCTTAGTTACTTGGTTATTACGCATGGTGGAACCCCACTTCATCAGTCCCACAAGATCTTTTCTTGCTCTGCAAGGAAAGATCTTTTTTGTTGTTGTTTTTTTTATAAAAAAAAAATCGGCGTTCTGCTCCACTCCTCCTAGTCCCCACAGACCTCTTTTTTTTAAAAAAAGAAAAGGAAAGAGGTCTTGAAATTGTTCCTTTCTGTTCGTATTCCTACCGTTGGAGGCCTAGCGGAGGCTCAGCAACGTGCCTCGCTTCAACTACCGCCTTCTCGCCTTCTGAAGCTACTTCCCTGACACATTTGCAGCAGTAGGCTATGATTACTTTTGGTAGAGCGTGCCCAACTTCCGCCTATTTAAGCCCATTCTCCTCCTTTCTTCTCTTCCCATTACTTTTTCAAACTTTTGAACTTCTTTGAGCTTTCTTGCGTTCTTTCTTCTTCTTCTCTTTGCTCCCCAATTCCCTGTTTTTCGTTCACTTGAATCTTTCAACTTTCTCTGTTCGTATTGGACTTGTCAAACCCAAGCTCTTCTGTCCTGGCGCCGGCGGGCTCGACACTTTTTACTGACGGGGAAAACTGCGTTTTTGAAGATTCTGCTGTCCTTCCGAAGATATCGGCGGGGACTACCCTCGCCAGGGCACCGGCTCCAGCCTTTCCGTGAAAGATTTGAAAAAACTTATGAAAGGTGTGCAAGTCCCACTGGGGTCGAAGATTCACGTGCCGGAGCCGAAGGCACATCCTTTTAACTACTTTGGGGATGGTTTCGTGGTGTATCGGGAGCATCTGCACCGTGGCCTGCGCTTTCCCCGGCACCCTTTTGTTCTTGGTTTCCTTTCACGCCGGCAATGTACTCTTGCCCACCTGAATCCCAACGCCTTAGGTTGTTTGCACGCCTTCCTCACCGTCTGTGCGGAGAACGACATTACTCCCGATGCGCGGGAGTTTGTAAATTTCTTTACAACCAGGGTGAACACCACTACTACGGAGGAGGACATCTCAGTCCTGGCCGTGTCCGGGTATTCCTTTTTCAAGCGTGTGAGCCTGGAGAGCGGCTGGTCCTCCAACTGGTTTGTTTTTTATCCACCGAGGGGGACTTTTATCGGAGTCTCCCACATCGGAGACATAGCTAAGGGCAGCTTGCCGCTCCGCTACCTTCCTCCGCAAATTCGTCTCCAATTGGAGACATACTTAAGAAGCTGAGTTCATCAGCGCTCCATCCCATCACCTTCTTCCTCTCCGAAGAGAAGTTAAACAAAACTCGGACGAAGATTGACCGTACGTGTTTTTCCTGTGTGTGCCTTCTTTCTTTGTTAGTTCTCGGATTTTTTCTCACTTTCTCCTTGTATCGCAGCTTTGTTCAATCAGGCGGAAAATTCTCCCTCCGGTACAACTGGGAGCTTGTTGATTATAGGGCCACCGAAGAGAAAAAAGGAGCCCTTCCTGCTCCTTCCGGAGGAAAAACTCGGAGTCCTTCCGGTAGCAAAACCACTGGTACTAAGAGGAAAGCCCCCGAAGGGCCCAAGAAAGTTGATCAGTCAAAAATAAAATTAGTACGAAGGGAAAAGCTTGTTACCGAAACTGGCTCCGCCGGTCCCCTGCCGCTGTTCCTTCGGAAACAGGTACTCCCGTGTCCACTCCCGCCTGCAGTCCAGGGTGGAGTTAAAAAAGATGTGGATTTAACTCCCATATCATCCCTCTTCCTTGATCTGCATGGCTTTTTTTGCGTTGATGAAGCTTTAACTCAAAATACCGATTCCATTTTTCCACCGGTATACCCTTCCGCGGCCTTTTCCCTTTTCGTTTTTACTTTGTATTTGCTCGATTACTTATGATTTTGCCTTTCGCAGCCACTGTTCCGCCCTCCGTAGACCCTGAGCCTGAACGGGTGCGCCGACCCATGCGCGGCGTCACAATAAGAGAAGGTGGAGTCCGGAGGGAAAAAAGTCTTGTGAGATTCTGCCCGGAAAGGGCAAAGGCATTGCTGAGGACCGTGCAGAGGGAAGCTCTTCCTCGGAGTCGTCCGACGCTCCTTCCAAGGGGCTCCTCAGTCCGGAGTCAGGAGCAAGCATGTAGGTGACAGATCTCTCCCCCTCCGCGAGCTGATCCCTTGGTCTGCGGTCCTTCCCCAAAACTGGACTGAGGCTATCACCGAGGAAACCCAATTCCTCATATTCCGTATGTTCACGGAATGGGGTACAAGACCCTCTGGTCTACCGCTGCGGAGACAGCCCAAAATGACAATGGCATTTTTGCCCCAGCCTCCCATCCGACTCCCTTAAAACAAAAACTCCGGATTGGGGAGGGAAGTTCTGACGCCATTGTCCGTCACTCTCTTCTGGAGAGAGAGGCTTTTGAGCGCCTCTGGAGTGCTTTAATTCAGGTTTGTCTTCTTATACGTGTTTATCTTGTATTACCCTTTGTTTTTGACTCTGACACTTTCGTTTCCTTTTAGGCCATGGCGATGGCCCAATGTGTTGAGACCCAGTCTCAGTACTCTTCCCAAGCCCTCTGTTCCCATGGGGCCCGTGTGGAGAGATACAAGAAGGCTCGATGAAGAGAAGGCCAAGGCCCAAGAAGTCCTTGCGCGAGCGGAGGCTCAATTTGAAGTCGAAAAGGCCGCCCTCCGGGAGGAACTCCAAGAAGCTGCCTCCGTCGATCAAGAGGATGCTATCAACAGGCTGCAGGCTTCTTTTGACGACTAGAAGCGGGTGTTGGAAGAGGAAGCTGAAGACGTTCGGAAGGTTGTTGAAGAGATCCGGAAATCTACCGAGGATCTCCGGTCTTCCTTCGAGTCAGAGTTGGAAAAAAAGAACCAACTCTTGCAAGAGGCTGAGGCTAAACAAAATGATCTCCAAGCCAACCTTGAATCGGAGATGCAAAAGCTTGCGCAAGCGAGCCTCCGAATTAAAGAGCTCGAGGAACGCTGGAAGCACAGAAGAAAAAGGCTTCCGGTAATCTTCATATTATCGAAAGCTTCCATTTTTCCTTTCTTTCATATTATTCTGTTAATCCTTTGTATTCTACACAGAAAACCCAAGTCCTTCGTCGGAGGCTGCCAGAAGTTCCGACTTTTGACTTAAGAAGGTGTCCGGCCTTAAAGCTCATTAATCACTTCGGAGTCGGAGAGGGAACGATACGGAGCCTTGCCTTGTCCTACGAGAGCCAGGCTGCGAAGTTAAAGGGGGTTCTCAAAGAGACGCAGTCGAAACTCCAAACGAAGGACCGTACTGTCTCAGGCCTTAAAGAGACACTCTCTTCTCAATGCCGAAAACTTGCTGGGGAGGGCCAACGAATTGTATCGGAGTTCTTCTCCGAGAAGCAACAATCCGTGGACGAAGCCCTTTATGAAAGTTTAGAGTTTGAGGCTCTTGCTCGCTCCACCGGATATCACGAAGAGCTGGCGAGGTTCTCACGACCCGCAGGGAACACGTGCTTTGCCCCGTCTTTTATGGGATCAGCCATTGCGCGGGCCCGGATGATGCTGCTCTTACTCCGGTAGGCGAGAACAAGGAAGACTCCGGAGGAAGCACCTCAACCCCTCAGAAGCGGACACAAGAATCCGAGAAGCTTGCGGAAGATCTTGCAGGGCCTGCATCATAGACTTTATTTTTTGTTATAGTTTTGTTATAGTCATCATACACTTTGTTCCGGAGTACTTTTGTTTTGTGAATGACATCCTCCTTTTTATAATAGATCAACCAGACCTTTCGGGCATGACCGGAGCGACCGGTCTCCCGAAAGTTGAAGACTTTTGCTAATGTGGAATCTTTAAACTGCCTTTCACTTTTTTGCGAAGATTTCTTTTCGGTAACCTTTTAGTTACACTTTCACACTCTACCACTGTACACATGGTGAGATCGTCGATTTAACACTCTACCGACTTCGAGACGGTTAGATCGTCGGTTTAACACTCTACTGGCAGTAAGACAGCGAGATCGTCGGATGAAATACACTACCATCGTTGATGGTAGATCGTCGGATACAAAACACTCTACCATTGCTCATGGTGAGATCGTCGGTTACATTCTTTGTCTTTCTTTTCTTTTCTTGAAACTCTTTGTTCCTTGTCTTTGAGTAAGAGAAAATTATTTTTGCGATGTTTTTTGTTTTTGTCTGAAAAACATTATTACCGGAGAGTAAAACGTTTTGAAAACAAGACAACTGAGACCGTTAAGCAAAACGCTTATTGCTACTGCTTGCGAGTTCGTCGGACATCCGTATGAGATCATTCCTGTGTCTTTTATCAAACAATTCATTAACCTGCAACTGAGAAAAGATATTATACATAGAACTTCTTGAGGCATTCAGCGTGCCAGGAATGTGGCAGATCGTTTCCGTCCATATTTCGGAGCCTATAAGATGCTCGGTCTGTCTTAGCTTGAACGATATATGGGCCTTCCCACTGAGGTTGTAATTTTTCTGGTTGTTTTACCTCCCAAAGTACCAAGTCACCTGTGGAAAAAGACCGTTCCTTACCTTCTTATTGAAATGACGTTCAATTCTCAACTTGTCATTTTGATTTTTTAAATCAGCGATCGTTCGTTTTTCATCCAAGACATCCAACTCATCTCGGATGCCTTCGTCGTTCTCTTCTTCTTCGTACCCTTCAATCCTTTTTGACGGTATCATAACTTCTGCGGGTACCACCGCTTCCAGACCGTACGTCAATCTGTAAGAGGTTTCTCCGGTTGGCCCCTTGACAGTCGTCCTGTTAGCCCATAGGACTTGCGGTAGCACCTCCGCCCACCTTCCTCTTTTTCCTTCCAACTTTCTTTTTAGAGCTTTTACGATTTGCCCATTTGTATTTTCAACTTGGCCATTTGCTTGTGGATGAGCTACAGAGGAGAATCTCAGGTCAATCTTCCATTCTTCGCAAAATTCCCTAAAGCTCTTGCAATTGAACAGCGCGCCGTTGTCCGTTATGATTACCCTTGGTATACCAAACTGACATACGACGTTCTTCCAAACAAACTCCTCTGTCTTTCGCGCAGTTATATTTACTACCGGAAGAGCCTCCACCCACTTGGTGAAGTAGTCCACC